>CM038669.1:322497371-322869489 GCA_021605145.1 Aegilops bicornis
CTCTCCGAAAATATTTCATGTTAAAATATATGAGAAGGGATAATATGACTTCCCTGAAAATATCTGAAATATTGGAGGAAAAAATATTAAAAATAATAAACATTTTTTATTTTGAATTTTATTGATATTTTATTTGCATAGGAAAAATATGCGTTTTCCAAAATTGCATTTCAGGCCAAAATAAATGTTCACCTTGTCTGGCATGTTTTTAGAGGACGGGGAATATTTATTTCGAGATTTTTGGAGTCCGTTTAGTATTTCTTTTCTTTCTTTTTCTGCATGTCGGAATTTTTTTTTAAAAGTCAACCGACCTAACCGGGCCGTGTCCGTCTAGGACTCCTGAGACCCCAAATGAGCTGCCCGCCTCCCGAAACCCTAGCCCTCGCCGCCAAGGCCCGCCGCTTCACAAGAGTCGCCCTCGGCTGCTCAAGGCCACGCTTTCATTAGCGCCACCGATCTGCTCGCCGAGTCGCCACCGGACCCGAGGTAGCCGCGGTTTTTTCGTTAAAACCATTCGGTTTTTTTATAAAACCTAGATTCGTTTTTTTATATTAGATCGGTTTTTTTCGGTTCAGCTAAATAGCGGACGTTCGTCCGTAGGTTCGTTTTAACGAACGCTTTTCGCCCGTTAGTCAAAGACAACGAACGTTCGTTCGTTAGCCTATTCGTCAATTTTTCTTTTTCTCGGGTTTTTCGCGATTATTTTCGATCGCGATTTCTGATCCGATTTTCATTCTAGTTTATCTTTTCGCTCGTTTATCGGAATCAGGCGATTCAAGCGCCTAGATCTTCGTCTCGAAACCTCGTTCTATTTAACCAACTTGAACAAGATTTTGGTACTAAAAAATTTGTCTTTAGTTCAGATTAGTAATCGGATCTTGTATCTTTCGCAGTTTGAGTTTCGTTGCTCCGTTTAATTTGATTCTTTTTGCAAACCGAAGTTCTTAAGTTGAAATTTTTGGTTAGTTCTTCTTATTTGAGTCGTGCATCTGCGATTGATTGATTATGTGTGCTATTGTTTTTTTGCGATAGAATTCCCGGAGTGCGAAGCGTGGTACTACGAGTCCCTAGGTTTTGCGGATAGTCAACAAGGCAAGTAACACATTGATCATACTCTTTTCATACCCAGTTTTTATGCATTAGTTCAAATCCTCAAACACTGCATGATTAGCATGTGATTAACTTGTGGGTTTGGGAAGTAGTTGATGAGGTAGAACGTATTGCCTTGTTTTGTTATCAAACCTTGGGAGTTACTTGTACATTATGCTTATATTGCTATGCTATGCTCGTAGACGTGGATTGGGTTTGAGTGTATCCATGACAGATGTGTTAATTATGTTGGGGAACGTTGCAGAAAATTATCATTTTTCCTACGGTTTCACCAAGATCCATCTATGAGTTCATCTAAGCAACGAGTCAAGGGAGAGAGTTTGCATCTACATACCACTTGTAGATCGAAAAGGAAGCTTTCACGGGATGGTGATGAGGGAGTCGTGATTCGCCGTGATTCGGATCACCCGATGACCAAGCTACTGAAGAACAGCACCTCCGTGTTCAACACACGCACGGGACGACGTGCCTCCTCCGCCTCTTGATCCAGCAAGGAGGAAGGAGAGGTTGAGGAAGACAACTCCAATGGCAGCACGACGGCGCAGTGCGGTGAGTGCAGTTCTCCGGCTGTGGCTTCGCCAAGCTCAGACGGAGAAGGAGAGGTGTTGGGTAGGGAGGGCTGCTCCTTCAATTGTGTGTTGCAGCCCTCCCCTCACCCCTCTATATATAGGAGGAGAGGGCAAGGGGGGCCGGCCATCTAAGGGAAACCCTAGATGGGGGCGGCAGCCAAAGAGGAGGAGGAAAAGGGGTGGCTTGCCCCCCAAGCTAGGGGGCCCCTTTAGCCCTTTTTAGGGTTTCTCCCCAAACCCTAGTCAAGATGGGCCCAGGTGGGAGGCGCGCCCAGCCCACTAGTGGCTGGCTCCCTCCCACACAGCCCATGTGGCCCCCGGGAGGTGGCCTCTCGGTGGACCTCCTGAACCCTCCCGTGGCCGGTACATTACCCAGTATACCCTCAAACTTTCCTGAGTCCGCTTAACCACTTTCCATATATAAATCTTTACCTCCGGACCATTCCGAACTCCTCGTGACGTCCGGGATCTCATCCGGGACTCAACAACATTCGGTAATCACATACTTGTCTTCCTAATAACCCTAGCGCCACCGAACCTTAAGTGTGTAGACCCTCACGGGTTCGGGAGACATGCAGACATGACCGAGACGACCTCGAGTCAATAACCAACAGCGGGATCTTGATACCCATGTTGGCTCCTACATGCTCCTCGATGTTGTCATCGGATGAACCACGATGTCAAGGGTTCAAGCAACCCCGTATTCTATTCCCTTTGTCGACGGTATGTTATTTGCCCGAGACTCGATCGCCGGTATCCCAATACCTCGTTCAGCCTCATTACCGGCAAGTCACTTTACTGCATCAGTAATGCATGATCCCGTGACTGACACTTGGTCACTTTGAGCTCATTATGATGATGCACTACCGAGTGGGCCCAGTGATACCTCTCCGTAACACGGAGTGACAAATCCCAGCCTCGATCCGTGTCAACCCAATGACACTTTCGGAGATACCGTAGTGCACCTTTATAGTCACCCAGCCACGCCAGGACGCTTTGGTACACCCAAAGCACTCCTACGGTATCCGGGGTTACACGATCTCATGGTCTAAGGAAGAGATACTTGACATTGGAAAAGCTCTAGCAAAACGAACTACACGATCTTGTGCCATGCTTAGGATTGGGTCTTGTCCATCACGTCATTCTCCTAATGACGTGATCCCGCTTGTCAATGACATCTCGATGTCCATAGTCGAGAAACCATGACTATCTATTGACCAACGAGCTAGTCAACTAGAGGCTTACTAGGACGTATGGTAGTCTATGTATTCACACGTGTATTACGATTTCGGATAATACGCTTATAGCATGAATAAAAGACAATTATCATGAACAAGGAAATATAATAATAATGCTTTTATTATTGCCTCTAGGGCATATTTCCAACAGTCTCCCACTTGCACTAGAGTCAATAATCTAGTTACATTGTGATGAATCGAACACCCATAGAGTTCTCGTGTTGATCATGTTTTGCCCATGGAAGAGGTTTAGTCAATGGATCTGCGACATTCAGATCCGTATGCACTTTACAAATTTCTATGTCTCCATCTTGAACATTTTCACGGATGGAGTTGAAGCGACGCTTGATGTGCTCGGTCTTCTTGTGAAACCTGGGCCTTGGCAAGGGCAATAGCTCCGGTGTTGTCACTGTAAGAGTTTGATCGCCCCGACGCATTGGGTATGACTCCTAGGTCGGTGATGAACTCCTTCACCCAAATTGCTTCATGCGCTGCCTCCGAGGCTGCCATGTACTCCGCTTCACATGTAGATCCCGCCACGACGCTTCTCGCTTGGTACCGCTGCACCATCGCTCCACCATTCAACATATACACGTATCCGGTTTGTGACTTTGAGTCATTCAGACCGTGGTCGAAGCTTAGCGCCGACGTAACCCTTTACTGACGAGCTCTTCGTCACTTCCATAAACGAGAAACATGTCCTTTGTCCTTTCGTACTTCAGGATATTCTTGACCGCTGTCCGTGTTCCTTGCCGGGATTACTTTGGTACCTTCCTACCAAACTTACGGCAAGGCTTACATCAGGTCCGGTGCACAAAGCATGGCATACATAATAGATCCTATGGTCGAGGCATAGGGGATGACGCTCATCTCTTCTTTTTTTATCTTTTTGTCATGGTAGTCGGGCATTGAGCTGAGCTCAATTTCACACCTTGGCAAAAGATAGGCAAGAACCCTTTCTTGGACTGATCCATTTTGAACTTCTTCAAATCTTATCAAGGTATGTGCTTTGTGAAAAGACCTATGAGGCGCCTCGATCTATCTCTATAGATCTTGATGCCTAATATATAAGCAGCTTCTCCAAGATCCTTCATTGAAAAACTTTTATTCAAGTAGGCCTTAATGCTGTCCAAGAGTTCTATATCATTTCCCATCAAAAGTATGTCATCTACATATAATATGAGAAATGCCACAGAGCTCCCACTCACTTTCTTGTAAACGCAGCTTCTCCATAAGTCCAAGATAAACCCAAACGCTTTTGATCATCTCATCAAAGCGAATGTTCCAACTCCGAGATGCTTGCACCAGCCCATAAATGGATCGCTGGAGCTTGCATACTTTGTTAGCATTCTTAGGATCGATAAAACCTTCCGGCTGCATCATATACGCCTCTTCCTTAAGATAACCGTTATGAACGCTGTTTTGACGTCCATCTCGCCATATCTCATAATCATAGTATGCGGCAATTGCTAACATGATTCGGACGGACTTAAGCTTCACACGGAGAGAAAGTCTCATCGTAGTCAATCCCTTGAACTTGCCGATAACCCTTAGCGACAAGTCGAGCTTTATAGATGGTGACATTACCATCCGGCGTCTGCCTTCTTCTTAAAGATCCATTTATTCTCTATCGCTCGCCGATCATCGGGCAAGTCTGTCAAAGTCCATACTTTGTTTTCATACATGGATCCTATCTCGGATTTCATGGCTTCGAGCCATTTGTTGGAATCTGGGCCCGCCATCGCTTCTTCATAGTTCGAAGGTTCATCGTTGTCCAACAACATGATTTCCGTGACAGGGTTGCTGCATTCACTGCGGTGCGGAACATGTCCTAGTGGACTCCACGGTTCAGCACCAACTTGATCCAAGTACCTTGATCATCATCATTAATTTCCTCCTCGGTTGGTGTAGGCATCACAGAACATTTTCCTCGAGCTGCACTACTATCCTGCTCAAGAGGTAGTACTTCATCGAGTTCTACTTTCCTCCCACTTACTCCTTTCGAGAGAAACTCTTTTTCCGTAAAGGTTCCGTTCTTGGCAACAAAGATCTTGCCTTCGGATCTAAGGTAGAAGGTATACCCAAGGGTTTCCTTAGGGTATCCTATGAAGACGCATTTTTCCGACTTGGGTTCGAAGCTTTTCAGTTGAAGTTTCTTGACATAAGCATCGCATCCCCAAACTTTTAGAAACGACAGCTTAGGTTTCTTCCCAAACCATAATTCATACGGTGTCGTCTCAACGGATTTAGACGGTGCCCCATTTAAAGTGAATGTAGCTCTCTCTAGAGCGTATCCCCAAAAAGATAGCGGTAAATCGGTAAGAGACATCATAGATCGCACCATATCCAATAGAGTGCGACACGACGCTCGGACACACCGCTACGCTTGAGGTGTTCCGTGTGGCGTGAGTTGTGAAACGATTCCACATTTTCTTAAGTGTGTGCCAAATTCGTGACTTAAATATTCTCCTCCACGATCTCGATCGTAAGAATTTTATCTTTCGTCACGTTGATTCTCTACCTCATTCTGAAATTCCTTGAACTTTTCAAAGGTCTCAGACTTGTGTTTCATCAAGTAGACATACCCATATCTACTCAAGTCATCTGTGAGAGTGAGAACATAACGATATCCTCCGGTGGAGCCTCAACACTCATTGGACCGCACACATCGGTATGTATGATTTCCAATAAGTTGGTTGCTCGCCCATTGTTCCGGAGAACGGAGTCTTGGTCATCTTGCCCATGAGGCATGGTTCGCATGTGTCAAAATGATTCATAATCCGTAGACTCCGAAGTCCATCAAGATGGAGCTTCTTCATGCGCTTGACACCAATGTGACCAAGGCGGCAAAGTGCCACAAGTATGTGGGACTATCGTTATCAACTTTACATCTTTTGGTATTCACACTATGAACATGTGTAACATTACGCTCGAGATTCATTAAGAATAAACCATTGACTATCGGAGCATGACCATAAAACATTTCTCTCATATAAATAGAACAACCATTATTCTCGGATTTAAATGAGTAGCCATCTCAGACAAACGAGATCCGTATACAATGTTCATGCTCAAACTTGGCACCAAATAGCAATTATTAAGGTTTATAACTAATCCCGTAGGTAAATGTAGAGGTAGCGTGTCGACGGCGCATCACATCGACCTTGGAACCATTCCCGACGCCGCATCGTCACCTCGCCCTTCGCCAGCCTCCGCTTATTCCGCAGTCCTTTGTGAGTTACAAATATGAGCAACGGCATCGGTATCAAATACCTGTGGAGTTACTACTTAGTACCGGTAAGGTACAAATCAATTACATGTATATCAAATATACCTTTAGTGTTGCCGGCCTTCTTGTCCGCTAAGTATTTGGGGCAGTTCCGCTTCCAAAGGGCCCTTCCCTTTGCAATAAAGCACTCGGCATCTGTGCTTGGGTCCATTCTTTGACTTCTTCTTCTCGGCAACTTGCTTACCGGGCGCGGCAACCTCTTTGCCATCCTTCTTGAAGTTCTTCTTGCCCTTGCCCTTCTTGAACTTAGTGGTCTTATTGAACATCAACACTTGATGTTCTTTCTTGATTTCAACCTCTCACGACTTCAAAGATTGAGAATACTTCGGGAATGGTCTTCACCATCCCCTCGTGCATATTGTAGTTCATCACAAAGCTCTTGTAGCTTGGTGGGAGCGATCAAGGATTCTCACAATGACCGCCTCGTCTGGGAGGTTTATGTCCAGCTGGGACAAAGTGTGATGCAACCAGACATTTTGAGTATGTGCTCACCGACAGTAACTGTTTTCCTCCATCTTACAACTATAGAACTTGTCGGAGACTTCATATCTCTCGACCGGCATGAGCTTGGAAAACTAGTTTCAGCTCCTCGAACATCTCATATGCTCCGTGTTGCTCAAAATGCTTTTGGAGCCCCGGTTCTAAGCTGTAAAGCATGCCAGACCGAACGAGGGAGTAATCATCAAGACGAGACTGCCAAGCCGCTCATAACGCCTTGGTTCTCTCGGATGGGTGCTTCACCTAGCGGTCCTTCTAGGACATATTGTTTCTTGGCAGCTATGAGGATAATCCTCAAGTTAGGACCCAGTCCGAATCAATAGTTGCTGCCATCATCTTTCAAATTTTGGTTTTCTCTAGGAACGCGTTGAAGTTCATGGTGACATGAGCGTTGGCCATTTGATCTACAAGACATATTATGCAAAAGTTTTAGACTAAGTTCATGATAATTAAGTTCATCTAATCAAATTAAAATGAACTCCCACTTAGATTAGACATCCCTCTAGTCATCTAAGTGTTACATCGATCCGAGTCGACTAGGCCGTGTCCGATCATCACGTGAGACGGACTAGTCATCGTCGGTGAACATTCTCATGTTGATCGTATCTTCCATACGACTCGTGTTCGACCTTTCGGTCTCCGTGTTCCGAGGCCATGTCTGTACATGCTAGGCTCGCCAAGTTAACCCTAAGTGTTTACTGCGTGTGTAAATCTGTCTTACACCCGCTGTATGTGAACGTAAGAATCCATCACACCCGATCATCACGTGGTGCTTAGAAGCTTACTTAACTTTAGCAACGGTGCACGCTTAGGGAGAACACTTCTTGAAATTGTTTTAAGGATCATCTTATTTACTACCGCTGCTCTAAGTAAACAAGATGCATAAATATAATAAACATCACATGCAGTTATATAATAGTGACATGATATGGCCAATATCATATAGCTCCTTTGATCTTCATCTTCGGGGCTCCATGATCATCCTGTCACCGGCATGACACCATGATCTCCATCATCATGATCTCCATCATCGTGTCTTCATGAAGTTGTCACGCCTAACGACTACTTCTACTTCTATGGCTAACGCGCTTAGCAATAAAGTAAAGTAAGTTACATGGCGTTCTTCAATGACACACGCAGGTCATACAAAAATAAAGACAACTCCTATTCTCGCCGGTTGTCATACTCATCGACATGCAAGTCGTGATTCCTATTACAAGAACATGATCTCATACATCACAATGTGTCATTCATCATTCATCACAACTTGGCCATATCACATCACATGTCAATTGCTGCAAAAACAAGTTAGACGTCCTCTAATTGTTGTTGCATCTTTTATGTGGCTGCAATTGGGTTCTAGCAAGAACGCTTTTCTTACCTACTTAATAACCACAACGTGATTTTGTCAACTTATATTTACCCTTCATAAGGACCCTTTTCATCGAATCCACTTCAACTAAAGTGGAGAGACAGACACCCGCCAGCCACCTTATGCAACTAGTGCATGTTAGTCGGTGGAAACGGTCTCACGTAAGCGTACGTGTAAGGTTGGTCCGGCCGCTTCATCCCACAATACCGCTGAAGCAAGATACGACTAGTAACGGCAAGCAAGTTGACAAGATCTACGCCCACAACAAAATTGTGTTCTACTCGTGCAAAAGAGAACTACGACAGACCTAGCTCACGATACCACTGTTGGGGAACGTTGCAGAAAATTATCATTTTCCCTACGGTTTCACCAAGATCCATCTATGAGTTCATCTAAGCAACGAGTCAAGGGAGAGAGTTTGCATCTACATACCACTTGTAGATCGAAAAGGAAGCTTTCACGGGATGGTGATGAGGGAGTCAGACTTTCGCCGTGATTCGGATCACCGATGACCAAGCTACTGAAAGAACAGCACCTCCGCTGCTCAACACACGTAGACGGGATGACGGCTGCCTCCTCCGCCTTGATCCAGCAAGGAGGAAGGAGAGGTTGAGGAAGACAACTCCAATGGCAGCACGACGTACAGTGCAGTTGAGTGCAGGTTCTCCGGCTGTGGCTTCGCCAAGCTCGTGCGGAGAAGGAGAGGTGTTGGGAGGGAGGGCTGCGCCTTCAATTGTGTATTGCAGCCCTCCCCTCACCCCGCTATATCTAGGAGGAGAGGGCCGGGGGGGGGCGGCCCTCTAGGGGAAACCCAAGATGGGGGCGGCGGCCAAAGGGGAGAGGGAAAGGGGTGGCTTGCCCCAAGCTAGGGGGGCGCCTTTAGCCCTTTAGGGTTTCCTCCCAAACCCTAGCCATGGGCCTAGGTGGGGAGGCGCGCCCAGCCCACTAGTGGCTGGCTCCCTCTCCCACACAGCCCATGTGGCCCCCGGGAGGGGTGGCCTCCGGTGGACCTCCGAACCCTCCCGTGGCCCCTGCACATAACCCAGATACCCCGAAACTTTCCTGAGTCCGCTTAACCACTTTCCATATATAAATCTTTACCTCCGGACCATTCCGAACTCCTCGTGATGTCCGCATCTCATCCGGACTCAACAACATTCGGTAATCACATACTTGCCTTCCTAATAACCCTAGCGCCACCGAACCTTATGTGTAGACCCTACGGGTTCGGGAGACATGCAGACATGACCGAGACAACCTCAGGTCAATAACCAACAGCTGGATCTTGATACCCATGTTGGCTCCCACATGCTCCTCGATGTTGTCATCGGATGAACCACGATGTCACTGGTTCAAGCAACCCCGTATTCTATTCCCTTTGTCGACGGTATGTTACTTGCCCGAGACTCGATCGTCGGTATCCCAATACCTCGCTCAGTCTCAAGTATCGCAAGTCACTTTACTCAGACCGTAATGCATGATCCGTGACTGCAGACACTTGGTCACTTTGAGCTCATTATGATGATGCACTACCGAAAGTGGGCCGGTGATACCTCTCCGTAACACGGAGTGACAAATCCCGCCTCGATCCGTGTCAACCCAACAGACACTTTCGGAGATACCGTAGTGCACCTTTATAGTCACCCGCCACGCCAGGACGCTTTGGTACACCCAAAGCACTCCTACGGTATCCGGGGTTACACGATCTCATGGTCTAAGGAAGAGATACTTGACATTGGAAAAGCTCTAGCAAAACGAACTACACGATCTTGTGCCATGCTTAGGATTGGGTCTTGTCCATCACATCATTCTCCTAATGACGTGATCTCGTTGTCAATGACATCCGATGTCCATAGTCGTGAAACCATGACTATCTATTGACCAACGAGCTAGTCAACTAGAGGCTTACTAGGACGTATGGTAGTCTATGTATTCACACGTGTATTACGATTTCCGGATAATACAGTTATAGCATGAATAAAAGAAAATTATCATGAACAAGGAAATATAATAATAATGCTTTTATTATTGCCTCTAGGGCATATTTCCAACAAATTAATTGTTCAACTTAAGGTGGCAACTTTAATACACATCTGGGTGGATTGCTTGTTTGGGCACCTGGAGAATCCAGTGTTGTCCTAGGATATCCCGGAGTACCCGTGTGATTTTCCTACGGTCCGCCACCCAGGCTCAAAGGGATCTTAAAGATTATTCATGCTAGAAACTTCCGTGTGCAGCCAGAAGCCATTTTGGGCTCTGGCATAGTTTGAGTAAGTTGCGTGACCTGTTTCAGTGGTGGGCTAGCAGATGTACAGATGTAGAGGGAAAGTAGGTGTAACTGTCCACCCAGAGTAAAGAGTTAATGCTTCTGAAAGACTGTGTCTCGGTCATCCATTTCTCAAACGTCGTGTAGTGCGAGAAATCCAACGGAGGAGGTCGAGTCTTGTGGGGAAAAGTGTGCAAATCTCTGCAGAGTGTACAATCTAATCATGGTTAGCCGTGTCCCCGGTTATGGACATCTTGAGTATCTAGTACTTGGATTATCCTATTGAATCTCATCACTTTAATTTAATTTGTTGGGTTAATGAATTACTTTAATTGGGATTGAGTTGGAGGAACCTTCTCAATGATGTTTCAACTACCATGATAGTTAAAAATAAAACTTATTCCTTTGTTGTACGAAAAAATTGGTTTTTCGCAAAAACATATAACCATAGAGCCTCCACCAGCCATATATGCATATAGTGACAACATTATTTCGTTCATTTCTCTACTGTGTTACATTGCCAGCATATTCCATGTGCTGACCCATTTTCGGGCTGCAACGTATTATGTTGCAGACTTTTCAGACGAGGAGTAAGGTTCGCTAGGTCGTTGCCGTGCAGCTCAGCTATGCCGTTGGAGTTGATGGACTTACTTTATCTTCCAAGCCTTCCGATGTTATCGTTGTAGATAGCCTTAAGCCATATTTATTATGATAGGTTCTCTACTGAGACATTCGATGTAATAAGTGTGTGATTGCTACTCTGTTATAAATCCTTCGAGTACTGTGTGTGTCAGCATTACCGATCTAGGGATGACACTGAAGCACATAGACTTGACCGTCTGAGGTCGGGTCGCTACAAGATGGTATCAGAGCACACGCTGAGTGTAGAACACGACCACTAAGTTAAGCCATAGGTCACTCTTCTCCACTCATTTCTGACACCTCTCCATTTTCTACTCTTTAGGATGGCGGATTCGAGGAACAAGTTTACACAATCAGATGAAGACACACCCTTTGGACGACACTTGAAGGAAGTCACTAGATACCTGAACATCGGAATACCAAGCTCCACCGGGACCTACAATGCCACATTACCAGAAGAGGAGCGCTGGATGATTCGAGTCCAAGTTCCAGGAAGGATGTTCACACCAGTCACAGAGCCCATAGAGTTTTCCTTTGATGCATCAACCTGGAGTCTAGGAAAGAGCATGGCAGCTCACATCGCCATGGGATGCATTGGCGAAGTTTACCACAAGGACCTCAAGGACACCATCTACCAGATATGTGGGTGCCGAGATGAGCAATGGGAGATAGTCAGCACCAGGAAGGACAGGTCCATTGCAACTTTCGTCCAGGAGTTAAACCAGCACATTCGACGCCAGGAAAACCAGATGTGTGCAGACCTGATAGATTTGAAGAAGGCGAAGATAAGGATCGCCGAGCTTGAAGAGGAACTCAAGTCTACACGCGATGGATATGAAGAAGAAATCGCAACCCTATTGGAGAAGAACGATGACCTGGTAAAGAAGATCGGAGTATTCATGGGAGACCCCGCGCCAGGAGGAGAAGACGACAATTCCACTTGTCCGGATAACTACACAATCATCGACGACACCGATTCGGACCCCGAAGACAGTGATGATGACTTTGAAGACGAAGCTGGAGCAGACATCATGGAGTCTTCCAGCGATCAAAATTTCTAGATGACCACCAAATGATTAGTAGTATTCCCCCATGTATATATAAGTAGTCCGAGCACTTTTGCGATTTTTCTAGACCGTTTGTATGCCCTTGCTTGATTGATTGAGTGATATGATTGTGTTTGTCTCATGTGCATATGGGTAGTGTTTTCTCACTAGACCTCTTTTTCTATTCTAATCTCTTCCCTCTAAAACCCCCCAGATGCCTCTGAGACGTGACACCGGATTTGTCTTCCCACCGGAGATCACCCATTGATCCAAAGAAGTAGAATGCCTTAATGCTGATATTAGTCCGTAACTGTGGCAACAACAACAACAATAACAACAACAACAACAACAACAACAACAACAACAACAACAACAACAACAACAACAACAACAACAACAACAACAACAACAACAACAACAACAACAACAAAAACAACAATAACAACAACAACCCTCCTCCAGTTGACAACTTAGCCCGTTTTCTGAGGTTACAGCCGCCAGTGTTTTCCAGTAGTACCAAGCCAATAGTTGCGGATGACTGGCTACGCAAGATTGGAAGGGAGTTGACCACCGCCGGTTGCACTGAAGCTGAGAAGGTGCATTTTGCCGCACACCAATTGGATGGACTAGCAGCATCATGGTGGGAGAATTACACAGCTACTTTTCCCATAGCCAATGTCACTTGGGATCAGTTTCGGCAAGCATTCCGCACAACCCATGTCTCAACTGGAGCTATGAGCATGAAGAAGCGTGAGTTCCGCAACTTACGCCAAGGGAACCGTACTGTGGGGCAGTACGTGGATGAATTTACTAAGCTATCTCGTTATGCCCCTGATGATGTGGCCACAGATGCCGCGAAGCGGGAGAAGTTTATGGAAGGGCTAAATGATCAGATGAGCATGCAATTGATGGTGGCAACATTCAACAACTACTAGGAGTTGGTAGACAAGGCTCTTATGATTGAAGGGAAGCAGCAGCAGATTGAGAGCCGCAAAGGAAGTATGGACAAGGAAGGTACAGCTCAGAGCTCAAAGAAGCCTCGCTTAACCCCGAACTCGGGAGGACTTGTCCATAACCATGGAGGTCACACTCACAATGGAGGGAGTTCTCACAACCACAAAGGGCCCCAAGAATGGAAACGGGAATGGAGCAGGTAGTAATCAGAATCGCTCTAACCCAGCCACACCCCCCAAGAAGGACCTAAGTCACATTACTTGTTTCAAGTGCAGGAAGACTAGACACTACGCCATAGAGTGCCCTGAAGCGAAGAATGGGAATGGCAATGGAAGCGCTGGGAAGAAGCCCAACCCTTTCAATAGGGGACAAGTGAACCACGTGAACGTGGAGGAGGTTGAGGAGCAACCTGATGCCATTATCGGTAAGTTTTTGGTTAAGTCATTTACTGCAATCGTTCTTTTTTATACTGGTGCATCGCATTCATACATATCAAGGGGATTCGTTGATAAGTATAAACTGCCCACTAAAGTACTAAGGACACCCATGTTAGTAAGTTCACCCGGAGCTGAGTATATGGCAAGCAGTGGATGTTTTCTGATGCCGTTGACCATTGGAAGTCATGTTTTCCCCTCAGACCTGATAATTTTGGAGTCACAAGGATTGGATGTGATACTGGGAATGGGTTGGCTACCGATGTATGGGGGAAACATCAATTGCGCGAGTAAGACGATTTTGCTCACCACCCTGGAGGGAAAAAGGATCAAGTATGTATCTAGGCATGCGCCTAGGAGGAGCCAAGTAAATTTCCTCACGGGAGTTATTCAGGAGGAAGTGCATGTAGTGAAGGATTACCCAGATGTTTTTCCAGAGGAGTTGCCAGGCATGCCGCCAGATCGAGACATCGAGTTTTTGATAGAGCTATTGTCAGGCACTGGGCCAATATCAAAGAGACCATACCGGATGCCCGTAAATGATCTAGAAGAGATCAAGAAGCAGATTAAGGAGTTGTTGGAGAAAGGTTACATCCGACGAAGTTCATCACCATGGGGAGCACCAAGATTTTGGTTGAGAAGAAGGATGGATCATTAAGAATGGTTGTTGATTATCAGGCGTTGAATGAAGTGACGATCAAGAACAAGTACCCACTGCCGATGATCAATGATTTATTTGACCAGTTGACAGGAGCTAAAGTGTTTTCGAAGATCGATCTGCGATCAGGATATCACCAGCTGAAGATTCGAGAGAAGGATATACCCAAGACAGCTTTCACCACAAGGTACAGGCTGTATGAATATACGGTCATGTCTTTTGGACTGACTAACGCCCCTGCCTATTTCATGAGTATGACGAACAAGGTGTTCATGGAGTTCTTGGATAAGTTCGTTGTGGTGTTCATTGATGATATTTTGGTATACTCGAAGAATGAAGAGGAACACAAGGAGCATCTACGTATGGTTCTGGAGAAGCTCAGGGAACATCAGTTATACGCCAAGTTCAGCAAATGTGAGTTTTGGTTGAAGGAAGTTGGATTTCTTGGACATGTTATATCAGGAGAAGGTATAGCAGTGGATCCCACCAAGGTTCGATACCACCGAGTGGTTGGCACCCACTTCAGTTGGAGAGATCCGCAGCTTTTCTTGGACTCGCGGGATATTATCGGAGATTTATTGAGAATTTCTCTAAGCTTGCAAAGCCTATGACGGCATTGTTGAAGAAGGACACTAAGTTCCACTGGACTGAGGAATATGAAGCAAGTTTCCAGGAGTTGAAGAGACGTTTGACTACAGCCCCAGTGTTGATTCTGCCGGATATACGCAAGGACTTCCAAGTGTATTGCGATGCTTCACGCTTAGGACTTGGAGGGGTACTGATGCGAGACGGAAGAGTTGTTTTATACGCCTCACGACAACTGAAACCGCATGAGTTAAATTATGCCACGCATGATTTGGAGTTAGCAGCTGTAGTGCATGCGCTCAAGACATGGAGACATTTTCTCATTGGAAACCGTTGCGATGTATACACGGATCACAAAAGTTTGAAGTACATCTTCACACAGAAGGAGCTTAACCAAAGGCAGAGGAGATGGTTGGAGCTCATAAAGGATTATGATATGAAGCTGCATTATCATCCCGGCAAGGCCAATGTCATAGCAGACGCTTTGAGCCGTAAGAGTTATGTTAACACCCTCGTAGCGGAGGGATGCCAAAGGAGTTAGCCGAGGATCTCAGGGAACTTCGTTTGGAGATTGTTCCCAGAGATTTTGTTGCAACATTGGAGGTTCAGTCAACACTATTAGAAAAGATTCGAGAAGCTCAGAAGGATGACAAAGAGATCGCTAAGATAAAGGAGAAGATGAGTGAAGGTAAAGCCAAAGGGTTTCGTGAGGATGAGCACGACACCTTGTGGTTTGAGGACCGTATACATGTGCCCAATAATGTAGAGATCAGGAAGTTGATACTATAGGAAGCTCATGACTCGCCATACTCGATACACCCCGGAAACGCCAAGATGTATTTGGACTTGAAGGAGCGCTTCCAGGATTGGTATGAAGAAGGATATTGCAGTATGTAGCCGTATGTGATGTATGTCGAGAGTGAAGGCAGAACATCGTAAGCCGCCAGGATTATCGCAGCCTATGCCGATACCGGATCAAAGTGGGACAAGATTGGCATGGATTTCATCACCGGGTTGCCCAGGACCCGATCAGGATATGATTCTATCTGGGTAGTAGTTGATCGCTTGACCAAAGTAGCTCACTTTATCCCAGTGAAGACCACCTATACAAGTGCGAAGTTGGCCAAGATATATATGACCAGGATCGTATCTCTGCATGGAGTTCCGAGGACCATCGATCGTATAGAGGAACACAAGCCATTTAAAAAATTGGCATCGCTTGCAATTGCACCTTGGGTACCAGATCGGAGTTCAAGACAACTTTTCATCCGCATTAGATGGATGGACTAAGAGAGTCAATCAAATTCGGAGGACATGTTGAGAGCTTGTGCACTAGACTACGGATCTAGTTGATGACAACTTGCCCCACGCAGAGTTCTCATACAACAACAGCTACCAAGCCGCTTCAAGATGGCACCGTTCGAAGCCTTGTATGGAAGAAGATGTCGAACACCGTTGATGTGGGATGAAGTTGGAGACCGCCAGTTGTTTGGACCGGATTTGATTAAGGAATCTGAAGAGAAGGTTAAACTGATTCGAGACAGATTGAAGGTGGCCAATCAAGGCAAAAGAGTTATGCAGATTCAAAACGCAAGGAGGTAGTCTATGAAATCGAGAGAAAGCGATTCATGAAGTTTCACCCTTGCGAGGTGTTAAACGTTTTGGAGTTAAGGGAAAGTTAGCCCCGAGATTTGTGGGACCATACCGTGTTTTGGAACGCATGGGAGAGGTTGCCTACAAGTTGGAACTACCCGAAGGAGTGTCAGGAGTTCATGATGTGTTTCACGCTTCCCAGCTTGAAGAAGTGTCATCTTTGAGATGGCCGATATACGGCTGAGAGATACAAGACTTCGAGGCAATTCGGTTGGACATGTTGATTTGGCCTATGAAGAGAAACCGTCAAAATTCTTGAGTTTGCCACCGAGTCACTCGCAAAGAAGGTTATCAAGTTTTGCAAGGTTCAGTGGAGCCACCATACCGAGGATGAGGCCACCTGGGAACGAGAGGATGATCTACGCAAAGACCACCCACACATATTTTCTAGCCAACCCGAATCTCGAGGGCGAGATTCATCTTAAGGGGGGTAGGTTTGTAACATCCCAAATTTTCAATTTGGAATGTTATACATAGGTCATTCATGCATATCATATTTTGTTGCATTTCGTTTCACGATCCTCGAAATTCTAAGCAACTCAAGGACCCTCGGAGAGAGTTGGGGATTTCACTGTTTTCATATTTGAATTTTATCAAATATTGAAACGAGGATTATTTGTTTTAATTAGTTTTGTCTCCGAAAATACTTCATGTTAAAATATATGAGAAGGGATAATATGACTTCCCTAAAAATATCTGAAATATTGGAGGAAAAAATATTAAAAACAAATATTTTTTTTTATTTTGAATTTTATTGCTATTTTATTTGCATAGGAAAAATATGCGTTTCTCACAATTGCATTTTAGGCCCAAATAAATGTTCACCTTGTCCGGCATGTTTTTAGAGGACGGGGAAAATTTATTTCGGGATTTTTGGAGTCCGTTTAGTATTTCTTTTCTTTCTTTTTCTGCACGTCGGAATTTTTTTTAAAAAGTCAACCGACCTAACCGTGTCGTGTCCGTCTACGACTCCTGGCTCGGCCGACCCTTATAAGCCGGGGGCCCGAGACCCCAGCCCAGCCGCCTCGCCTCCCAAAACCCTAGCCCCGTCGCCCGAGAGCCGCTGGCCAACAGGTACCATAACAACCGCCGCCTACAATACCTCGCTATAGCACCGGCCACTTCTGCTACCGCTTCCGCCCGCCACCGACTCACGGAGCTACCATGCCACCGCCGGACCCGAGGTAGCCGTCGGTTTTTCTGTTAAAACCGTTCGGTTTTTTTATAAAACCTAGATTCGTTTTTTATATTAGATTAGTTTTTTTTTCCGGTTCGGCTAAATAGCGGACATTTGTCCATACGTTCGTTTTAACGAACGCTTTTCGCCCGTTAGTCACAGACAACGAACGTTCGTTCGTTAGCCTGTTCGTTAGTTTTTCTTTTTCTCGGGTTTTTCGCGATTATTTTTTATTGTGATTTCTGATCCGATTTTCGTTCTAGTTTATCTTTTCGCTCATTTATCGGAATCAGGCGATTCAAGTGCCTAGATCTTCGTCTCGAAACCCTCTTTCTGTTTAACCAACTTGAACAAGATTTTGGTACTGTAAAATTTGACTTTAGTTCAGATTAGTAATCGGATCTTGTATCTTTCGCAGTTTGAGTTTCGTTGCTCCGTTTAATTTGATTCTTTTTGCAAACCGAAGTTCTTAAGTTGAAATTTCTAGTTAGTTCTTCTTATTTGAGTCATGCATATGTGATTGATTGCTTATGTATACTATTGTTTGTTTGCGATAGAATTCCCGGAGTGCGAAGCGTGGTACTACGAGTCCCTAGGTTTTGCGGATCGTCAGCAAGGCAAGTAACACATTGATCATACTCTTTTCATACCCACTTTTTATGCATTAGTTCAAATCCTCAAACACTGCATGATTATGATGTGATTAACTTGTGGGTTTGGGAAGTAGTTGATGAGGTAGAACGTATTGCCTTGTTTTGTTATCAAAACTTGGGAGTTACTTCTACGTTATGCTTATCTTGCTATGCTATGCTCGTAGACGTGGATTGGGTTTGAGTGTATCCATGACAGATGTGAGATTGTTAATTAATGATTCAACTTAAGGTGGCAACTTTAATACACATCTGGGTGGATTGCTTGTTTGGGCACCTGGAGAATCCAGTGTTGTCCTAGGATATCCCGGAGTACCCATGTGATTTTCCTACGGTCCGCCACCCAGGATCAAAGGGATCTTAAGATTATTCATGCTAGAAACTTCCGTGTGCAGCCACTAGCCATTATGGGATCTGGCATAGTTTGAGTAAGTCGTGTGACCTCTTTCAGTGGTAGGCTAGCAGATGTAGAGGGAAAGTAGGTTTAAATGTCCACCCAGAGTAAAGAGTTAATGCTTCTGAAAGACTGTGTCTCGGTCATCCGTTTCTCAAACATCGTGTAGTGCGAGAAATCCAACGGAGGAGATCGACTCTTGTGGGGAAAAGTGCGCAAACCTCTGCAGAGTGTACAATCTAATCATGGTTAGCCGTGTCCCCGATTATGGACATCTTGAGTATCTAGTACTGGTACTATCCTATTGTATCTCATCACTTTAATTTAATTTGTTGGGTTAATGAATTACTTTAATTGGGATTGAGTTGGAAGAACCTTCTCAATGATGTTTCAACTACCATGATAGTTAAAAAATAAAACTTATTCCTTTGTTGTAGGAAAAAATTGGCTTTTCGCAAAAACATATAACCATAGAGCCTCCACCAGCCATATATGCGTATAGTGACAGCATTATTTCGTTCATTGCTCTATCAGGTTACATTGCCAAAGATATTCCATGTGTCTGACCCGTTTCGGGCTGCAACGTATTATGTTGCAGAAATTTCAGACGAGGAGTAAGGTTCGCTAGGTCGTTGCCGTGCAGCTCAGCTATGCCATTGGAGTTGATGGACTCACTTTATCTTCCAAGCCTTCCGTTGTTATCGTAGTAGATGGCCTTAAGCCATATTTATTGTGATAGGTTCTCTTTTGAGACATTCGATGTAATAAGTGTGTGATTGCTACTCTGTTATAAATCCTTCGAGTACTGTGTGTGTGTCAGCATTACCGATCCAGGGATGGCACTGAAGCACAGAGACTTGACCGTCTGAGGTCGGGTCGCTACATTCATCATGGTCTAGTAACATGACTTCCAGAATGTGATTACCGCATTCACTCAGTGCGGAACATACTCGTTGACCACGAGGTTCAAGAGTAACTTGATCCTCAAGTTTCATGATCATCATCATTAGCTTCCTCACTAATTGGTGTAGGCATCACCGAACTCGATTTACGTGATGAACTTCTTTCTAATTCGAGAGAAGGTACAATTACCTCATCAAGTTCTACATTCCTCCCACTCACTTCTTTCGAGAGAAACTCCTTCTCTAGAAAGGAACCCTTCTGAGCAACAAAGAACTTTCCTTCGGATCTGTGATAGAAGGTGTACCCAACAGTTTCTTTTTGGGTATCCTACGAAGACGCACTTCTCCGATCTGGGTTCGAGCTTATCAGGCTAAAGCTTTTTCATATAAGCATCGCAACCCCAAACTTTAAGAAACAATATCTTAGGTTTCTTGCCAAACCATATTTCATATGGTGTCATCTCAACGGATTTAGATGGTGCCCTATTTAACGTGAATGAGGTGTAGCGACCAGACCTCAAACATTCACCTCTATGCATCGTAAGGTCATCCTCGGATCAGTAATGTTGACACGCACAGTACTCGAAGGATTTATAACAGAGTAGCAATCACACACTTATTACATCGAATGTCTCAAAAGAGAACTTACTACAAGAAATATGGCTTAAGGCATCTAATAGCGATAACAGCGGAAGGCTTGGAAGATAAGCGAGTCCATCAACTCCAACAGCATCACTGAGTATAGAACCACGACCAAAGGCACCTTACTCATCGTCTGAAAAGTCTACCATATGAACGTTGCAGCCCGAAAACGGGTCAGCACATGGAATATGCTGCCAATGTAGCACATAGAGAGTAATATGAAAGAGTAATGCTATACTACATGCATATATGGCTGGTGGAAAGCTGTATGGTTACAGTTTTGCGTAAACCAATTTTTCCCTACTTCAAACGAATAAATTTTATTTAACTATCATGGTGGTTGTTAAACATTGAGAATGGTTGACACCATTCTCAATCCCAATTAAAAATATCATCATTAACCCAACAAAATTATTTAAAGTAACATGATGAGATTCACATGATAATCCAAGTACTAGATACTCAAGATGTCCATAACCGGGCACACGGCTAATCATGATTAGTTTATACACTCTGCAGAGGTTTGCACACTTTTCCCCACAAGACTCGATCTCCTCCGTTGGGATTCTCGCACTACATGATGTTTGAGAAACAGATGACCGAGACATAGTCTTTCAGAAGTGCTAGCACCTTACGAACGGGTAGACAGTTACACCTACATCCCTCTACATCTGCTAGTCTACCACTGTAAGAGTTCAAGACGACCTAATCAACTATGCTAGAGCCCATAGTAGCTTGTGGCTGCACACGGAAGTTTCTAGCATGAATAATCTCATGATCCCTTTGAGCCCGGGTGGCGGTCCAAAAAAACAGTGCAATACCGAATACCCAGTACCTCAATCCACCCAGATGTGTTTTTAAGTTGCCACCTTAAATAAACCATTAATTAACAATCTCATATCTGTCATGGATACACTCACCCAATCCACGTCTCACTAGCATAGCATGGCAATATAAGCAAACGAGAAGTAACTCCCAACGGTTTGATTATAAAAGCAGTAATAGGTACTACCTCATCTACTTCCCAAAACCCACAATTTAATTAGATCCTAATCATGCAATGTTTGAGGATTGATCTAATGCATAAAAACTGGGTATGAAAAGGGATATGATCAAAGTGTTACTTGCCTTGCTGATGATCCGCGAAACCTAGCAATTCAAAGTAGCAAGCGGCACCGGTACTCTATCCAAACAAACAAGAATACAATGAGTACTCATCTAATGCACAGGTAAAACCCAAATAAAATGTCTAACCAGAAAGTTCAACTTAAGAACTCCGGTTTGCAAAAAGAATCAAATCGAACGAAGCAACGAAAGTCAAACGGCAAAAGAAACAAGCTTCGTTTACTAATCTGGACCTAAGTCAAATTTTACAGAAGCAAAAACTTGTTTGAGTTGATTAATCGGAAAGAGGGTTTCGAGTCGAAACTCTAGGCGCTTGAATCGCCTGATTTCGATAAACGAGCGGAAAGTTATACTAGAACGAAAATCGGATCAGAAATCGCGATCTGGAATAATCGCGGAAAATCCGAGAAAAGAAAAACGGATTTAACGTGCTAACGAAGCGAACGTTCGTTAATCAAAACTAACGACGAAATCCGCTCGTTAAAACGAACGAACGAGCTAACGCCGCTAAATAAACTAAATAAAAACAGATCTAGGTTTTTTAAAACCGAACGAAAAACTGCTTGAAAACCGAACGGTTTTTCTCGAGAAAACCGCCCGGCGGCGAGGCGCGGCTTACTCGACAGTGGCGGGGGTCCGGCGTGGCGGCGGCGGCGACGGCGGTGGCGGCTAGGGTTTGGGTCTTGTGGTGGGCTGGTGGGCTCGGGGGGCTATATAAAGGGCGCGCGAAGGAGTCCTGGCCGAACACGCCCATAGTCGGTTCCCTTTTTTAAAATAGTTTCATCTGAAAAAACAAACAAAAGCAATACTAAACGGACTCCAAAAATCCCAAAATAAATTTTTCCCGCTTCTAAAATCAAGTTTTACAAGATGAACATTTATTTGGGGCCTAAATGCAATTTTGAAAATGCACATTTTTCCTAAATTCAAATAAAATAGCGATAAACTCCAAATAAAAAAATCTTATTTTATTTTTTATTAAACCTTCAATATTTCTTTATTTTGGGAAAGTCATTTTATTCCCTCTCACATATTGTGTAATAGAAATAATGTGAAGATAAAATAAATAAAATCAAATGATCCTATTTTCAAAATTTGAGAGAACTCACATATGAAAATAACGAAATCTCCAACTCTCTCTGTGGGTCCTTGAGTTGCAATTCCTAGGATCAAGCCAAAATGCAATAAAATATGATATGCAAATGATGACCTATGTATAACATTCCAAATTGAAAATTTGGGATGTTAAAAACCTACCCCCCTTAAGATGAATCTCGCCCTCGAGATTCGGGTTGGCTAGAAAATAGGTGAGGGTGGTCCTTCAATGTATCTTCCTCTCGCCCTGTGTGGCTTCCTCCTCGGTGTGGTGGCTCCAATCGGACTTTGCAAAACTTAATAACCTTGTTGCGGGTGACTCATTGGCATACTCGAGAATTTTACCGGTTTCTCCTCGTAGGTCAAATCATTATCCAACTGAATCGCTTTCACGTAATCAGTATCCCTCGCCGTATATCAGCCATCTCTGGTGGCACTTCTTCAATCGGAAGCGTGGAACACGCCGTGAACTCCCGACAATCCTTCTGCAATTCCAACTTGTAAGCAACTTCTCCCATGCGCTCCAAAACTCAGATGGTCCCACAAAACGTGGCGCTAATAATCATTTAACTCCAAAGCACTTAACTCCTCTAAGTGGAGATACTCGAAGATAGACTCTATCTCCGACTTTGAAAACTGTCTCCTTGCGTTTAGAATCTGCATAGCTCTTCTGCCTAGACTGGGCTACCTTGAGCCTATTGTGAATCAACTTCAGCTTCTGTTCAGACTCCTTAATCAAATCTGGTCCGAACAACTGGCGGTCTCCTACCTCATCCCACAACAATGGGTTCTCGCACCTCCTTCCATACAAGGCTTCGAAGGGGCCATCTTCAAACCGGATTGATAATCGTTGTTGTAAGAGAACTCTACATACGGCAAATTGTCGTCCCAACTAGACCCATAATCTAGCGCACAAGCTCTCAAAGATATCCTCCAAAATCTGATTGACTCTCTCGGTCTGGCTCCATCTGCTCATGGATGAAAAGTCAGATTGAACTCTAGTCCGGTTCCCAAAGTTTCGCGTGCAACTAATTCCAGAACTTTGAGGTAAACTGGGTTCCTCTATCACGATACCATGCTCCTCGAACTCCATGCGACATACGATCGGGTCATGTATATCTTAGCCAACTTGGCAATCGCTGTAAGTGGTCTTCCTTTGGGATGAAATGAGCTACCTTCGTCAAACGATCAACTACAACCCAAATCGAGTCATAGCCTGAACGAGTCCTCGGCAATCCCGTGATAAAATCCATGCCTAATTTATCCCACTTCCATTCGGGTATCGGTAGTGGTTGTAACAGTCCTGCTGGCTTCTGATGCTCTGCCTTCACTCTCTGACATACATCACAAACAGCTACATACTCCGCAATATCCTTCTTCATTCCGGTCCACCAGAAAGTGTCTTTCAAATCCAGATACATTTTTGTATTTCCTGGGTGAATCGAGTATGGCGAATCATGGGCCTCTTGCAAAATCAACTTCCTGATCTCTGGATCATTAGGCACATAAACGCGGTCCTCAAACCATAGGGTATCATGCTCATCCTCACGAAATCCCTTAGCTTTTCCCTTGCTCATTTTCTCTTTAATAGAGGCAATCTCCTTGTCAGTTGTCTGAGCTTCTCCGATCTTATCCATCAAAGTAGATCAGATCTCCAAAGCTGCTACATAGCCCCTCGGAACTATCTCCAAACATAGCTCTCGAAATTCCTCGGCTAACTCCTTTGGTAAACCTCCGGTCATTAGTGTGTTGACATGGTTCTTGCGGCTCAACGCATCTGCTACTATGTTAGCCTTTCCGGGGTGATAATGCAATCTCATATCATAATCCTTGATGAGCTCCAACCATCTCCTTTTCCTGAGATTCAACTCCTTCTGCGGAAGATGTACTTCAAACTCTTGTGATCCGTGTGCACCTCACAATGGTTTCCAATGAGAAAATGTCTTCAAGTCTTCAATGCGTGTACTACGGCTGCTAACTCCAAATCATGTGTAGCATAATTTAACTCATGGGGCTTAAGCTGTCGTGAAGCATACGAAACAACTCTTCCCTCCTACGTAAGTGCTGCTCCAAGTCCTCGACGTGAAGCGTCGCAATAGACCTCATAATCCTTATGCTGATCTGGCAGAATCAACACTGGTGATGTAACCAAACATTTCTTCAACTCCTGGAAACTAGCCTCACATTCTTCAGTCCAATTGAACTTGGTATCCTTCTTTAATAACTCCATCATAGGCTTCGCAATCTTTGAGAAATTCTCAATGAATCTCGGTAGTATCCTCGCCACCAAGGAAACTCGGATCTCTCCAACTTGTCGTTGGTGCTTCCCATTTGTCACAGGTGACAACCTTGGTGGGATCTACTTCTATGCCTTCTCCGGATATAACGTGTCCGAGGAATCCAACTTCCTTCAACCAAAACTCACATTTCTTGAACTTGGCATATAACGGATGTTCTCTCGAGCTTCTCAAGTACTAAACGCATAAATGCTCCTTATGCTCTTCTTCATTCTTTGAATAAACCAAAATATCATCAATGAACACCACGCATTTAACTTATCCAAAAACTCCATAAACACCTTGTTCATCATGTTCATGAAATAGGCAGGTGCGTTAGTCGTAGCCAGATGACATAATTCAGATACTCATACTGATCCATACACGGTGGTAAAAGCTATCTTGGGTATATCCTGCTCCCGAATCTTTAACTGATGGTATCCTGATCGCAAATCGATCTTGGCAAGTACCTTAGCTCCTTGCAATTGGTCAAACAAGTCGTTGATCATCGGCAACGGGTACTTATTCTTAATGGTCACTTTATTTAATCCTCGATAATCAACAACCATTCTCAATGATCCATCCTTCTTTTCCACTAGAAGTACTGGTGATCCCCAAGGCGAAGAACTTGGGCGAATAAAACCTTTATCCAAAGAACTCCTTAATCTGCTTCTTAATTTCTTCCAAATCTTGTGCGGGCATCCCAGACGGCCTCTTAGATTTCGCCTGCGTGCACAACAGCGACTCAATCGAAACTCAATGTCTCTATCCAGGTGGCATGCACAGCAACTCCTCCGGGAACACGTCGGGTAATCCTTCACCACGGGTACTTCCTCCCCGCACAACTCCCGATAAGGAATTTATTTTTGTCCTCTTCGGCTCATGCCTTGACACATACTTGATTCTTCTTCCTTCTGGGGTGGTAAGCAAAATCGACTTACTGGCGCAATCAATGTTTCCTCCATACATCGATAGCCAATCCATACCTAGAATCACGTCCAAACCTTGCGATTCTAGAATGATTAAATCCGTGAGGAAAACATGCCTACCTATGCTCAAAGGCACTTGAAAACATCCTCGACTGGCCATATACTCCGCTCCTGGTGAGCTTACTAGAATAGGTGTTCTAAGAACCTTGGTGGGTAGTTTGTACTTATCCACAATTCCCCGTGATATGTATGAATGCGATGCACCAGTATCAAAAAGAACGATTGGCAAGAAATGTCTTAACCAAAACTTACCTATTACCGCATGATCCGGCTGAGCTTCAACCTCCTCCACGTTAACGTGGTTCACTTATCCTGATTGGCGGTGGTTCGGCTTCTTCTGAGCTTCCATTGCCATTTCCATTCTTGACTTCAGGACATTCATTGGCATAATGTCCGGTCTTCTGACACTTAAAGCAAGTGACTTGGCTCAGGTCTCTCTTGGCTGGGGTTGACGGGTTGGTGCGGTTTTGTCCGTTGCTTCCTCCATTCCCGTTACCATTCTTGGAACCATTATGATTGTGCGAGCTACCTCCTCCATGGGTATGCTGAAATTGTCCTCCCGGTTTCGGGGTAAAGCGTAGCTTTTGCTGAGCTCCAGAATTGTACTTCCCTTGGCCATACTTCCGCTTGCGGTTTTCAATCTTTTGCTGCTTCCCTTCAATCATAGGAGCACGATCTACCAACTCTTGGTAGTTGTTGAAAGTTGCTACCATCAACTTCATGCTCAGCTCATCATTTAGTCCTTCCAGGAACTTCTCCTGCTTAGCTGCATCTGTAGCAACGTCATTCGGGGCATAACGTGCTAACTTACTAAAGTCCTCCACTTACTGGCCTACACAAGTCGTCCTCCTTGGCGTAAGTTGCTAAACTCACGCTTCTTCATGGCCATAGCTCCTGCTGAAATGTGGGTAGTCTTGGAAAGCTTGCTTTGGCCCGATCCCATGTGACAGTGTCAATAGGGTGTGTGGCTGTGTAATTCTCCCACCATGATGTTGCGGGTCCATCAAGCTGATGTGCAGCAAAACGCACTCTCTCCGCATGTGTGCATCCTGCAGTAGCCAGCTCCCTTCCAACCTTGCGGAGCCAATCATCTGCAATAATCGGCTCGGTGCTACTGGAAAACACCGGCGGATTTGTTGTTGTTGTTGTTGTTGTTGTTGTTGCTGTTGTTGCTGCTGCTGTTGTTGTTGTTGTTGTTGTTGTTGTTGTTGCTGTTGCTGTTGCCTTGGTTACGTACTAGTGCTTGCATCAAAGCATTCTGCTTGAATCAGCGGAGTGATCTCGGTGGAGAAAACAAATCCGATGTCGGCGTCTCGGAGGCATCCGAGGGTGTTAGAGAAGATGAGAATATAGAATAGAATGAGGTCTAGTGAGAAAACACTACCCATATGCACATGAGACAAATGCAAACAATATCACTCCAATCAATTCAAACAAGGAATACAACGGTCTATCTATCGTTACAAAAGTGCTCGGACTATACTAGATACATAGGGAAATACTACTACTATTATGGTGGTCAACTAGAAAACTGCCCGATGAAGACTCCATGGTATCCGCTCCACTTCATCAACATAGTCATCATCGCTGTCGTCCGGGTCCCGGAAGTCGGTGTCGTCGATGATGATATAGTTATTCGGGCAAGTGGAATCGTCGTCTTCTCTTCCTGGTGCGGGGTCTCCCATGAAAACTCCTAGCTTCCTGGTTAAGTCGTCATTCTTCTCAGCTAGCACTTCAATTTCTTCCATGTAATCCTCACGTCTAGCCTTGAGTTCTTCCTCTAGCTCTGTGGTCTTGGTCAAGGCCTTCTGCAGATCCATCATGCATGCGCACATCAGGTTCTCCTGACGTCGGATGTGCTGTTTTAACTCCTGGATAAAAGCTGCGATTGATCTATCCTTCCTGGTGATGATCATCTCCCATTGCTCATCTCAGCGCCCACAAATCTGGTAGATAGTATCCTTGAGATCATTGCGGTAAACTTCTCCAATACGTCCCATGGTGATGTGGGCTGCCATGCTCTTTCCTAGATTCCAGGTTGGTGCATCAAAGGAAAACTCTATGGGCTCCGTGGATCGGGTGCGAACGTCCTTCCTGGAACTTGAACTTGAATCATCCAGCGCTCCTCTTCGGGTAAAGTGGCGTTGTAGGTCCCGGTGAAGCTTGGTACTCCGATGTTCAGGTATCTAGTGACTTCCTTCAAGTGACGTCCAAAGGGTGTATCATCATCCGGTTGCATGAACTTGTTCCTTGCATCCGCCATCCTAAAAGAGTAGAAAAGATGAGGAGTCAGAAATGAGAAGAAAGAGTAGTGATCTAGGGCTTTTAGCTTAGTGGTCGTGTCCTACAGTCCAGCGTTTGCTCGATACCATCTCGTAGCGACCGGACCTCAAGCAGTCCGACCTCACGTGCATCGATTGTCATCCTGGATCGATGTCTTGACACGCATACGATTACTCGAAGGATTTATATGAGTAGAAATCATGCACTTATTACATCGAATGTCTCAAAAGAGAACTTATTACAATAAATATGGCTTAAGGCCATCTAATAACGATAACAGCGGAAGGCTTGGAAGATAAGCGAGTCCATCAACTCCAACGGCATCACTGAGTATAGAACCACGACCTAAGGCACCTTACTCATCGTCTGAAAAGTCTACAACATGAACGTTGCAGCCCGAAAACGGGTCAGCACATGGAATATGCTGGCAATGTAACACATAGAGAGCAATATGAAAGAGTAATGCTATACTACATGCATATATGGCTGGTGGAAAGCTCTATGGTTACAGTTTATCGTAAAGCCAATTTTTCCCTCATCAGAAAGGAATAAATTTTATTTAACTATCATGGTGGTTGTTAAACATTGAGAATGGTCGACAGCATTCTCAATCCCAATTAAAATATCATCATTAACCCAACAAAATTATTTAAAGTAACATGATGAGATTCGCATGATAATCCAAGTACTAGATACTCAAGATGTCCATAACCGGGGACACGGCTAACCATGATTAGTTTATACACTCTGCAGAGGTTTGCGCACTTTTCCCCACAAGACTCGATCTCCTCCGTTGGGATTCTCGCACTACATGGTGTTTGAGAAACAGATGACCGAGACATAGTCTTTCAAAAGTGATAGCACCTTACGAACGGGTAGACAGTTACACCTACATCCCTCTACATCTGCTAGTCTACCATTGTAAGAGTTCGCACGACCTAATCAACTATGCTAGAGCCCATAGTAGCTTGTGGCTGCATTACGGAAGTTTCTAGCATGAATAATCTCATGATCCCTTTGAGCCGGGTGGCGGTCCAAAAAAAACAGTAATCCTAGAATACCCAGTACCTCAATCCACCCAGATGTGTGTTTAAGTTGCCACCTTAAATAAACCATTAATTAACAATCTCATATCTGTCATGGATACACTCGCCCAATCCACGTCTACTAGCATAGCATGGCAATATACGCAAACGTAGAAGTAACTCCCAAGGGTTTGATTATAAAACAGGTAATAGGTACTACCTCATCTAGTTCCCAGAACACACAATTTAATTAGATCCTAATCACGCAATGTTTGAGGATTGATCTAATGCATAAAAACTGGGTATGAAAAGGGATATGATCAAAGTTTTACTTGCCTTGCTGATGATCCGTGAAACCTAGCGATTCAAAGAAGCAAGCGGCGCACTCCGGGTACTCTATCCAAACAAACAAGCATACAATAAGTACTCATCTAATGCACAGGTAAAACTCAAATAAAAGATCTAACCAGAAAGTTCAACTTAAGAACTCCGGGTTGCAAAAAGAATCAAATCGAACGAAGCAACGAAAGTCTAACGGCGAAAGAAACAAGCTTCGTTTACTAATCTGGACCTAAGTCAAATTTTACAGAAGCAAAAACTGGTTTGAGTTGATTAATCGGAAAGAGGGTTTCGAGACAAAACTCTAGGCGCATGAATCGCCTGATTCCGATAAACGAGCGAAAAGTTATACTAGATCGAAAATCGGATCGTAAATCGCGATCGTAAATAATCGCGGAAAATGCGAGAAAAGAAAAACGGACGAATAAAGCATAACGAATCTAACGTTCGTTAACTGAAACTAAACGACGAAATCTGTTCATTAAAACGAACGAACGAGTGAACGCTCGTTAAATAAACTAAATCGAAAAAAAACAGATTTAGGGTTTTTTTTAAAAAACGAATGAAAAACCGTCGGAAAACCGAACGGCTTTCTCGAGGAAAACCGCCGGCGACGAGGCGCGGCTTACTCCGGCGAGGGGCGGTGGGTCCGTGGGTGGTGGCGACGGCGGGCCATGCAAGGTCACAGTGGCAGCCATGGCGGGTGGCGGCGGCATGACTAGGGTTTGGGGCAGCGGGTGGGCTGGTGGGCTCGGGGAGGCGCTATAAAGGGTCGCGAGCGGAGTCCTAGCCGAACACGGCCCATACTCGGTTCCCTTTTTTTAAAATAGTTTCGCGCAGAAAAACAAACAAAAGAAATACTAAACGGACTCCAAAAATCCTGAAATAAATTTTCCCCGGCTTCTAAAATCAAGCCGGACAAGATGAACTTGGGGCCTAAATGCAATTTTGAAAAATGTGCATTTTTCCTAAATTCAAATAAAATAGCGATAAACTCCAAATAAAAAATCTTATTTGATTTTTTTATTAAAACTTCAATATTTCTTTATTTTGGGAAAGTCATTTTATTCCCTCTCTCATATTTTGTAATAGAAATAATTTGAAGATAATATAAATAAAACCAAATGATCCTATTTTCAAAATTTGAGAAACTCAAATATGAAAATAACGAAATCTCCAACTCTCTCCGTGGGTCCTTGAGTTGCAGGAAATTCCTAGGATCAAGCCAAAATGCAATAAAATATGATATGCAAACGATGATCTATGTATAACATTCCAGATTGAAAATTTGGGATGTTACATGAGGCATGGTTCGCAAGCATCAAATGATTCATAATCAAGTGATTCCAAAAGTCCATCTGCATGGAGTTTCTTTATGTGCTTTACACCGGCATGACCTAAACGGCAGTGCCACAAATATGTTGCACTATCATTATCAACTTTGCATCTTTTGGCATCAATATTATGAATATGTGTATCACTACGATCGAGATTCAATAAACCATTTATATTAAGTGTATGACCATAGAAGGTTTTATTCATGTAAACAGAAGAACGATTATTCTTTTACTTAAATGAATAACTGTAACGCAATAAACATGATCCAATCATATTTATGCTCAATGCAAACACCAAATAACATTTATTTTAGGTTCAACACTAATCTTGAAGGTAAAAGGAGTGTGCGATGGTGATCTTATCAACCTTGGAATCATTTCCAACACACATCGTCACCTTTCCCTTAACTAGTCTCTGCTCATTTTGCAACTCCTGTTTCGAGTTACTAATCTTAGCAACTGAACTGGTATAAAATACCCTGGGGTTACTATGAACACTAGTAAAGTACACATCAATAACATGTATATCAAATATACTTTTGTTCACTTTGCCATCCGCCAAGTATTTGGGGTAGTTCCACTTCTAGTGACCATTCCCTTTGCAGTAGAAGCACTTAGTTTCAGGCTTAGGTCTAGCTTTGGGCTTCTTCACGGGAGTGGTAACTTGCTTGCCATTCTTCTTGAAGTTCCCTTTCTTTCCCTTTCCCTTTTACTTGAAACTAGTGGTCTTGTCAACCATCAACACTTGATGGTTTTTCTTGATTTCTACCTTCACCGATTTCAAAGACATCGCGAAGAGCTTGGGAATCGCTTCCGTTATCCCTTGCATATTATAGTCCATCATGAAGTTGTAGTAACTTGGTGATAGTGACTCAGAGAACTCTATCAATCAAGATCTTATCTCGAAGATTAACTCCACTTGATTCAAGTGATTGTAGTACTCAGACATTCTAAGCACATGCTCACTAGCTCAGCTATTCTCCTCCATCTTCTAGGCAAAGCACTTGTCAGAGGTCTCACACCTCTTAACACGGGCATGAGTCTGAAATACCGATTTTAGTTCTTGGAACATCTCATATGCTCCGTGGCATTCAAAACATTTTTGAAGTCCCGGTTCTAAGCCGTAAAGTATGACGCTCTAAACTATCAAGTAGTCATCATACCGAGCTTGTCAAACGTTCATAACATCTACATCAGCTCCTGCAACAGTTCTGTAACCTATAGCGGTGCATCAAGGACATAATTCTTCTGTGCATCAATGAGGATAATCCTCAGATCACGGACCTAGTCCGCATCATTGCTACTATCATCTTTCAACTTAGTTTTATCTAGAAACATATCATAAATAAAACGGGGAAGCTATACCCGAGCTATTGATCTACAACATAGATATGCAAATACTATCAGGACTAAGTTCATGATTAATTTAAGTTCAATTAATCATATTACTTAAGAACTCCCACTTAGATAGACATCCCTCTAGTCATCTAAATGATCACGTGATCCATATCAACTAAACCATGTCCAATCATCACGTGAGATGGAGTAGTTTTCAATGGTGAACATCTCTATGTTAATCATATCTACTATATGATTCACATTCGACCTTTAAATCATATCTACTATATGATCCACATTCGACCTTTCGGTTTCAGCGTTCCGAGGCCATATCTGCATATGCTAGACTCGTCAAGTTTAACCCGAGTATTCTGCACGTGCAAAACTGGCTTGCACCCGTTGTATGTGAACGTAGAGCTTATCACACCCGATCATCACGTGGTGTCTCGGCACGACGAACTATAGCAACGGTGCATACTCAGGGAGAACACTTGTATCTTGAAATTTAGTGAGGGATCATCTTATAATGCTACCACCGTACTAAGCTAAATAAGATGCATAAGGGATAAACATCACATGCAATCAAAATACGTGACATGATATAGCCATCAACATCTTGTGCCTTTGATCTCCATCTCCAAAGCACCGTCATGATCTCCATCATCATTGGCTTGACACCTTGATCTCCATCGTAGCATCATTGTCGTCTCGCCAACTATTGCTTCTACGACTATCGCTACCGCTTAGTGATAAAGTAAAGCAATTACATGGCGAGTGCATTTCATACAATAAAGCGGCAACTATAAGGCTCCTGCCAGTTGCCGATAACTTCTACAAAACATGATCATCTCATACAACAATTTATATCTCATCATGTCTTGATCATATCACATCACAACATGCCCTGCAAAAAAAAGTTAGACGTCCTCTACTTTGTTGTTGCAAATTTTACGTGGCTGCTACGGGCTTCTAGCAAGAACCATTCTTACCTATGCATCAAAACCACAATGATTTTTCGTCAAGTGTGCTGTTTTAACCGTCAACAAGGACCGGCCGTAGTCAAACTCAATTCAACTAAAGTTGGAGAAAAAGACACCCGCTGGCCACCTGTGTGCGAAGCACGTCGGTAGAACCATTCTCATGAACGCGGTCATGTAATGTTGGTTCGGGCCGCTTAATCCAACAATACCGTCGAATCAAAGTAAGACGTTGGTGGTAAGAAGTATGACTATTATCGCCCACAATTCATTGTGTTCTACTCGTGCATATATCATCTACGCATAGACCTGGCTTGGATGCCACTGTTGGGTAACGTAGTAATTCAAAAAAAATTCCTACGATCACGCAAGATCTATCTCGGAGAAGCATAGCAATGAGAGGGGAGAGTGTGTCCACATACCCTCATAGACCGAAAGCGGAAGCGTTTAGTAACGCGGTTAATGTAGTCGAACGTCTTCACGATCCAATCGATCCAAGTACCGAACGTACGGCACCTCCGTGTTCAGCACACGTTCGACACGATGACATCCCTCGAGCTCTTGATCCAGTTGAGAACGAGGGAGGGTTTTGTCAGCACGACGGCGTGGCGACGGTGATGATGAAGTTATCGGCGCAGGGCTTCACCTAAGCACTACGACGATATGAGTGTTAAACTGTGGAGGGGGCACCGCACACGGCTAAGAGATTGCCTGTTATTCTTTGGGGTGCCCCTGGCCACGTATATAAAGGAGGGAGGGAGAGAGGCCGGCAGCCAGGAGGGGCGCACCAAGGGGGGAGTCCTACTTGGACTCCTAGTCCAAGTAGGATTCGCCCCCCCCCCCCTTTTCCTTTCTTCCACCGGAGGGAAAGGAAGGAGGGGAGAAGGAGAAGGAAAGAGGGGGCCGAGCCCCCACCCCTTGTCCAATTCGGTTTGGGCAGGGGGAGGCGCGTGCCACCTCGTGGCCCTTCTTCCCTCTCTCCACTAAAGCCCACCAAGGCCCATTAAATTCCCCGGGGGTTCCGGTAACCCCTCGGTACTCCGGAAAAATACCCGGATCACTCGGAACCATTCCGATACCCGAATATAACCTTCCAATATAGGAATATTTACCTATCAACCATTCCGAGACTCCTCGTCATGTCCGTGATCTCATCCGGGACTCCGAACAAACTTTGGTCATCAAATCAAATAACTCATAATACAAATCGTCATCGAACGTTAAGCGTGCGGACCCTACGGGTTCGAGAACTATGTAGACATGATTGAGACAAATCTTCAATAATAACCAATAGCGTAACGTGGATGCTCATATTGGCTCCTACATATTCTACGAAGATCTTTATCGGTCAAAACCGAGAACAACATCGCCATTCCCTTTGTCATCGGTGATAGTTACTTGCCCGAGATTCGGTCGTCGGTATCCTCATACCTAGTTCAATCTCGTTACCGGCAAGTCTCTTTACTCATTCCGTAATGCATCATCCCATAACTAACTCATTAGTCACATTGCTTGCAAGGCTTATAGTGATGTGCATTACCGAGAGGGCCCAGAGATACCTCTTCGATACTCGGAGTGACAAATCCTAATCTTGATCTATGCCAACTCAACAAACACCATCGAAGACACTTGTAGAGCATCTTTATAATCACCCAGTTACTTTGTGACGTTTGATAGCACACAAGGTGTTCCCCTGGTATTCGGGAGTTGCATAATCTCATAGTCAGAGGAATATGTATAAGTCATGAAGAAAGCAAATAGCAATAAAACTTAACGATCATTATGCTAAGCTAACGGATGTGTCTTGTCCATCACATCATTCTCTAATGATGTGATCCCTTTCATCAAATGACAACACAAGAACATCATCAGGAAACTTAACCATCTTTGATTAACGAGCCAGTCAAGTAGAGGCATACTAGGGACACTCTGTTTTGTCTATGTATGTACACATGTACTAAGTTTCCGATCAATACAATTCTAGCATGAATAATAAACATTTATCATCATATAAGGAAATATAAATAACATCTTTATTATTGCCTCTACAGCATATTTCCTTCATGGGGTGCGTTCCATCTCTTCCTGGGTTGTAGCTGGGGTCGTCGCCTCTTCCTCCATCACCTCTGAAAGCACAGGTTTACTCCTAGATGTGGTTGAATGGGAGATTTTAGAAATTTGTCAAACTCTGATGAATTTGACGAAGATCAAAGTGAAGAAATAGAAACGTAAGGCAACTAATTTATCACAGTAGCAGAAAGCATGCATACAAGATACATATAGGTGAAGAACATGCAATCATACAAGCATACAAGCATGAGAAGATGAACTATAGAAATGAAAAACAACATGATGAAAGTCTCCAGTTCAAATTCTTCAGAGGATAGATCACAAATTCATCACCAACGGAAATACATAAGGTAAGGGTGGGAATTTTAAACCAGGTAGGCTCGGTGAAGAGACAACAATTTGGTAGGTCAGTTCTAGTTGTTGTATCAACTGTACGTCTGGTTGAGGTGGCTGAGACGAACTCAGAGGACACTTAGTCCTCACTCAGACCTCGCCCAATCACTCATGGTAAGTCTTCAAGGTAGACTTCCAAAACCTTCACAGGCTTGTTCACCGGCACACCACAATGACTCTTGGGTGCTCAGAACATGACGCCTAACTGTTTGGAAGAATGACAGTCCTCAAAGGTAACATGCATCAGATCACACAGATCAAACTCTTCAGTGATGCTCAATCACTTTGGCTCTAGTGGCTTTTTCCTCACTTAGGATCCTCTCAAAGTTGTTAGAGGATGGGTTGCTCTCAAATTACAAGTGTCAAGACTTCTCAGGAGAAACCAACCAACAAGTGGTTGTGGGGGCGGCTATTTATAGCCAGGGCAACCCGACATGAATTGTCCTAAATGCCCTTGTCAGACATGACCGTTGTCAGGATAAGGATCCACTCGACAGCTGGCATGCGGCGCAACAACGGTCGGCAAATTGAACTCTCAATTTCGCCGGGGCACTCAATTTCCTCATGATAGGCAGATCGCACTAGCGAAATCCTAACTCCTCAGCATGACCAAATTCGTCAGCGACCAGATGAACTTCGTCCGTGTCGCTAGCAAAATTGTTAGCTGTTCTGGAGATTTCCGAAGGCTTCACATGAAGCAGCTTGTGTATGTATAGGTTTGAGCATCACTTTGGAAATGTGAACTATGATTCACCTAGACCCCCTTTAACAGTACGATTTTTCCTATGACTCAAAAATAAGAAGAAAGAAATTTTGAAAACAAAGTCTTCAAGCTTCAAAGTCTTCACATCAATTTCTTCAAAGGTCGTACTAATTTCTTCACCTGAAGAAATACATTTTAGGAGTCGTCTTCTCTGGGTTAAAAAATATCTTCATGGATTATAAAACATGTGTACACTCACAAACACATTAGTCCCTCAACCCATTTGTCTTCAATACTCGAAAACCATTAAGGGGGCACTTGCTGCACTTAGAATCTCCCCCTTTTTCGTGATTGAGGACAAATTTGTTAAGTTTTCAACGGGAGTATATAATGAAAGTGTAAGTATAGAGTATGGATAAATTGGTTACAAGATATTGAGGAACTCCCCCTGAAGATGTGCATATGAAGAATTTGCTTTGGATTGCAAATGCACATGGCAGGATGGAATTGTGGGGATCTCCTCCTATATATTGGAATCCAATTATGCATGATCATATGATATTGAAGAATTTGAATGCATGGTGAAAATTGGTGTGTGACGAAATAGAGCATGCATTAGCATATACCATTGAGGATAAGCATATCAGACGGATAAAAATGTAGCCAAAGAGTCAGACCACCAACAGTTATTTAAGTTACAACTCATCAAAGAGCAAATCAAATGAAGACCAAGAGTTGTAATTTAGCAAAAACAACCCATATAAAGACCCGCTTAAAGACTAACTTATATTTCTCCCCCTTTGTCATCAAATGACCAAAAGGAGACGAAATTGAAGGCTAACGCCCCTGAAGAATATCATCTTGAGGAATCTATAGGAGTGCCAGCGTTGTTGTCGGGGTTGTGAGATGTAGAAGAGGACCGGTTGCAGTGTCTTCAACCTCTTCATTTTCATCAGTGGAACGTGAAGGAGACACCGAGCTTGGGACGAGCGGAGGAACTTGTACTTTCTTGAACTTCTTCTTGAGCGGCATCGACCAATCAAAGTTTTGTTGAACTTTCATTGCAATAAGTTCGTCATTAGTCTTCAGATGTGATAATATGGCCCATGTTCTGTCAAAAATCTCATGGGAGTAGTAGTGATTCTTGCAGACTGCATTATGCGTCACTGTTATATTGGCATGAATGGGAACAAGTTGACGCCTAGTTGAAAGTGCAGGTTTCCTCCCAGAGGGGGGTGAATGAGAGATTTTTAGAAATTCGTCAAACTCCGATGAATTTGATGAAGATAAAAGTGAAGAAGTAGAAAAACAAGGCAACTAATTCATCACAGTGGCAGAAAGCATGCATACGAGATGCATATAGGTGAAGAACATGCAATCATACAAGCATACAAGCATGAGGAAGATGAATTGAAGAAATGAAAAACAACATGATGGAAGTCCTCAGTTCAAATTCTTCTGAGGATAGATCACAAATTCTTCAGCAGGGGAAATATGTAAGGTAAGGTTGAGGAATTTTTGAAACCAGGTAGTCTCAGTGAAGACACTACGATTTGGTAGACCAGTTCCAGTAGTTTTTTCAATTGTACGTTTGGTTGAGGCGGCTGAGATGAACTCATAGGACACTTAGTCCTCACCGTATTCCCCTGAACCAAGGTCACTCAAACCCCGCTCAATCACTCATGGTAAGTCTTCAAAGTAGACCCTCAAAACTATCACAGACTTGTTCACCAGCACACCACAATTACTCTTGGGTGCTTAGAACATGACGCCGAAATGTCTGGAAGAATGACAGTCTTCAAAGGTAACAGACGTCAGATCACACAGATCAATCTCTTCAGTGATGCTAAATCACTTTGGCTCTGGTTGGGTTTTTCTTCACTTAGGTTTCTCTCAAAGTCACCAGAGGATGGGTTGCTACCAAATGAAAAGTGTCAAGTTCTCTCAGGAGCAACCAACCAACAAGTGGTTGTGGGTGTTGGGGAATGTTGCATGGAAAACAAAAAAATTCTACGCACATGCAAGATCTATCAATGGAGATGAATAGCTACGAGAGGGGGAGAGCATCTACATACCCTTGTAGATCGCTAAGTGGAAGCGTTTATCAACGCGGTTGATGTAGTCGTACACCTTCACGATCCGTCCCGATCAAGTACCGAACATACAACACCTCCGCGTTCAGCACACGTTCAGCTCGATGACGTCCTCGCCTTCTCGATTCAGCAAGAGAGGCAAAGTAGTAGATGAGTTTTGGCAGCACGACGGCCTGGTGACGGAGGTGGTGAAACTATCCGCGGGGCTCCCGCCAAGCAAAACGGACATGGACGAAGGAGGAACTAGAACTAGAGGGAGACGGGGAGCCGCACACGGCTTGGGGATCGTGTTCTGTGTTGCCCCTCTCCCTCCTCTCATATATATAGGTGGGGTGAGGGGAGGTAGCCCAGGGCACCCCAAGGGGCCGTGGGCCAGCCCTAGTGCGCCTGCGCTAGGCGCCCCCTTTCCTTCCTAGGGAGGTGGAGGAGAAGGCAGGAAGGGGCCCGGCGGCTCCCTTGCCTTAGGCGCACCCCCTTTCCTTCCCAAGAGGGCCGGCGGCCAAGGAGAGGGTGCGCTAGCCCCTTGTGGGCTGGTGTGTTCCTCCCCTCAACCCATTAGGCCCATAAACTCCCTGTAGGTCTCCCCGAACCCCTTCCGGTGACCCGATGAATACCCGGTGCATTCTGAAACCTTTCCGGAGACCAAATAGTATCGTCCTATATATCAATCTTTACCTCCGGACCATTATGGAGCTCCTCGTCATGTATGTGATCTCATCTGAGACTCCGAACAACATTCGGTCACCAATTCTAATAACTCATATAATATTATATCGCCGACGAACGTTAAGCGTGCGGACCCTATGGGTTCAAGAATGATGTAGACTGATACGTCTCTGTCGTATCTATAATTTTTGATTGTTTCATGCCAATATTATACAACTTTTACATAGTTTTGGCAACAATTTATATGGTTTATTGGACTAACCTATTGATCCAGTGCCTAGTGTCAGTTCCTGTTTTTCGCATGTTCTTTGTATCACAGGATATCCATATCAAACGAAGTCCAAATGCAATAAAATTTTACAGAGAATTATTTTGGAATATATGTGATTTTTGGGAGGTGGAATCAATGCAAATGGGGCCTACAGTGCCCACAACCCACCAGGGTGTGCCCCAGGTCCCAAGCGCGCCCAGGTGTCTTATGCTCACCTCGTACCTCAGTTAGATATCTACTTCGGGCGCAAGGAAGCTTATATCCGGAAAAAAATCATGTTAAAATCTCAACGCAATCGGAGTTACGGATCTCCCCAAATATAAGAACAGTTTTCGGCCAGATCCAGGGAACGCAAAACAGAAGAGAACAGGGAGGGACATCCAATCTCGGAGGGGCTCCCGCCCCTCCGCCGCCATGGAGGCCATGGACCAGAGGGGGAACTCTCCTCCCATCTAGGAGGGAGGCCAAGGAAGAAGAAGGAGGAGGGGGCTCTCTCCTCCTCTCTCCCGGTGGCGCCGGAGTGCCGCTGGGGGATCGTGACGGTGATCCACATCAACAATCTTGCTACCGTCAACACAACCTTTCTGCCCCCTCTATGCAGTGGTGTAATAACCATTCTCCCCACTGTAATCTCTACTTAAACATGGTGCTCAACTCCATATATTATTTCCCAATGATCTATGGTTATCCTATGATGTTTGAGTAGATCAGTTTTGTCCTATGGGTTAAGTGTGATATTGGTTTGTATGATTGTATATTTTATTTATGGTGCTGTCCTACGGTGCCCTTCATCTCACGCAAACGTGAGGGGTCCCCGCTATAGGGTGTTGCAATACGTTCATGATTTTCTTATGGTGGGTTGGTAGAGTGACAGAATCTTAAACCCGAGTAGGTGGATTGTTGCGTATGGGATAAAGAGGACTTGATACTTAATGGTATGGTTGGGTTTCGCGACCTTAATGATCTTTAGTAGTTGCGGATACTTGCTAGAGTTCCAATCATAAGTGCATATGATCAAAGAAAGTATGTTAGCTCATGCCCCTCCCTCATATAGAATTGCAAGAATGATTACCGGTACTTGTTATCGATTGCTTAGGGACAAATAACTTTCTTGTTGACAAAGCTATCCACTTTTATTACCTTGCAATTTATTAGTAGTTTTATTCTCGCAAAGTACTTGTAGTTTTATTCTTGCAATATAGTTTCATACTTGTTTTAGGTAAAGAAAACGTCAAGTGTGCGTAGAGTTGTATCGATTGGTCGATAGAACTTGATGGAATATTTGTTCTAACTTTAGCTTCTCTTTGGGTTCGACACTATTATTTATCAAAGAAGGCTACAAAAGATCCCCTATACTTCGGGTTATCAAGACCTTTTTCCGCGCCGTACCTCGGAGCAATAGCGTGGGGTGAATATTCTCGTGTGTGCTTGTTTGCTTTATCACTAAGTAGTTTTTATTTTCTGTTCTAAGTTGTTATCTATCTTTAGCTATGGATATAGAACACGAAACACCCAAAAAAAATAGTTGTACTTGCTACTCAAGGAGATGGGGGACCTCCTAAAACCCTTGATGCTCTTTATGTGAAAAACATTAAACACTACATTGATAATCCTGAGAAAACCCCATTCAACTTGATAATGGGAGTAATGTTGGATCAACGTGAATACTTTAGGGATTATCGCTTGACACAAAAAGGGAAACTATGATGGGATCAAATTGATATGTTGCATTGGTATGCTCGGAAGTTATGTCAGAGATATGATTATACTTGTTGCTCTAGGATGAACGCTCCACACCTTCCCTTTACATGCAAATTTAATGATAATGAAACCCTGGCTTCTTATGCTAATGGTAGATATGATTACTATGATGTGGAGCAAATAGAATAATTTGTTGCTTTTAAGGGTGCTTATGAAATTGAATCTTTGTTTTTAAAGTATGAAGCTTTTGATGATGATGTTTATAGACCTGAAATTTTTGTCATCCTTAAATATTGCTATGACAATTATAAATATAATTCCGATGTTGATGAATTTATTGAGAAAATCTCCGCTGTCCGAGAAGAGACTAATATTTTGCATGAGTCTATGGAAGAAGGAATTGATGAAACTGTGAGCTCATTGGATGAAAAAGATGATGAGGAGAGCGAAGAACAAATGGAGGAAGAGCGGATTAGCTACCCGTGCCCACCTTGTAATGAGAGTAACTCTCCAACTCATACATTGTTTAATTTCCCTTCATGCTTACCGAAGAATGTATGCTATGATAATTGTTATGATCCCATTGATTCTTTTGAAATATCCTATTTTTATGAAATTGATGCTTGCTATGCTTGTGGCCAAGATGCCAATATGAATTATGCTTATGGATATGAACTTGCTATAGTTCCTTATATTCAGAATGGAATTGTTGCTATTGCACCCACACATGATACTCCTATTATCTTTTTGAATTCTCCAAACTACACTACATCAGAGAAGTTTGCTCTTATTAAGGATTATATTGATGGGTTGCATTTTGCTACTACACATGATGATTTTGATGAATATAATATGCATGTGCTTGCTGCTCCTACTTGCAATTATTATGAGAGAGGAACTATATCTCCGCCTCTCTATGTTTCCGATACGAAAAAATTGCAAGAAACTTCTTATGCTATGTATTGGCCTTTACTTGATGTGCACGAATTGTTCTTGTATGACATGCCGATGCATAGGAAGAGAGTTAGACTTAGTCATTGCATGATATATGTTGCTTTGTGCTCACTACTAAATGCCAAATCATTGTGAATTAAAATTGGCTTTGATATACCTTGGGATCCGGGTGGATTCATTACTTGAGCACTTTATGCCTAGCTTAATGGATTTAATGAAAGCGCTGCCAGGGAGACAACCCGGAAGTTTTAGAGTGTCATTTCTTTTTGTTGAGTGCTTTTATAAAGTTTAAAAACAAAAAAATATAGAGGGGAACTTAAAAACTTTTTCACAAAAGTGAAGCGATTGGAAGTTATGCATTGAGAATCGAGGGCTCTAATTTTGAACACTTGTGTTCATGCTCATCGAAACAATATAGAATTTTTCATGAAGATTCTCAAAAAAATAATTATCCCCTTGTACAATTTCATTGTATTATAAAAATAATGTGCCAAGATTTGCCTTTAGGATGAGTAGATTGCTTGTTGGTATGTGCGGTGCAAAAACAGAAACTTTGGCTGTAGCGCGCGATTTTACATTTTTTTACTGGACATCGAAAGTTTCTGAATTTTTTGCACAGTATTGCTATACAAATTTTTTTTTTTCTAATTTTTAAGAATTTTTGGAGTACCGTATATGGTGAATGTTCAGATTACTACAAACTGTCCCGCTTAAGATGTATTCTATTTTTGATGCATTGTTTTGCTTGTTTTGATGAAACTATCGATTCTATCAGTGGAATAAGCCATGAAAAAGTTATATTACAGTAGCTACAATGCAAAAACAAAATATGAATTGGTTTGCAATAGTACTTAGAGTAGTGATTTGCTTTATTATACTAACGGATCTTGAGCTTTCTATTGAGTTTTGTGTGGATGAAGTGATCAAAGATCGTGGAGGTCTCGATATGAAGAGAAGGAGGAGAGGCAAGAGCTCAAGCTTGGGGATGCCCAAGGCACCCCAAGTAAATATTCAAGGAGACTCAAGCATCTAATCTTGGGGATGCCCCGGAAGGCATCCCATCTTTCTTCAACAAGTATCGGTATGTTTACGTCTTCGTTTCGTTCATGTGATATGCGTAAATCTTGGAGTATCTTTTGTGCTTAGTTTTTAATTTTCTTTTATGCACCATGCTGGTATGAGATAGTCCATGGTTGATTTATAGAATTCTCATTGCACTTCACTTATATCTTTTGAGTGTGGCTTTATAGAATGCTTCATGTGCTTCACTTATATCATTTGAAGTTTGGATTGCCTCTTTCTCTTCACATAGAAAACCGTTATTTGCAGAATGCACTTTTGCTTCACTTATATTTGTTAGAGCATGATCTTTTGTAGAAAGAATTAAACTCTCTTGCTTTACTTATATCTATTTAGAGTCAAAAGGAATTGGTCATTTGCATGGTTAGTCATAAAATCCTACATAAAACTTGTGGATCACTGAATATGATATGTTTGATTCCTTGCAATAGTTTTGCGATATAGAGATGGAATATGTGGGAGGTACTAGTAAACGGTTGTGGTTAGTAAGAATATTGGTGTTAAGGTTTGTGATTCCCGAAGCATGCATGTATAGTCTCTCATTATGCTATGAAGTTGGAGCATGATTTATTATTGATTGTCTTCCTTATGAGTGGCGGTCGGGGACGAGCGATGGTCTTTTCCTACCAATATATCCCCCTAGGGGTATGCGTAGTAGTACTTTGCTTCGAGGGCTAATAAAATTTTGCAGTAAGTATATGAGTTCTTTATGACTAATGTGAGTCCATGGATTATACGCACTCTTACCTTTCCGCAATTTGCTAGCCTCTACAATATTGTGCATTGCCCTTTCTCACCTCGAGACATGGTGCAAACTTCGCCGCTGCATCCAAACCTCGTGATACGATATGCTCTATCACACATAAGCCTTATTATATCTTCCTCAAAACAGCCACCATACCTATTATGCCCTTTCCATAGACATTCCGAGATATATTTCCATGCAACTTCCATCGCCTCCGTTTTGATGACTTGAGCATTCGTTGTCATATTGCTTTGCATGATCGTAAGATAGCTAGCTTGATATTTCCATGGCTTGTCTGTTTTTTGATATCGTTGTTACGCTAGATCATTGCACATCCTGGTACACTGCCAGAGGCATTCATATAGAGTCATTCTTTGTTATAGGTATCGAGTTGTAATTTTTATTTCTATTGAGTTGTAAGTAAATAGAAGTGTGATGATCATCGTTATTCATTTCTAGAACATTGCCCCAGTGAGGAAAGGATGATGGAGACTATGATTCCCCCACAAGTCGGGATGAGACTCCGGACTATGAGTTTAAAAAATAAAGAAAAATAAAAGGAAAAAATAAAGAAAAAAGAAATAAAGAGAGAAGGGGCATGCTAGTTCCACACTTGTGCTTCAAAGTAGCACCATGTTTTTCATATGGAGAGTCTCCTATGTTGTCACTTTCATATACTAGTGGGATTTTTTCATTATAGGATTAGATGCACACCCACTTAGTTTTCATATTGAGCTCTCATACACTTATAACTCTTAGTGCATTTGTTGCATGGCAATCCCTACTCCTCGCATTGATATCGATTGATGGGCATCTCCATAGCCCGTTGGTTAGCCGCGTCGATGTGAGACTTTCTTACTTTTTTGTCTTCTCTATACTTACCCCTATCATCATACTCTATTCCACCCATAGTGCTGTATCCATGGCTCGCGCTCATGTATTGCGTGAGGGTTGAAAAAGCTGAAGCGCGTTAAAAAGTATGAACCAATTGCTCGGCTTGTCATCGGGGTTGTGCATGACAAATACTTTGTGTTAAGAAGACAGAGCATGACAAGACTATATGATTTTGTAGGGATAGATTTCTTTAGCTTTAATATTTTGAAAGACACGATTGTTTGTTGGGATGCCTGAGTATTGATGTCTTTATGTCAAATTATAGACTATTTCCTTGAACCACTTATGTCTTAATATTCATGCAATGATTAGATATATGATCAAGTTTATGCTAGGTAGCATTCCACATAAAAATTATCTTTTATCATTTACACTTTCGAGGACGAGCAGGAATTAAGTTTGGGGATGTTGATACGTCTCCGTCGTATCTATACTTTTTTATTATTTCATGCCAATATTACACAACTTTAACATATTTTTGGCAACAATTTATATGGTTTATTGGACTAACCTATTGATCTAGTGCCCAGTGTCAGTTCCTGTTTTTTGCATGTTTTTTGTATCGCGGATATCCATATCAAACGAAGTCCAAATGCAATAAAAATTTACGGAGAATTATTTCAGAATATATGTGATTTTTGGGAGGTGGTATCAGCGCAAACGGGGGCCCACAGTGCCCACAACCCACCAGGGCGTGCCCCAGGGCCCAGGAGCGCCCAGGTGTCTTACGCTCACCTTGTACGTCGGTTGGATCTCTACTTCGGGCGCAAGGAAGCTCATATCCCGAAAAAAATTGTGTTAAAAGCTCAGCGCAATCGGAGTTACGGATCTCCTGGAATATAAGAAACGGTTTTCGGCTAGATCCATGGAACGCGAAACAGAAGAGAACAGAGAGGGAGATCCAATCTCGGAGCGGCTCCCGCCCCTCCGCTGCCATGGAGGCCATGGACCACAGGTGGAAATCTCCTCCCATCTAGGGGGAGGCCAAGGAAGAAGAAGAAGGAGGGGGGCTCTCTCCTCCTCTCTCCCGATGGTGGCGGAGTGTCGCCGGGGCTAGGATCGTGACGGCGATCTACATCAACAATCTTGCTACCGTCAACACCAACTTTCTCACCATCTATGTAACGGTGTAATACCCCTTCTCCCCACTGTAATCTCTAGTTAAATATGGTGCTCAACTCCATATATTATTTCCCAATGATATATGGTTAACCTATGATGTTTGAGTAGAGCCGTTTTGTCCTATGGGTTAATCGTGATCTTGGTTGGTATGGTTGTATATTTTATTTATGGTGCTGTCCTACGGTGCCCTCCGTCTCGCGCAAACGTGAGGGTTCCTCATCGTAGGGTGTTGCAATACGTTCATGATTTGCTTATGGTGGGTTGCGAGTGATGTAATCTTAAATCCGGTAGGTGGGTTGTCATGTATGGGATAAAGAGGACTTGATACTTAATGCTATGGTTGGGTTTCACGACCTTAATGATCTTTAGTAGTTGCGGATGCTTGCTAGAGTTCCAACCATAAGTGCATATGATCCAGGTAGATAAAGTATGTTAGCTCATGCCTCTCCCTCATATGATTACCGGTACTTGTTATCGATTGCCTAGGGACAAATAACTTTCTTGTTGACAAAGCTATCCACTTTTATTACCTTGCAATTTATTAGTAGTTTTATTCTCGCAAAGTACTCGTAGTTTTATTCTTGCAAAATAGTTTCATACTTGTTTTAGGTAAAGCAAATATCAAGTGTGCGTAGAGTTGTATCGGTGGTCGATAGAACTTGAGGGAATATTTGTTTTACCTTTAGCTCCTCGTTGGGTTCAACACTCTTATTTATAAAACAAGGCTACAAACGATCCCCTATACTTGTGGGTTATCATAGACATGACCGAGACGCTTCTCCAGTCAATAACCAATAGAGAGACCGAGATGCCCATACTGGTTCCTATATATTCTGCGAAGATCTTTATCGGTCGAACCTTTATGACAACATATGTAATTCCCGTTGTCTGTCTGTATGTTACTTGCCCGAGATTCGATCGTCAGTATCTCCATACCTAGTTCAATCTCATTACCCGCAAGTCTCTTTACTCGTTCCGTAATACATCATCTCATAACTAACTCCTTAGTCACTTTGCGTGTAAGCTTCTTGTGATGTTGTATTACTGAGAGGGCCCAGAGATACCTCTCTGTTACACGGAGTGACAAACACTACAAAAAAAGACACATCCGTGACATTTTGGGCCAAATGAATTTTTTTCTGTCATGCTTATGACACTTCTATGACGATAATTGTGACAAAACCCGGTATCATCATAGATGTGGTGGGCTCCTACTTCTATGACAGAAAATGGGCTTTTCATCCAGGGCGGGCCGGAGACATAGCTGGATGACATTCTTTGGGTTGTCCATGATGGAAAAAAACCATGGTAGAAACGAGGGTGAGGAAAATTCTGTGGAGTTCCTACATAAGGTGGTCGGGGCCGAAAGCGACACACCTGAGGTTTGGCAAGATTTCTCTCGTACACATACATGCATGTGTGTGAGGCGTTGGGCTATAACTGAACCCGAGAGAGGCGTTCGCTTACTGAACTTGCACTAGCTACGTTACTGAACCCGAGTGATCAATCCCTTGGCTGTTAACTGAACCCGAGCGATTCCTTCGCTACTACTGCTAACTGAAGCCGATCGAACCTGTTGCCTCTTGATGAACAGTGAACGTTGTTGGGGGTTTGATGACTAGTTCTCAGTGGGGGTTGGATGAATAGGACCCCGTGGTAGTAGAGGTTGTTGCCGCTGGATGAACAGGACCCCGATCGAGCCGGTTGGGGGTGGATGAACAGGACCCCGTGGAGGGCTGGTTGAGCAAGAGCTGCTGGAGGCCGGACGTAACAAGACCCCCGTGGAGGGCTGGTTGAACAGTAGTCGGTGGAGGCTGGATGAACAGGAGCTCGTGGATGAACAGTAGCTGGTGGAGGCAGGAGGGAGACGCCGTGGATGAACAGTCGCAGGTGGAGGCTTTAGGAGGTCGACGCTGGATGAACAGTAGCCCGTGGAGGCTGGAGCGAGGCAGTAGACGGTGCATGAACAGTAGCCCGTGGATTCCCGTTTTGCGGTACGCCACACCCCTCGTGATTAACAGGACCCCGTTTCGATCGTAGGAGGTCGAAGAGAAGTCCGTTTCATACGTTTTGCGGTACGCCACACCCTCCCAATCAACAGGACCCCATTTCAACCGTAGGAGGTCAAAGAGAAGTTCGTTTCCTCCATTTTGTTGTACGCCAGACCCCTCCCGGTGAATAGGATCCCGTTCCGACCGTAGGCCGTCAAACAAAATGCCGTGTCCTCCGTTCTGTGGTACGCTAGGCCTCGTTTCGGCTGTTCCGTCCAAGCCGGTTGGCTCCCGATGAACATGACGCATTTTGTTGCCTCTCGATGAACACGACGCAGTTTCTCCGTTCCGACCCAGCCGGTTGGCTGCCGATGAAAAGGACGCCGTCACTGCTCTCCACTGCCTCTCCATGTACACGAGCCCTGGCTATACATATGTGCGAGTAGGCGTCCAAGACCCCACCCGTATGTACGTACGTGGCCGTATTTACTTTCTTGCACCCTGGCTGTACGTACGTGTACACAATATAGACGGGACTGTGTGATATGCTACGTCCGCGCCTCTACTACGACACTTGCCCTTCCTTACTCGGCCACGGTTCATCGCAGTAGCCTGCAGAAAGACCGATCGACCAGTATGTACGTACACGTTCGCGACCAGACAGACAACCCTACGTACGGTTCGACCGGGTGGGTCCCAGCTGTCAGGGAGGTAAGGAGGCACTTCCTTGCGTGCGAAGATATAGCTGGTGGGTCCCAGCTGTCAGGGGAGAATCATATTTTTTTCCTGTAATATGGACGCGCTTCCTTGCGTGCGAAGATGTGGCTGGTGGGTCCCAGCTATCAGGGGGGAATGTTTTTTCACGAAATACGGTGACCCGTCAGGTGGGTCCCTGCTGTCAGGTGGAGGAGTCATTATTTTGTGCGTAATAAGGAGGCACTTCTTTGCTCCGACGTGGACCCAATCGTCACCTCTCCACGACAAAGACTCTTCCGATGGAAGTCAGTTCCTTGAACACATTGACCACGCCTGCGTCGAGAGCACCAAGGCGGTGGACTGACAGTGAGGCCTAGGAAGGGACGACACGGAGCCGGGAAGATGCGGCAATCGGATGCCCATGCGAAGGAGTATGAGGTTGACTAGCTCGGCTAGCAGTGAGGTTGTCGCCGCCAGCAGAATAACAAGGGTTGTGGGTGAGTAGAGGATGGCCTGGCTAGAGGTTGGAGTACTGATTGGGGCGGTGAGGCCTCCATGGCCGGCCATGCCCAAGAACGGTAGGAGCAGGTGTACGACCGGTGCCGGTTTCAAGGGTTTTGGAGTAAGAAGACCAGGAGGTTGAAGAAGCACTATGGTCGTTGGATGGACATCGCATTGATCCTTTGGAGCTAGAATCGTTCATATTTACTAAGTTGACAAAGCCCTCCGTCCACGTCAACTTAGTAGGCCCACAAGTCAGCCTCCCACTATGATGGGTCCCAGATAGCAAGGGGAGTATTCATTTTTTTGTGCGTAATAAGGAGGCACTTCCTTGCATGCGAAGATATAGCTGGTGGGTCCGAGATGTCAGCAGGGGAAACATTTTTTCGTGAAATATAGAGGCCCTTCCGGTGGGTCCCAGCTGTCAGGTGGAGGAATCATTATTTTGCGCGTAATAAGGAGGCATTTCCTTGCGTGCGGGCATGGATCCAGCTGTTAGCCTCTCCACATACAGTCCACTTCCAATGGATGTCATTCGTTGACCACGCCGCGCCGAGAGCACCAGGGCGGTGGACGACGGCGAGGCCTAGGAAGGGAACGACACGAGCCGTGGAAGACTTGCATTAATTGTTTCCCACTGTGAGGGGAGTACGGGGTTTCTTGGTTCACCTGCCTTCACGGAGAATAACAACAGTGTGGGTGAGTAGAGGGATGGCCACGCCCATGATGGGAGTAGGGTGGGCGGTGAGCCTGCGGCACAGTAACCTGGCAACCGACCACGGGAGGAGGGAGTAAACGATCCATAGGTGCTTGTTTGAGCGGCCGAAGCAGAAGAGCAGAAGATTGAAGAAGCACGGCGGCCGTTGGATGGACATCCAACAACCAGCGATCTCATCGTTGACTAAGTTGACATGGCGTGGCGTAAAGGCGTCAACCTTTTTAGGAAAGCGTACGCGTCAATCTATAGTAGGCGTGCAAGTCAGCCTCAAATATGTGGAAAACAACATACAACCCATCTGCCATTATTTCTAATAATTTACAGCCCATTTTCTAATTCTTAAGATTTTTTTGGATCCCATATTCTTTTTGTTAGCATTACAGCCCATATTGTGGCCATGGTTAAAAAATTATACGAAATTTTGCATATTTCGGTGCGGTCCGAACTGTTTTTAATCCTGAAATTTCGAGTCACATTCAAATTTATTTTAAAAATAAATTTATATCAATAAAAAATCCAAATAATTGTCCACGCATAAAAACCAATGAAATTTAAAATCTCAAAATGAAAAAAAATTGAAACTAATTGCCGGTTTGATGTGTTTTAAAAATGTACAGGCCATTTCTCATTACTGATAGCCCATTCTCTGGGCAAGTCGATTGAAGCTCTCCTCGTCTTGAAAGATTTGCAGCCCAGCAGGGCTAACAAAGCAAGTAGGCCTCGGTTGGGTATTCTGCAAAAGAACAAAAAAAACTGTGCTAGCCATTTTCAGAAAGAAAAAAACTACTGGGCTGGTCTTGTGGTAAACATAAAAAGAAAAGGCTGGCTAGACAGGCCAAGTGCCCCGCACAGCCCAGTTGACACCCTGCTTCCGTCTCAAAAACAAAAATAACTGGGTGAGCTTCTAAAAGTGTAAGATCATTTAGTGTAAGAGAAAATTGAGCGTTGTACAAACTTGTGATGGTAAAGAAATAAAAGCGACAGACTGCATAATAAAGGTTGCCATCACAAGGGGAAATATAACGTGACGTTATCTTGCATTAAGGGGTTGAGCATACAAACAAATAAGCGCATGGCAACCTCTGCTTCCCTCTACAAAGGGCCTATCTTTTACTTTTATGTATTTAGTTTTATGCAAGAGTCAAAGTTTTTCTCTCTATTCCTTTTTATTTTCTCCTTTGGCAAGCATCATGTGGTGAGGAAAGATCTAGGCACATATGTCCAGTTGAATATGGATAGCATGAGTTATTATTGTTGACATCACCCTTGAGGTGAATATGTTGGGAGCCGAAACTATAAGCCCCTATCTTTCTATGTGTCCAGCTGAAACGTTTTGCTCATGTGTATGCGGTGAGTGTTAGAAATCATAGAAGACTATATGATGGTTGAGTATGTGGACTTGCCTAAAGGCTCCGATACGTGACCCTTCCTGAAAAGATGATGAATTGTAGTTGCAAAGTTGAGTGAGAACATAGTTTGTCGGTTTCTAATAGAGTTTATGCTTTATACTTCGATAGTGTGATGAATTGTTACTTATTCATGAGAAGTCTATGATAAAATTTCTATGATAAAAGCTTTATGTTTAAATTTGCTGCTGTTATAATAATCTACACGATGCTTCTATGTCTGTATTTTGTTTTTATCGACACCTCTCTCTCTAAGCATGTGGACATGTTTTTTGATTTCGGTTTTCGCTTCAGGACAAGCGAGGTCTAAGCTTGGGGGAGTTGATACGTCCATTTTGCATCATGTTTTCCTACATTTATTTATTATGTTTTTATCCATAATAATCTTTTTGGAGTAATTCTAATGCCTTTTCTCTCATAATATGCAAGGTACACACAAAGAGGGAGAATTCCGGTAGCTGGAAATCTGGACCTGGAAAAGCTACGTCAGGCCACCTATTCTGCACGTCCAAACAAGCTGAAACTTTAGAGAGATTTTTTATGGAATATATGAGGAATCTTGGAGCCAATAAGTACGAGAGGGGCCCCACCAGGTGGACAGAACCCACCTGGGCGCTAGGGAGCCCAGGCGCGCCCTGGTGGGTTGTGCTCCCCTCGGCCCACCTCCGGTGCCCATCTTCTGGTATATAAGTCATTTTTGACCTAGAAAAAATAAAGAGAGGTCTTTCGGGAAGGAGCTCTGCCGTCTCGAGGCGGAACTTGGGTAGGAGCACTTTTGCCCTCGGGCGGAGCGATTCCGCCGGGGGAACTTCCCTCCCGGAGGGGGAAATCATTGTCATCATCATCACCAACAACTCTCCCATCTTGGGGAGGGCAATCTCCATCAACATCTTCAACAGCACTATCTCCTCTCAAACCCTAGTTCATCTCTTGTGTTCAATCTTTGTACTAGAACTATAGATTGGTGCTTGTGGGTGACTAGTAGCATTGATTACATCTTGTAGTTGATTACTATATGGTTTATTTGGTGGAAGATTATATGTTCAGATCCAATATGCTATTTAATACCCTCTCGATCTTGAGCATGATTAACATTTGTGAGTAGTTACTTTTGTTCTTGAGGTCACGGGAGAAATCATGTTGCAAGTAATCATGTGAACTTGATATGTGTTTGATATTTTGATAGTATGTATGTTGTGATTCCCTTTAGTGGTGTCATGTGAACGCTTTCGACTACATGACACTTCACCATATTTGGGCCTAAGGGGAATGCATTGTGGAAGTAGTTATTAGATGATGGGTTGCGGGTGGACAAAGATCTTAAACCCTAGTTTATGCGCTATTCCGTAAGGGACCAATTGGATCCAAAAGTTTAATGCTATGGTTAGAATGTATTCTTAATACTTTTCTCGTAGTTGCGGATGCTTGTGAGGGGGTTAATCATAAGTAGGAGGTTTATTCAAGTAAGAACAGCACCTAAGCACTGGTCCAACCACATATGAAGTTATCGAAGTAGCGAACATGAATCGAATCAACATGATGAAAGTGAATAGATGAAATTATGTGTACCCTCAAGAACGCTTTGCTTATTACAAGAGACCGTTTTGGCATGTCCTTTGCCTCAAAAGGATTGGGCTACCTTGCTGCACTTTTATTACCGTTACCGTTACTTGCTCGTTACAAATTATCTTGCTGTCAAACTACTCTGCTACTTACAATTTCAGCGCTTGCAGACAGTACCTTGCTGAAAACCACTTGTCATTTCCTTCCGCTCCTCGTTGGGTTCGACACTCTTACTTATCGAAAATGCTACAATTGATCCCATATACTTGTGAGTCATCAATACGCTGATCCTCCACCAGGCGATCATGTCCAACAAGTCCTCATACCTCGCATTGCCATCTAAAGACCGATAGAATGCCTCCTCCCTCCGTCTGCCTTCCGGTGAAAAACCGAACACTAGTTCCGACGGTGACCGCCTCCGGCGTCGCCTATTGCGGACGGGCAGGGGCATGACGGACGTGGCGAGAGCGAGGATAAGTGGCGAGCAACATCGGTCGGTGGGGGCTTATGAGGATAGGGCGAGTTGGGTGGTGGTGCCACCGGAGAACGCCGGGAACCAATAATTATAGGCAGAAGGTAGGTGAACCAGTGTGTCGCGGGAAACGCGATGGTCATCGCGGTCATTGGAATTCAATGCATAAGCAGTCATGGCTTGGCGCGCCAGCTTGCCGTGGAAAACTAGAAAAACTGAAATTATGACTGTGTCGTCCCGTCCCATCCCGTCAGTGGTGCGTCGGCATGAAGGTCAAATGAGTGCGCTCGATTCATCCAGTGCATGATCCGTTGGTTATTCGCGTAGGATCGAGTTGGTCGGATAGTGTATGTGAAGGATCGCAATAGCGGATGAACTTTCACTTGGAGATAAGGCATTTGCGAACGTTTTTGCTGGTAGTTTCTTCAGATCCGCATGGCATTTTCTTCAGAACAGCATGTCAGTTTCTGCAGTGGTAGGCATTTTTATTCAAAAAACTGCCACTTCGGATCTTGCGTCGCGACTAAAACTGCCAGGAGCATATCAGTAGGCTAGTAACTTGTAAACACTGAGCGAACAGAAATAAGGAAATCGCTTAGTAACTTGTAAACACCGAGAACACGAAATATGGATCATCTTTATGCCACGATAGTAAGAGCCGATCCATTCAAATGTTCACACGAGACTCAAAGGCCCAGCATTGTAATATGTTCACATTAGTAGCCCAAATTCACAACCAACTAGTATGATTCCATACATAAGATCAACATGTTAATGCATCTCAATGATTCACAGATCATATACAAATATGTAGCTCCAAAAGCAAAGATCTTGAAAAAACATTTGTTATTCCTACTAACATGCATGCTTCTCTGGGCCAACATTCAGTACAGAGTGAAAGACAGATTTGTTTGTGAAGTCTACAATCCCTCTTGCAAATGTAAGTGGTTTCACGAACAGCTGGAACCATGAGAATGAACCATACATGATGGAGGAACATCCACTGCAATATGATTTGGTCTTCTCTCGATCACATGGCGAGACTATTTTCTGAATACAAACTTTAATTTAGGCAAAATGATGCCCATTGTATAATCAAACCAAAGCAATGAAGCACCTAGTATTGGCCAATAAAGAGTACAATACTACTTTTGTGCAGTCCATGAAGTGACTATCCAATCTTTCTGTGTCTGTTTTCAAATGGCACTATATGCAGTGACTATACTATTCTCTTGTGCAGTTCCACCAAAATTGCGGTCACTTTGTTTGTTTGCCAAATAGCAACGGGCATACATATGTCTGCACAAATATCAAGCAGCTAGTAAACATATACCCCACCTAGTATTTTCGGTTTAAACACGTCTCTTCTGCTTAGCATTTGTCATGTTTTGCACTGGACAATTTGATAATGTCATGTTTTGCCCTTGATAATTTTGTACTGAGCAGAAATATAGCACCTATTCTTCATCAGACCAAGGACATCCATGTTTGCAGTGATGGAAGAGGTGAAATCGATACAATCAAAATTGAGCATCCAATCATTGAATCATGTCCTGCACCTCCAATGTAGGTCCACCACCTTAATAAATTCGCATGCAAACCACTAATATTACTATCTAATGATAGTACAAAAAGAGTAGCGAGATAGTAGCAAACCATGTACCTTCATAATGAACAGCTCATAGTGCCACCAATTGGATATAACAATTTGGAAGAAAACATGCTCCTAATGTTGAACCATTTGGACTTTTCGTGCAGTTCCACTAAAATCGAGCATCCCTGTTTGCATAGATATTGAAAGTGTGTTTACTATAAAAGTGGCACTAGTTGAAGCATAGACTCACAAATATAAGCATACCAAATTATTAATGGGAAAAGGTAGCAAGACTGTTTCTAACCACCTATTTGAAGGAATAAATAAGGCAACGACAGCTGATGTCAGGAAGGCATACATAGTATTTTCTTAAAAACTGAACCATTATTGACCTTTCCTCTTCTTTTAAGCATATTTTGTGCAGTTCAACTAAAACAAAATGCCATCACCGCCTTGACAATTCAGTGACACTGTACAAAAAGAAACGACTTAACATTACATCATGATGCCAGGTATGTAATCGATAGGCATTACAGACAAACATACAAACCTCCTCCGATAACATAATGAACATTAATTTTAACAAAGGTGTGACTAGCTTTACCGGGATAATTTGAGTGAACTCTACACCCTCTGTTCCTTAATATAAGTGCTACCTCTTGAGCATGCGTTGGTTTTCCCTTGAAGAGGAAAGGGTGATGCAGCAAAGTAGCGTAAGTATTTCCCTCAGTTTTTTAGAACCAAGTATCAATCCAGTAGGAGACTACACGCAAATCGCCAAGTACACCGTGACAAACAATCAAGAACCTTGCAACCAACGCAATAAAGGGGTTGTCAATCCCTTCACGGCCACTTGCAAAAGTTAGATCTGATAAAGATAATAAGATAAATATTTTTGGTATTTTTGTTGTATAAATTGGAAAATAAAGATTGCAAAATAAACGGCGATACAAATAGCTAGTTGACGGGAAAATAATATGATGTAAAGTAGACCCGGGGGCCATAGGTTTCACTAGTGGCTTCTCTCAAGATAGCATATATTACGGTGGGTGAACAAATTACTGCCGAGCAATTGATAGAAAAGTGCATAGTTATGATGATATCTAAGGCAATGATCATGAATATAGGCATCACGTCCGTGTCAAGTAGACCGAAACGATTCTACATCTACTACTATTACTCCACACATCGGCTGACTATCCAGCATGCATCTAGAGTATTAAGTTCATAAGAACGGAGTAACGCATTAAGCAAGATGACATGATGTAGAGGGATAAACTCAAGCAATATGATATAACCCCATCTTTTTATCCTCGATGGCAACAATACAATACGTGCCTTGCTACCCCTACTGTCACTGGGAAAGGACACCACAAGATTGAACCCAAAGCTAAGCACTTCTCCCATTGCAAGAAAGATCAATCTAGTAGGCCAAACTAAACCGATAATTCGAAGAGACTTGCAAAGATATCAAATCATGCATATAAGAATTCAGAGAAGAACCAAATAATATTCATAGATAATCAAGTTCATAAACCCACAATCCATCGGATCTCGGCAAACACACCGCAACAAGTATTACATCAAATAGATCTCCAAGAACATCGAGGAGAACTTTGTATTGAGATCCAAAAAGAGAGAAGAAGCCATCTAGCTAATAAGTATGGACTCGAAGGTGCATGGTAAACTACTCACACATCATCGGAGAGGCTATGGTGTTGATGTCGAAGCCCTCCATGATTGATTCCCCCTCCGTGAGCGCTTGGAAAAGGCCCCAAGATGGGATCTCACAGTACGTAAGGTTGCGGCAGTGGAAAAGTGGTTTCGTGGCTCCCCTCGATGTTTTTAGGGTATAAGAGTATATATAGGCGAAAGAAGTAGGTTGGTGGAGCTACGAGGGGCCCACGAGGGTGGGGGCGCGCCTACCCCCTGGGCGTGCCCTCCTGCCTCGTGGCCGCCTTGTTGCTTCCTTGGCTTCCACGCCAAGTCTCCTGGATTGCGTTTGTTCCAAAAACGATCCTCGCGAAGGTTTCATTCCGTTTGGATTCCGTTTGGATTCCGTTTGATATTCCTTTTCTGTAAAACACTGAAGTAGGCAAAAACACAACAATTTGCATTGGGCCTTCGGTTAATAGGTTAGTCCCAAAAATAATATAAAAGAGCATAATAAAGCCCATTAAACATCCAAAACAGATAATATAATAGCATGGAACAATAAAAAATTATAGATACATTGGAGACGTATCAATAAGATGTTTACGCAGTTCAATTTAAAGTACCCAAACGTCTAGTATTTAGAAAAACAGGTAGTAGTTTTCTTGAGCACAGATCTGGGAAAGCATGGCACACTTTATATATGTCATACGCTAATGCAACACCATCCGAATAGTGCAAGTATACACTAATCCAGTGGCTAGTGCCAAATAATAGCATGGAACATCCAAAACATATAATATAATATAGAAGAGCATAATAAAGCCCATTAGACATCCAAAACATATAATATAATAGCATGGAACAATAAAAAATTATAGATACGTTGGAGACGTATCAAGCATCCCCAAGCTTAATTCCCGCCAGTCTCGAGTAGGTAAATGATAAAACAGAATTTTTGATGTGGAATGCTACCCAACATAATTTTCAATGTAATTCTCTTTATTGTGGCATGAATGTTTAGATCCAAAAGATTCTAGACAAAGTTTTAATATTGACACAAAAATAGTAATACTTCAAGCATGCTAACCAAGCAATTGTGTCTTATCAAAATAACATAGCCAAAGAAAGCTTATCCCTACAAAATCATATAGTTTGGCCATGCTTCATTTTCACACACAAAATGCTCCCATCATGCACAACCCCGATGACAAGCCAAGCAATTGTTTCATACTTAGCCTTTTCAAACTCTTTCAACTTTTACGCAATATATGAGCGTGAGCCATGGACATAGCACTATGGGTGGAATGGCATATGATGATGGGGGTTATGTGAGAAGACAAAAAAAGAGAAAGTCTCACATTGACGCGGCTAATCAACAGGCTATGGAGATACCCATCAATTGATGTCAATGCGAGGAGTAGAGATTGCCATGCAACGGATGCACTAGACCTATAAATATATGAAAGCTCATCAAAAGAAACTAAGTGGGTGTGCATCCAACTTGCTTGATCACGAAGACCTAGGGCATTTTGAGGAATCCCATCATTGGAATATACAAGCCAAGTTCTATAATGAAAAATTCCCACTAGTATATGAAAGTGACAAAATAAGAAACTCTTTATCATGAAGATCATGGTGCTATTTTGAAGCACAAGTGGAAAAAGGATAGTAACATTGTCCCTTCTCTCTTTTTCTCTCATTTTTTTGTTTGGACTTCTTTTGCCTCCTTTTTTTATTTGGGTTCTTTGGCATCTTTTTTTTATTTTTCGTCCAGAGTCTCATCCCGACTTGTGGGGGAATCATAGTCTCCATCATCCATTCCTCACATGGGACAACTTCTATTTACTTACAACTCAAGAATTACAACTAGATACTTAGAACAAAATATGACTCTACGTGAATGCCTCCGGCGGTGTACCGGGATATGCAATGAATCAAGAGCGACATATATGAAAGAATTATGAAGGTGGCTTTGCCACAAATACAATGTCAACTACATGATCATGCAAAGCAATATGACAATGATGGAGCGTGTCATAATAAACAGAACGGCGGTAAGTTGCATGGCAATATATATCGGAATGGCTATGGAAATGCCATAATAGGTAGGTATGCTGTTTGTTTTAAGGAAGATATAAGGAGGTATCATATCACGGGGTTTGGATGTACCAGCGAAGTTTGCACCAACTCTCATGGTGAGAAAAGGCAATGCACGGTACCGAAGAGGCTAGCAACGATGGAAGGGTGAGAGTGCGTATAACCCATGGACTCAACATTAGTCATAAAGAACTCGCATACTTATTGAAAAAACTACAAGTTATCAAAACTAAGCACTACGCGCATGCTCCTAGAGGGATAGATTGGTAGGAAAAGACCATCGCTCGTCCCCGACCGTCACTCATAAGGAAAGCAATCAAAGAACACCCCATGCTTAAAATTTGTCACACAATGTTTACCATACGTGCATGCTATGGGACTTGCAAACCTCAACACAAGTATTTCTCAATTCCACAATTACCCAACTAGTATGACTAACATTACCACCTTTATATCTCAAAACAACTATCAAGTATCAAACTTATCATAGTATTTAATGCACTCTATATGAAAGTTTTTATTATACCCATCTTGGATGCCTATCATATTAGGACTAATTTTATAGCCAAAGCAAATTACCATGCTATTCTAAAAGACTCTCAAAATAACATAAGTGAAGCATGAGAGATCAATAATTTCTATAAAATATAAAACCACCACTGTGCTCTAAAGAGATATAAGTGAAGCACTAGAGCAAAATTATCTAGCTCAAAAGATATAAGTGAAGCACATAGAGTATTCTAATAAATTCCGGTTCATGTGTGTCTCTCCCAAAAGGTGTGTACAGCAAGTATGATTGTGGTAAACTAAAAATCAAAGACTCGAATCATAAAAGACGCTCCAGGCAAAACACATATCATGTGGTGAATAAAAATATAGCCTCGAGTAAAGTTAACGATAGACGAAGACGAAAGAGGGGATGCCTTCCGGGGCATCCCCAAAATTAGGCTTTTGGTCGTCCTTGAATTTACCTTGGGGTGCCTTGGGAATTCCCAAGCTTAGGATCTTTCCACTCCTTATTCCAAAATCCATCAAATCTTTACCCAAAAACTTGAAAACTTCACAACACAAAACTACAGAAAATCTCATGAGCTCCGTTAGTCTAAGAAAACAAATCACCACCTTAAGGTACTGTAATGAAATCATTCTTTATTTATATTGGTGTTAAACCTACTGTATTCCAACTTTTGTATGGTTCATACCCCCCGATACTAGCCATAGATTCATCAAAATAAGCAAACAACACACGAAAAACAGAATCTGTCAAAAACAGAACAGTCTGTAGTAATCTGTATCAAACGTATACTTCTGTAACTCCAAAAATTCTGCAATTACAGGACGACCTAGATAATTTGTTTATTGATCTAATGCAATTGGAATCAGTATTTTATCACGTTCTGGTGATTTTTAACAATTGTTTTTGTGAGCAGAAAGTTTCTGACTTTTTCAGCAAGATCAAATAATTATCATCCAAGAAGATCCTATAGGTTTTACTTGGCACAAACACTAATTAAAACATAAGACCACATCTATCCAGAGGCTAGATGAATTATTTATTACTAAACAGGAACAAAAATCAAGGAACAAAAATAAAATTGGGTTGCCTCCCAACAAGCGCAATCGTTTAACGCCCGTAGCTAGGCATAAAAACAAGAATAGATCTAGGTATTGTCATCTTTGGCATGCAATTCTTCAATTGACCACTTATAACCCTTAGGAGTTTCTTTCTTTTTATTGATGATCAAACTCCTAGGCAAGAAATCAAGAAATTCATTTGTAGCAAAAGGTTCCTTAATGATAGCGAAAAAATTGGGGTGAACACTTATTGATTTGAGATCCGCATTCTCCTTACTGGAAGATTCACCCTTATTTTTAGGAACATACATAAACTTGGCAACTTTGGTAGTAGGAGGGTTTGAACTGTTTCTGACGGCAGAAAAAGCAGACCCTAAATTGGTAGTAATATTCTCAAGTTTATCAATTCTAGTGGAATCTTGATCTATCTTTTCATTAACTATGGGTTCTTTTTCCCTAAAATCTTTCAAAGCAACTCCTACCTTAGATCCATATTGGTTAATTTGGTTGTGGATCTTTTTATCCAAATTCTTGATCAACTCTACAGTGGCAACTTTATTTTCAATAATTTCAAGCCTTTGCATCATATATTCCAAAGTTAAAATAGTTCCATTAACCAAAAGAGGTGGTGGGCCAAACAAATCTATCATAGCATTATAAGAATCAAAAGTATGGCTACCCAAGAAATTCCCTCCGGTAATGGAATCAAGAATATATCTATTCCAAGGAGTGTTGCCTACATAAAAATTGCAAAGAAGAATGGAAGTAGATTGCTTCCTAGTGGATCAATTCTGAGCATTGCAAATTCTATTCCAAGCATCTTTTAAATTTTCTCCCTCCCTTTGTATAAAATTAAGAACTTCATTATCGGGAGTACTAACAATGATAGAAGACCCGGCCATGACGGGCGTAAGTAAACAAGCAATCTAACACGGACACACACCAGGCAAGCTTAAAAGAGACGAACGGAAAAAGGCGAATAAAACAGCAAAGGTGAAGTGGGGGAGAGGAAAATGAGAGGCAAATGGCAAATAATGTAATGCGAGGGATAAGAGTTTGTGATGGGTACTTGGTACGTCTTGACTTGAGCGTAGATCTCCCCGGCAACGGCGCCAGAAATCCTTCTTCCTACCTATTGAGCATGCGTTGGTTTTCCCTTGAAGAGGAAAGAGTGATGTAGCAAAGTAGCGTAAGTATTTCCCTCGGTTTTTGAGAACCAAGGTATCAATCCGAGGGAGACTACACGCAAATCACCTAGTACTGCACAAACAATCAAGAACCTTGCAACCAATGCGATAAAGGGGTTGTCCATCCCTTCACGGCCACTTGCAAAAGTGAGATCTGATAAAGATAATAAGATAAATATTTTTGGTATTTTGTTGTATAGACTCAAAAATAAAGATTGCAAAATAAACGGCGACAGAAATAGCTAGTTGACGGGAAACTAATATGATGTAAAGTAGACCCAGGGGCCATAGGTTTCACTAGTGGCTTCTCTCAAGATAGCATATATTATGGTGGGTGAACAAATTACTGCCGAGCAATTGATAGAAAGGTGCATAGTTATGATGATATTTAAGGCAATGATCATGAATATAGGCATCACGTCCGTGTCAAGTAGACCGAAACGATTCTGCATCTACTACTATTACTCCCCACATCGACCGCTATCCAGCATGCATCTAGAGTATTAAGTTCATAAGAACGGAGTAACGCTTAAGCAAGATGACATGATGTAGAGGATAAACTCAAACAATATGATATAAACCCCATCTTTTATTCCTCGATGGCAACAATACACACGTGTTTTGTTGCCCTAACACACTGGGAAAGGACACCGCAAGATTGAACCCAAAGCTAAGCACTTCTCCCATTGCAAGAAAGATCAATCTAGTAGGCCAAACTAAACCGTTAATTCGAAGAGACTTGCAAAGATATCAAATCATGCATATAAGAATTCAGAGAAGAACCAAATAATATTCATAGATAATCAAGTTCATAAAACCACAATTCATCGGATCTCGGCAAACACACCGCAAAAAGTATTACATCAAATAGATCTCCAAGAACATCGAGGAGAACTTTGTATTGAGATCCAAAAAGAGAGAAGAAGCCATCTACCTAATAAGTATGGACCCGAAGGTCTGTGGTAAACTACTCACACATCATCAGAGAGGCTATGGTGTTGATGTAGAAGCCCTCCGTGATTGATTCCCCCTCCGGCGGAGCGCCGGAAAAGGCCCCGAGATAGGATCTCACAGGTACAGAAGGTTGCGGCGGTGGAAAAGTGGTTTCGTGGCTCCCCTCGATGTTTTCATGGTATAAGAGTATATATAGGCAAAAGAATTAGGTTGGTGGAGCTACGAGGGGCCCACGAGGGTGGGGGCGCCCACCTCTCGGGCGCCCTCCTGCCTCGTGGCCGCCTTGTTGCTTCCTTGACTTCCACGCCAAGTCTCCTGGATTGCGTTTGTTTCAAAAACGATTCTCGCGAAGGTTTCATTCCGTTTGGATTCTGTTTGATATTCCTTTTTTGTAAAACACTGAAATAGGCAAAAAAATAGCAATTTGCACTAGGCCTTCGGTTAATAGGTTAGTCCCAAAAATAATATAAAAGATCATAATAAAGCTCATTAAACATCCAAAATAGATAATATAATAGCATGGAACAATCAAAAATTATAGATATGTTGAGACGTATCAATAAGATGTTTACGCAGTTCAATTTAAAGTACCCAAACATCTAGTATTTAGAAAAACAGGTAGTAGTTTTCTTGAGCACGGATCTGGGAAAGCATGGCACACTTTATATATGTCATACGCTAATGCAACACCATCTGAATAGTACAAGTATAAACTAATCCGGTGGCTAGAGCAACAGTAGAGTAGTTTTTTTATTACGGGGTACAGTACAATTGGTTTACTGAACAAATTTTTCCATAAGCTAGCACTGGAAGATTTCTATAAGCATTAACAATACAAAATGTAAAGGTAACAAGTTTCAGCATTGGTATACTAGTTGTGCAACAGCATTAAACTAAACACGGAAGTCTGAAGGTAACTAGCATTATTAACGAATGACAGTATAAAAAATTTGCAAACCATGTACCTTCAAGGTAAATATCATTTCGAACTCGAGGGACCTCAAAATTGCTATCTCAATCTTGATAATCGATCAAACATAAAAACTTGATCGAACGAATCAAGATAACAGCCGGAGGAGGAGGTGCCACTCTTGACCTTTCCTCTTGTCTTCATAATTTTTTGTGCGGTTTAACCAAAATAAAATGACATCGGTAGCCTTGGCATTTTGGTCACACTATACAAAAAAATCGATTTTATCCCATGAAAGTGAGGTATGTAATCTATAAGCGTGCATTAATTGCAAAAAATCTGAAGGTAGTAACAAGTTTCATCGTTGGTATACTGGCTGTGCAACCACATTAGAATGCCTTAGTTGAAAAATCTTTAATACATCCACAATCAACAGCGGCATTGCTTACATTTATCAGTGGCATTAGACCAAGTGCGGCATTAGTTAAATGTGGCATCACTTTAGCAGTAGCATTGCTTGGCTTTACCGCTGACATTATACTAACAGCAAAAAAGTGGCAATAAGAGCATTGGAGGCCCATTCGGCCAGTGGGTGCACCAGTACGATGTACCTCCACGAACGCATAGAGTGGTGAGGGAGGTACGGTTGCCCAGAGCAACAAATATCCAGGCACCATATGTGGATTACGTCCCATTTTTGTTCTCTTTAGCCACATTTTTCCTATATGAGGACAACAAACCGATCGACCTGGTCATTCTCTATTGCGTTGTCATGCCTTTCTACCACTTTTCACCCTTTTTCAACCAAGAGACACAAGACTCATTCCTTAGCTACTGATTTTCCCCTTTTCAACCTAGATGCAGGTTCGATGCCTAGTCTCTTCGACAATACTTTCTCCCTTCCTTTCCTTATTCGACCCAGACATGGATTAGTCTGCATGAAGTAGGGTTTCCTTTAATAGTGCAAATTAAGGTTTTCGTCTGCGTGACCAAAAGAGCAGAGGATAGCAAATTGGGAAGATGGTGAAGTGGAAAAAGATCCACATGCAGCGACCTGGCGGATGGGGTTCAAAAAGAGGTAGCATAGCTGAGGGTCAAAAGGAAGTGGCTTCGCTTGTGGTCGTCGTCCTCCGCACACACTATGGAAGCAAGCTTGGGGACGGAGGCCATCCCACGCGAGCGCTAGGTCTGAGAGGACGACCTTGCCGTCAGTGCATGACCTCGCCACGATTTAGCAGCAGGCCAACGCTGCACGATCGCCCTTTTCTTCCTCACTGGCGGATCTGTGACCACCGGTGAGGAGGGAGAGAGGCCATCTTTTTAGATCCGGAGAGAGGGTGATAGTGTGAGAAGCAAGTGGGCAGCCCTTAGCAAGCAAGCACCAAGCTCCAAATTTCTATATATCTTTTTTGATACTAGTACTAGAGGTGGAGTAGTGGTAGAGTAGTTTATATTTTCTCTGCATACAGTACCAGTTAGTCGTGCTTCAAAACTGAACGACACACCATTAAAAATAAAGTCGAGAAATAATGCGGCACCTCGGGCCAACGCGGCCAGATCGCATTTTGCACGAGAAATGACACACCATATTTCGGTGACATGTGGTCCCATTCCAACATGTCAGTGAGACGACGGCGAGTCCTTTTGTACAATTTTTGAATGGACGTCTATGTAGGCCGGGGCGCCTCTTCCTGTACTGTGTCAACCGTCCACCGCCTCTTCGCCTTTCCCTCTTGATTTGGAACTGTTGTCGCACGCTCTTCCTCCCTCCTCCATTTGCCTTCACCCTTCCTTCTGTCATTGTTCGATCGTCTTCTCCATGGAGGGAAAGGCTGGAAACGACCCCGTTTTTTGCCCCGATCTGAAAGATGACATGGTGGAGGAACTCATTGATGGGTGCGACATCATCACCTCGGCTAGCATGGCAGGTTCGTTCAAGACCATTCTCGACTCAACTAATAACATCATTACAAAGAACCCAAGGGTCCAGGAGCGGTTTGATCTCCCCTATCTTCTTCGCCATGACCCTACTCGCTGGCGCGCGGACGATGGAAGCCTTGCCTTGTGCAAGTTGATGCCGCTTGATAATGATACGTGTGATGTTAAGATGCCATCGCTTAAGGGTAAGGCCTGGGCAGGCGCAAATAGAGATTGGTTGTTTATATTGTACAACTGTGAGTGGGAACTGGTGAATGTGTACACTCGTCAGTGGATTCCACTTCCAAAAATCTCAGAGTGCCCTGAGGTTGAGCACACAGATGATCTACTTATGTTCAAATACGATCATGGTGAATCTCTGGAAGATAGCAATTTGTCGAGTTCCCAACCGCTCTTGGGATTACACGAAGTATGAAGTTGTTGCTATCTTGACAAGCTTGTTACCGCCCTTACTTCCACGCCCGATGGATATTGCTCAAAATCAATTTACGTACATGGATGAGTACTATGATGCAATTCAATACGAAGCGTCTTGTGTTTGCTACTACCACCACTCGTGGCACTATTTTTGCATGGAATCCTTATGGTTTGGTGACGCTTTGTCTTCCACTGTAATTATAATTGTTTCATCCACATGCATGCGGGTTAGCTAGTTTCCCTTTACTAATTAACCTTCTTGTGTTTCCAAGATCCTGTGAACATTCCACGACCTATACTTCAAAAAAATTATAACCAAGGGGGAGATGACGATGGTGATGATCACGAGCATGAGGACGAGCAGGACCTATATACTCAGTGGTGCCTAGCAACTTATTCTGATGGATCACCTCTTCTTGTCTGTATACAATGCACCGTTGATGTTACTATTAAGGAAAGCAGGTGTTGTCTCCCATGGTCACACTCTCCGGGACCTATTCCAACAATTCGCGTGTGGTATTCGGTATGGATACTAGTGTGCTAGCGCCAACACCTTCTCCCTGGTTCAGTATTGATAGTCTTGGAGAAAACCCTCTCTTCCTTGGACAAAACTATCCAATGATGGTGAAAGGCGATCCAGCTGCTGTTGACACAACATTACTACCATTTATGAGAAGCAATTGTATCTATACCTCGGACATTATGGTTCCCTACCCTGGCTATCACAATATGCATACTGATCTAGGCCGCTTCAGCCTGGATGATCAGTCCCGCGTTGGTCTCAATATTGACAGTAGCTGGCCCTTCCCAGAGGCTTACCTATGGTTCAAAGCAAGTGTTTCCAACGCCGAGGATTGGTTGAGCTGAAGTTCATTTCATTGCTTGTTATTTGTTGTGTGATGAAAACTTTAGTATTTACTAGAATGTTTTGTTGGAAATAATCTATAATCCAACATGTATCCTTGTTGCCGTTGTGTGTTGATGACTTGTTGTATGTAATGAATGGTGCATTTTCATATGCATGTCATAAACTCAATTTATGAATGGTTTTCGAGCCACTTCTTGGAGTGGGAGTACCGTAGTAGTATAGCCAGTCCGGAAATTGCCACATCACATAGAGCCAACCTAATAGTGGAGTATGCTAGCACAATAGTTAGTTCTAGTTAGATTAACTAGAGCTAGGTGTCGCACGGAGGCCGAGAAATATGGTGATAGCGTGACTGCGTGAGGTGGGCTTGTACGTAGTGTGATGTAGGCACAAGGCTTGCCGTGTTTCCTACTCCTCCATTCTAAATGTGGAGAAGATTTGGTCGAGTTCTTCCTTCTTTTGCCGACACGTGGGACATCCAGCATCAAGGTCGTGTCATGCAAGATAATGGAGTGCTAGTTGAAGCCACGTGATGTGCATCTTGGGTTAAACTGTAAATAGAATCTTACTCTTGACTAACTCCAAAAGCGGCCATTGAAGATCTTTATTGGATTTGTTTTTCATCTCCAGTACGTCGAGGTGAAAGATGTGTAGGTTCAGTGGGTCATCTTGTGTTTTCACTGACATGTGGGACCGCATGTGATTAAACAGACGATGGGCTCCGAGAGTCTGCTGGCTGGCTGAGAAGAGAGAGAGAGAGAGAGAGAGAGGAGGGGCGAGCACGCATCTGTGAAATTTCGCGACAATGTGAGTAGTACTAGTGGTGTACCATACTCCCGGAGAGAGATAATGTGTTAAACTCTCACGTAACTTGACACCTCGATATAGTGGGGTGGCATGGGCCATAACTAGCATTCACGTCTAGCAGTACGGCACACGCCACCCACACGAATCCCATCTGACAACAATTTTCTTGGAGTCCGTGCTACAGCCATCTCTTATCCCTCCTGTTTTCTCAGCCATCGCGCGGTGGGCGGGGTGGGGTTTTGCCGATAGTCGGTTTGCTCAACTATGGTCCCACTTGTAAGTGAAAATGCAACACAACATCGACTTCTCCCTTGAGCGGCTGATGTCTACTACACAACCTTCTTCTTGTAGACATTGTTGGGCCTCCAAGTGCAGAGGTTTGTAGGACAGTAGCAAATTTCCCTCAAGTGGATGACCTAAGGTTTATCAATGCAGGAGGCGTGGGATGAAGATGGTCTCTCTCGAGGCAACCGCAACCAAATAACAAAGAGTCTCTTGTGTTCTAAACACACCCAATACAATAGTAAATTGTATAGGTACACTAGTTCGGCGAAGAGATGGTGATACAAGTGCAATATGGATGATAGATATAGGTTTTTGTAATCTGAAAATATAAAACAGCAAGGTAACTAATGATAAAAGTGAGCGTAAGCGGTATTGCAATGATAGGAAACAAGGCCTAGGGTTCATACTTTCACTAGTGCAAGTTCTCTCAACAATAATAACATAATTGGATCATATAACTATCCCTCAACATGCAACAAAGAGTCACTCCAAAGTCACTAATAGCGGAGAACAAACGAAGAGATTATGGTAGGGTCTGAAACCACCTCAAAGTTATTCTTTCCAATCAATTCGTTGGGCTGTTCCTATAAGTGTCACAAACAGCCCTAGAGTTCGTACTAGAATAACACCTTAAGACACAAATCAACCAAAACCCTAATGTCACCTAGATTCTCCAATGTCACCTCAAGTATCCATGGGTATGATTATACGATATGCATCACACAATCTCAGATTCATCTATTCAACCAACACATAGAATCTCAAAGAGTGCCCCAAAGTTTCTACCAGAAAGAATCAAGACAAAACGTGTGCCAACCCCTATGCATAGGTTCATAGGCGGAACCATAAGTTGATCACCAAGACATACATCAAGTGAATCACGTGATATCCCATTGTCACCATAGATACGCATGACAAGACATACATCAAGTGTTCTCAAATCATTAAAGACTCAATCCGATAAGATTACTTCAAAGGGAAAACTCAATCCATTACAAGAGAGTAGAGGGGGAGAAGAAACATAAGATCCGACTATAATAGCAAAGCTCGCGATACATCAAGATCGTGCCAAATCAAGAACACGAGAGAGAGAGAGAGATCAAACACATAGCTACTAGTACATACCCTTAGCCCCGAGGGTGAACTACTCCCTCCTCATCATGGAGAGCGCCAGCATGATGAAGATGGCCACCGGTGAGGGTTCCCCTCCGAGTGCCGGAGCAGTGGGTCCCGATTGACTTTTGGTGGCTCAAGAGAGCTATGCGGCAAACTCCCGATCTATACTATTCCCCGAAGTTTTTAGGGTATATTGATATATATATAGGCGGAAGAAGTACGTCAGGGGAGCCACGAGGGGCCCACGAGGGTGGAGGGCGCGCCCAGGGGGGTGGGCGCCCCCCCCTGCCTCATGCCTTCCTCGTTGCTTCTTTGTCGTGGACTCCAAGCCACCTCGGTTGCTTTCCTTCCAAAAATAACTTCTCCAGAAGGTTTCATTCCGTTTCGACTCCGTTTGATATTCCTTTTCTTCGAAACACTGAAACAAGGGGAAAAACAGGAACTGGCACTGGGCTCTGGGCCAATAGGTTAGTCCCAAAAATAATACAAAAGTGCATAATAAAGCCCATAAACATCCAAAACAAATAATATAATAGCATGGAACAATCAAGAATTATAGATACGTTGGAGACGTATCAGCATCCCCAAGCTTAATTCTTGCTCGTCCTCGAGTAGGTAAATGATAAAAAAGATAATTTTTGATGTGGAGTGCTACTTGGCATAATTTCAACGTAATTCTTCTTAATTGTGGTATGAATATTCAGATCCGAAAGATTCAAGACAAAAGTTCATATTGACATAGAAATGATAATACTTCAAGCATACTAACAAAGCAATCATGTCTTCTCAAAATAATATGGCCAAAGAAAGTTATCAATACAAAATCATATAGTCTGGCTATGCTCTATCTTCACCACACAAAGTATTTAAATCATGCACAACCCCGATGACAAGCCAAGCAATTGTTTCATACTTTTGACATTCTCAAACTTTTCCAATCTTCACGCAATACATGAGCGTGAGCCATGGATATAGCACTATAGGTGGAATAGAATGGTGGTTGTGGAGAAGACAAAAAGGAGAATATAGTCTCACATCAACTAGGCGTATCAACGGGCTATGGAGATGCCCATTAATAGATATCAATGTGAGTGAGTAGGGATTGCCATGCAACGGATGGACTAGAGCCATAAGTATATGAAAGCTCAACAAAAGAAACTAAGTGGGTGTGCATCCAACTCGCTTGCTCACGAAGACCTAGGGCATTTTGAGGAAGCCCATCATCGGAATATACAAGCCAAGTTCTATAATGTAAAATTCCCACTAGTATATGAAAGTGACAAAATGAGAGACTCTCTATCATGAAGATCATGGTGCTACTTTGAAGCACAAGTGTGATAAAAGGATAGTAACATTGTCCCTTCTCTCTTTTTCTCTCATTTTTTTGTTTTTTTGTGCCTTTTCTCTTTTTTTATGGCCTCTTTTCTTTTCTTTTCTTTTTATTTTTATTTTTCGTCTGGAGTCTCATCCCAACTTGTGGGGGAATCATAGTCTCCATCATCATTTCCTCACTTGGGACAATGCTCTAAAAATGATGATGATCACACTTTTATTTTCTTACAACTCAACAATTACAACTCGATACTTAGAACAAAATATGACTCTATATAGAATGCCTCAATGATCTTAGGATATGCAATGAATCAAGAGTGACATGTATGAAAGAATTATGAATGGTGGCTTTGCCACAAATACGATGTCAACTAAATGATCATGCTAAGCAATATGACAATGATGGAGCGTGTCATAATAAATGGAACGGTGGAAAGTTGCATGGCAATATATCTCGGAATGGCTATGGAAATGCCATGATATGTAGGTATGGTGGCTGTTTTGAGGAAGGTATATGGTGGGTGTATGATACCGGCAAAAAGTGCGCGGTATTAGAGAGGCTAGCAATGGTGGAAGGAGGAGAAGTGCGTATAATCCATGGACTCAACATTAGTCATAAAGAACTCATATACTTGTTGCAAAAATCTATTAGTTATCGAAGCAAAGCATTACGCGCATGCTCCTATGGGATAGATTGGTAGGAAAAGACCATCACTCGTCCCCGACCGCCACTCATAAGGAAGACAGTCAATAAATAAACCATGCTCCGACTTCATCACATAACGGTTCACCATACGTGCATGCTACGGGAATCACAAACTTTAACACAAGTATTTCTCAAATTCACAACTACTCAACTAGCATGACTCTAATATCACCATCTTCATATCTCAAAACAATTATCAAGTATCAAACTTCTCATAGTATTCAACACACTCATAAGAAAGTTTCACAAATCTTGAATACCAAGAATATTAGGATTATTTAAGCAAATTACCATGCTATTTAAGACTCTCAAAATAATCTAAGTGAATCATGAGAGTTCATCTATTTCTTCAAAATAAAACCACCACTGTGCTCTAAAAGATATAAGTGAAGCACTAGAGTAAACAACAACTACTCCGAAAGATATAAGTGAAGATCAATGAGTAGTAGAATAATTATGCAACTATATGAAGACTCTCTCTCATTTAAGAATTTCAGATCTTAGTACTTTATTTCAACAGCAAGCAAAGCAAAATAAAATAAAATGACGCTCCAAGCAAAACACATATCATGTGGTGAATAAAAATATCGCTCCAAGTAAAGTTACCGATGGATGAGGACGAAAGAGGGGATGCCTTCCGGGGCATCCCCAAGCTTAGGCTCTTGGTTGTCCTTGAATATTACCTTGGGGTGCCTTGGGCATCCCCAAGCTTAGGCTCTTGCGACTCCTTATTCCGTAGTCCATCGAATCTTTACCCAAAACTTGAAAACTTCACAACACAAAACTCAACAGAAAACTTCGTGAGCTCCGTTAGCGAAAGAAAACAAAACACCACTTCAAGGTACTGTAATGAACTCATTATTTATTTATATTTGTTTTAAACCTACTGTATTCTCTCTTCTCTATGGTTTATAACCTATTTTTCTAGCCATAGATTGATGTATCTAAGCAACCATCACACGAATAACAGAATCTGTACAAAACAGAACATTCTTTAGTATTCTGTAACTAACGCAAACTTCTGGAACTCCAAAAATTCAAAATAAATTGGTGGACCGGAGGAATTTGTCTAGTAATCATCTGCAAAAAGAATCAACTAAATATCACTCTCCAGTAAAAAGTTGAAGCTAATCTCATGAGCGCTAAAGTTTCTGTTTTTTTTTACAGCATGATCATAAAGACTTCACCCAAGTCTTCCCAAAGGTTCTACTTGGCACAAACACTAATTAAAACACAAAACCACATCTAAACAGAAGCTAGATGGATTATTTATTCCTAAACAGAACCAAAAAGCAAGAAACTAAAATAAAATTGGGTTGCCTCCCAACAAGCGCCACGTTTAACGCCCTAGCTAGGCATGATGATTTCAATGATGCTCACATAAAAGATAAGAGTTGAAACATAAAGAGAGCATCATGAACAATATGACTAGCACATTTAAGTCTAACCCACTTCCTATGCATAGGGATTTTGTGAGCAAACAACTTATGGGAACAATAATCAACTTGCATAGGAAGGTAAAACAAGCATAACTTCAAGATTTTAAGCACATAGAGAGGAAATTTGACATTATTGCAATTCCTACAAGCATATATTCCTCCCTCATAATAATTTTCAGTAGCATCATGAATGAATTCAACAATATAACCAGCACCTAAAGCATTCTTTTCATGATCTACAAGCATAGAATTTTTATTACTCTCCACATAAGCAAAATTCTTCTCATTCGAAATAGTGGGAGTATCATAAGAGACTTGGATACTATAAATTTTTTCCACATTAAAAGAGTAATGTTCAGAAAAAGGGCAATCATAATCATGACAAGTTTTATAAATATAATCATCACTATTTTTTATAGCATAAGTTTCATCACAATAATCATCATAAGTAGCAACTTTGTTCTCATCATAATCAATTGAAACCTCTTCCAAGATAGTGGAATCATTACTAAATAAAGTCATGACCTCTCCAAATCCACTTTCATAATTATCATAATAAGATTCATCATCCTCCAAAATAGTGGGATCACTACTTCCTAAAGTTTACACTCTTCCAAACCCACTTTCATCAATATAATCATCATAAGTAGGAGGCATGCTATCATCATAACAACTTTGCATATCAAAACTTGGGAGGCTAAAAATATCATCTTCATTAAACGTAGCATCCCCAAGCTTGGGCCTTTTCATATCATAGGCATAATCACTCTCATCATTAATAGTATGGATAACACCAATAGTATAGCGATTATCATATTCTTCCAAGCAAGTGCCAAAAAGATTTTCAAGATCATAAGAAGTATCATTATCTTCCCAATCATAATCATCACAACAAGCAATAGGCATAACGAGATCATCATCAAGTGCATCATCTTCCACAATTATTTTTGATTCATTTCCATGAGGCACAACAATAATAGGAGCAACATTATTTGGGAGAGATATCTTTTTACCTCTCTTCCTTTTCTTTTGTTCTTCTTCACCACATCATGTGTGGGTTCAATCCTCTTTTGGAGCTCCTTATTAATGAGATTGGTTGAATAGAAGGCTCCTCCTCGTTACCTGATTCATCATAAGAAATAATAGGAGGATATTGGGAAGTCTCTTCCCTTTCATTAGCATTCTCTTTATCTTCTATTTGTTTTCTTTTCTTTATGTAATTGGCAATATAAGGACTTTCAATGCAATTCACCGCACAATACATATAAATTTATTCCAGATCAATATCGAGGAATTTCTCAAGGTTATATTCTGGAATATGCTTAGTTTGACATTTTATTTCTTCATAACCTGTCGTGGTTTTGTCACGACAGATGTTCTCATGAAAGGACTTAGTCGTGGAGCCATCGCTACGGGTTAGCTTAAAGGGGGTAAAGCGGACAAGGGACGCAAGAGAGTTTTATACTAGTTCGGCCCCTCACGATGAAGGTAAAAGCCTACGTCTAGTTGTGATGGAATTGATAGGGTTTCGATGACCAGGGAGCGAATACGCTTTGCCTGAGTCTCCAGTTGTTGTCTGTTCCTCTGAACCGCCGTCGGGTCATCCCCTTATATACATGGGTTGGCGCTTGCGTCGGTTTCTGAAGTCCCGAGGCGGCTCATAAACGATGTCCGGTTCGATCTCCGCTCTTTCTAACTTACAATGCAAGTTACATATCAATGCCGGTTTATAGCTACGGGCCTTAAACCAGTTCTGGGCCTTAGGCCTTTACTCGGCGTCACCGTCTGTCTTCATGGGCTTCAAGTTAATCGGCCTCTCTGGCGGTTCGCCCGATATTAATATCCCCAACATTAGGCCCCAGATTGATTTGAACTGGTTCATGTCAGTCCTCAAGAAAACTTCGTCTTCAACATTTTCACATAATTTTGTAAACCACCATGACGTCATCTTCCCAAATCGTGGTAAACCGTCATGACGCCATATGTTATAAAAAACTGTGTATGATACATCTTCATTAATGGGTCTTCCGACAATCCAGGCGACAGCTCCGCTTTCCAAATTTCTGGCTCCTCGATTTTCGCGCCTGACACTTATCCCTTGCCTTTATAAATAGGGCTGAGGGGTCATTTTCACCTTTCCCCCTCGTGCCTCTTTGCATCGTCGTCTTCCTTGTGCCGCTCAGCCTTTGGAGCTCCGCTGCCACCGTCGACCGTCGCCTCTGCCTCGACTACAGCCCGCATCACCTGAACGCACGAGAAAACTGCGGCGCCTTTCCGCTTTCTTCGCCGGCCTTTGGTAACTCTCTGCTCTTTCCGCCATAGATCTGTTCTAGGGTTTTAGCGTTCTTCAGTGTTCGTCAGCGTTCTTCGCTCATACAATGACCCTTGATAGAATCCTGAATATCTGTTTCGTATAATGATATCCTTTAGTCTCTGTTTCCATCTATGCATCTCAAAACAGAAGATCTCATATGAACCTTCGCCCATTGATGCGGTGCTGCTTCTCGGTCTTGAATATACTTTCCTTTTCTGACATGCGGCAGATCCAAAATTATAATACCAATTTGTGAAATCTGTTTTTCCTTCACTTACACATCTGCAGACTTGAATCTTCAATGTCAGACTAGGCAGTTTAACTTTGTAGAAAAAAATGACAATCCGGTATATACCATTAGTCCCCTTGTTGAACCGCCAATATACATCATATTTAGCCTTTGCTTTAATAAACTTCGTTTTATGATCAACCAACCCCGGTTTGACAATGTGCTTACATCTTTGAACCGCCCCATAGCTTGTCCACTGTAAATCTTTAAACCGGTAATTATCATGTTTGTAGATCCATTACTGCCATGGCCAAGCAAGTTTACGAATGCAATTGGGTCCTGAGGGAGTCCTGGATTAGGGGGTGTCCGGATAGCCGGACTATAACCTTTGGCCGGACTCCTGGACTATGAAGATACAAGATTGAAGACTTCGTCCCGTGTCCGGATGGGACTTTCCTTGGCGTGGAAGGCAAGCTTGGCGTCTGGATATGTAGATCTCCTCCCATTGTAACGACTCTATGTAACCCTAGTCCTCTCCGGTGTCTATATAAACCGGAGGGTTTTAGTCCGTAGGACGAACAACAATCATATCATAGGCTAGCTTCTAGGGTTTAGCCTCTGTAATCTCGTGGTAGATCTACTCTTGTACTACCCATATCATCAATATTAATCAAGCAGGAATAGGGTTTTACCTCCATCGAGAGGGCAGAACCTGGTAAAAACATCGTGTCCCTTGTCTCCTATTACCATCCGCCTAGACGCAGATTCGGGACCCCTACCCGAGATCCGCCGGTTTTGACACCGACATTGGTGCTTTCATTGAGAGTTCCGTGCCGCCATCGGAAGGATGCCTCATCCCGTCTTTAAAGGCGGCACCTTTGTTACTAAAGGAGCTTTGGCTATCGGCCAAACTCTCCGGCTAAGCGGTTTTCTTATGACCGCACGTTACGCCGCCAGCATGATGATGACTTCTCGGGTCGTCGAAAGCAATCTTCACGTCAACTCGGAACTCGCCGAAGCTGTTAGATCCGATGGAGCTCTCTTCCTTAAACGAGCTCTTGGATCGCGCCGCCACCACAGGAGTCGCTACTGGACTACGATCATATTGGGCCTAAACCCGATCCGAGAGAGATTAACTCTCCCGGTCACCCATCACGTTGCGATGGTGGAGGAACAATGCGGCAAGCCTTCATCTATCTTAAGGACTAGTTACGTCCGATTCCCGATCCCTCCAAGCCGTATACCCGGCGGAGGAGGCGCCACTCAAGCCACGAACCTAAAGTCGTGCAAATGGGCTAGATTCATTGGACAACATCCAAGAACCCAAGCTTAGAGTTCGGAAACTCCTTGGCCCTCGAGTCTCAGTTAGGCGAGGTTCGGATTTAATTCCACCCGCCCACCCAAACATAGCGATCTATCCCAAATTCGGCAAGAGCCCGCAGAAGCAGTACACCATTACTGGGCCAGATTCCTCCTGGTCATGAACAGGATAAAGGACTGTCGCGAGGTGGATGCAATTTCATTCTTCTGCAATAATTGCAACGGATAAAGGACTCCAACAACGCAACCGAATATGAGGCCCTTCTATATGGTCTCCGGATGGCAGTATCCATGGGCATTCAACGCCTGGAGGTGCGCGGGGATTTAAACCTCGCGATATCCCAAATAAATGGAGACTTTGATGCCAAGGATCCGAAAATGGCAGCTTATCATAGCAGCCGTCCTAAAAATGTCAGCTCGGTTCGAGGGGCTCAATTTCACCATATGGCTCGGGAAAACAATCGAGCGTGAGGCGTCTTAGCACGCGCATTGGCGCATAAGCGCGATGCCGTCCCCAACATCTTCTTGGAGAGGCTGTTCAAGCCATCCGTATTATGGGAAGGAATCCGTAAATAACAGCCCGGACCCAACACCGCCTTTGCTCGACACCGAACATTACGACACAGCGGAGGCTCTGCCAGCAGTAACATCTTCAACAGACGTAATAATGGCAGTCATTGCCCGTGGATAGAGCCATTCCTAGCCTACCTAACCAGGCGGGAACTTCCCGAGGACCAAAACGAGGCACACTGCTTGCATAGTGCGCGATCTAAAGCCTATAAAGTCCATGAGGAGAGCTTTATAAGAAAAGCACCAGGAGTCCTTCAAAGGTGTATGTCCGAAGAGGAAGGCGGAATCTTGGCTGAAATTCATGCGGACTCGGCGGGCACCACGCCGCAGCCGGGCCCCTAATAAGCAAGGCCTTAAAATGCAGGATTTTATTGGCCGACGGCCAGGCGGAATCGCAGGATTTAGTCCAACGATGCGTCGGTTGCGGCTTTTGCTAACCAAAGCCACATGCCACCCACCACCCTCAAAACTATACCCATCACTGGCAGTTTGTAGTGCAGGGGCTTGACATGGTTGGACCCCTTAAGGGAGGAACCCACAAGCAAAAATACCTATTGGTCATGGTGGATAAATTCACCAAATGGATAGAGGCCAAGCCTGTTAAAAGCGGCTGAATCCGGACCGGTGATAGACTTCATATCAGGGTAGTGCACCGTTCTGGCGTCCCCACAGCATCATCGCGATAGCGGCACCAACTTCACGGCCGATGAGGTCAAACTACGGTGCAAAAACATGGGCATCAAGCTCGACTATGCTTGATCTATCACCCACAAACTAACGGTCAAGTCGAGCAAGCAAATGGTCTAATCATGAGCGGCATCAAACCCAGATTAGTGCGGTCCCTCAAGGAATCTAACACGCCTTTGGGTAGAGGAGCTCGACCAGACTGGGGGCTGCGGACCATGCCGAATCGCACCACCGGATACACACCATTCTTTATGGTATACGGCCTTGAGGCGGTTACGCCTGCGACATAATTCATGACTCACCTCACGTGCGCATGTATGAAGAAAGAGAAGCCGAACTTCGATCGGCGGGACAGTTGGGCGCCTTGGAGGAGGGCGTGGCGTGGCAAAAAGCCCGTTACGCATTTTATCAAGAGCGAGCTCGAATATACCAAAAGAAGAGAAATGCGGGCCAAAACTTACAATGTTGGCGAGCTAGTTCTACGCCTTGGGACAAGAAAAGGACAAACTCAAGCCCAAATGGGAAGGTCCCTTTATTATTGACCAGGTCTGGACCGGTGGAAGCGTACCATCTGCGAGATGCATCGGATATCGACTCGAGCCGAACCCATGGAAGCGCAGACCCGTCTCAAGAAGATTCTACGCCTAGTGCCCGACTACTGTGTTCGTCTCCTTCCTCTGTCTATTTTTTACACATTAGCTGTCTTTTATTTCTCTACTTCTCCCTCCTTTACTCTTACTGACCTTTAAGGGCTCGTTCACGCCTTTGTTCAAGATGACAATTGACGCTAGCTATCCGCTCATTATACACAGGGGCTTCTTTATGAAGCTTATTTATACGGGCTTTATGCCCAACACATGTGTCACACTTCCGCATGTACCTTTTATTCACCATTATATGCATCCATATGACTTAAGTTTTGGCCAAGCTGGGTTGCCTGGCTCCTATGCTTACCCCTACTTTCCCGATTGTTCGGCTAGGTGGTAAAGGGAGCACCTCTGCGATTATTCTTGCCGAATTAGGCGGATGTGTACCTCGAGGCGGGTGAAGCCAAAAGCTAAGCGTTCTTAAGGGAATATTGATCGGTGAACTAAAGATGATTTCTCACTTGTTTATTTATCCGCCCCAAATGCTTTTCCTTTTTTTCGAGTCAGGACATGCACTTTAGGGCATGCCTCCCATGGAAAGGAACCCTAACGGAACTATTCTCCTGGAAGATGTTTCTTACTAACCATGTAATATAACATAACTAGTTGGGCACTTATGCATTCAAGCACTAATGACCCCTACGCTTTGGTCTCCACGCATGCCCCGGTTCTTACATAACCGAGAGGGTATTCGGACACACTCGGACTATCGGGTCCCGAGGTTGAAGCGAAAAGGTCCGCCATGACAAAGCGATCTACAATCCGGCTAGAAGGCATTTTTACATGTCATCTTAAATTACATAGTCAATTTGATTTGGGTATATTCCTCTTCAATACCATCCAACAGGCTGTCTAGTTCTGATCTGTTGGGAATATTAATGACCAACTCTACGGCCGTACACTAAGCTCACAGGGATCTCCTTCCCATCGGGCCCCACAGGTCCGACCTCGGCCATGTGGTTTGGGTCCTTAACCGTGTGCAGCGTCTTCACCATGGCCCAGGCCTCCCTAGCGCCTTGACGGCAGGATGATATCTTCCATAATCGGAAGCGCCGCCGCGCTCCCTTAAGCCTCTCTACAAGCTCTCCAAGGCCTTCGGGCATGGAGGCAGAGATAGCCACAAAGGCACAGGCGGCGCCTTTCATCACCTACCGAACTTCGTTAAATGCGGTTGTAAGAGCTTGGGAAGAAGGTCACCCGTAGAACCGGGCATTTCCTCTGCACGACGACCTGTGAGCATACCTACAGACATAACTCTGTTAGTCGACTTCCTCGCCGAACTCTTTTTCAAAAGTTTGTTCAAGCACTTACTAAATATGCCGCGTCGAAGCCGCCGATTCTCCTTAACGGAGTCCGACAGTTGGGCACGAAGATCCTTTAGTTCCTCGCCCAGCTGGGTGTTGGCATATTGGAGATTATTCTTCTCCTGCCTCACCTTCGTAAGCACGCTCTTGCCGGCCTTTAACCGGCGCAAGAGTTGTTGCTTGTCCGGATCTACTCCGGCGCCATCTGCAATGTTATTATCAGATTTGCACACATGCCGCGCTTCACAACATACTTATCTTTGAAGCATATATTACGAGAGGGGTCTCCTTGGCCTCCCCTACACGCAGCTAGTGCGGCCTCAAGTTGGGCTTTGCACTCTTCCGGCTCTGGGGACAGTTGGGTATTCTTTTACGTAAGATCATGCATAACAAATGATCCTTAAATCAGTTATTCTAAGCTGTTTCCAAGTCTCGGGGAGACTCTTGACATATATAACCATCAAATTTTTCTCACCCGTATGTCCTTCACACTCTTTGCTCAAGTAGCTCTGGCTAGACCATTTTGAGCGGCGCGAGGCACGCATCTCGAATTGGAGGCATCAAATGCCTCACAGGAGAAAAACAAGCGTTATGGAAGAACATAGCGGGCGCCTGTGTGATTCATGGCACTCTCCACCTCGGAATTGGTGGCGGACGGTCTGTCCGCATCCTCTGTCGGGAGGCGCTCGGCGCATGCCGTGTTCGCCTACGCTGGACTGGGCTTTGGGCACGGCTGGTGCGAGCACGATTGGCAACCTCTCCGGATATAGTCCGGTGAGCCCTCTTTTCCCTAAAAAGAGCGCGGGCGTTAGTATGCATCGCAAGAATAATACCTTGGAATAAGGCGGCGCGCCTTACTGCTGCGTCGGTGCCTCGACCCGGATTGCGTGTCTTTTTAGCCTGCCCGCCCTCATGATCCCGTTGTTGGCTAAATCGCCGCGAGCTCGGCATTCGCCTCAAGATCCTCCCTGCGAAAACACCATTGGTATGCGGTGATAAAAAATAAACGCAGACGGATCATTTTGAAGTATTGAGACTTCGGTCTCGATTACTGTGGTGAGGAGCAGTCCGGGATAATGTTTGCAATAGCCACCAAGGCATTGTCGATGCTCGATTGGTAAAATACCCCATCGATCAGCTCCACGGATATGTCCGGATCCTCTTGGGAGGCCGGATCGAGAGGCCGTTCCGGATCCTCGGGTTGTGGAGGAAGGCTGTTTATATCGCTACGGCTGGCGCGGTTCTGCGTGAATCACGAGGATGAGATACTTAACCACGGGAATATGGAACGGATGAGCAAAAAGAAGTGTCCGCTTACCCAGTTTGAGGGATTGTACATAGAAAATCCGCCCTGTGGATTGACGCAGAGAAATTCCTCCTCTTCTCCCTTGTACTATGCGGACAAGATCTTAAATCGAGCGGCAACCGATCCGGCCCCTTACGGCGCGTGGCGGGTGGCATCATCCTCCCGTTGAAATCCCACATGGGGTGGCCTCTATCTTGAAGCGTTTGCACCCCCGCATAATACATGTGGCCATGACCTCAATCATGGTCGATGCAGGAATAAACTAACAATCTTATACGGCTCATCGGGTAAAGGGCGTCCTTGTCATTTTCCTCTGAGAGGCTCCGTGGGCGCCAGCTTAAGCGCTTCTTGAGAGGAGCACTATCAAACTTCGAGGAGGCGATCCGAATCACGAGGCGTCTTCTATGTAAAACCATTACGAGGCAGGTCTTGGGCCGCCTTCTTTGGGGTTCGGGATAGATATCCGGTCCCGGCGATGCGCCATAGTTCGGCTCCGCCCACTTGATATATCGACCCCTCCCGAGAGCAGGGGCACAAGGCGAGCGGCTTCTTCCACGGTATGAAATGAGCCTCGATGCCCAAAAACAACTTCGCAAAAGGGCTACGAAGCCCGCAATATGCAATATGGAGGTAGGCGTGGGTTGTGCAAGCGGAGGCCGTAGAACTCAGGAGCCCTGGAGAAAGCGGATGAATTGGAAATCAGGCCCTCTTATCAAATAAGGGACAAGGCATACCCACTCTCCTTTGGAGGGATTGGGGCAGCTCTCGCTTGCTCTCCACCATTATAGGTGGCAAGCCCAGCTCGAACCGGGACCATGTAGGCTGGGGGAGAAACCCCTTGGCTTGGGCGTCACTAGCTTCATTTGTCTTGGGCGGAGCATCTCTCCCAATCTCCAGGCCGAGGGCTGGGAGGGCGAGAGGAGGAGCTAAGTCGACTGACCATGATGGAATGGATCTTTGTCGGATGCGCTCCGATGAATGCTCGCGAAGGGAGGATGGTGTGATTCGGATCTAAATCCTCGTCTCTTTAGTAGACAACTCATTTGTGCAGATAGGGGTAAATGTAAAACACCACGGCTTCGCATTCGTTTGACATGTGGAAGATGGCCATTATTGGTAGCGGAAGCCAAGGCGCATTAATATTCACAAGGAGCTGGACACTATTCAACAGGTACCACGGAATTTGGAGAAGAACCCGCCTTGCAATGCGAAGACAAATCTGCGCGCCCGGACTCATCGTCATTGAAGCCTGGTTAGGGAGACTCTTGAGGGAGTCTGGATTAGGGGTGTCTGCGGATAGCCGGACTATAACCTTTGGCGGACTCTGGACTATGAAGATACAAGATTGAAGACTTCGTCCCGTGTCCTGGATGGGACTTTCCTTGGCGTGGAAGGCAAGCTTGGCAATCTGGATATGTAGATCTCCTCCCATTGTAACCGACTCTGTGTAACCCTAGCCCTCTCCGGTGTCTATATAAACCCGGAGGGTTTTAATCTGTGGGGCGAACAACAATCATATCATAGGCTAGCTTCTAGGGTTTAGCCTCTCTGATCTCGTGGTAGATCTACTCTTGTACTACCCATATCATCAATATTAATCATGCGAGAGTAGGGTTTTACCTCCATCGAGAGGGCAGAACACAGGTAAAAACATCGTGTCCCTTGTCCCCTGTTACCATCCGCCTAGACGCACAGTTCGGGACCCCCTACCTGAGATCCGCCGGTTTTGACACCGACAGGTCCCTTCTCGAATGACTGAAGAGCACTTACACAATCTTGTCAAAACGAGTGCTTTAAGCAAGAAAGATGTCATTCACTGGAGGGTCCCTGGCCCGGAATGTCCTCCTACTCCCAAGAACGAAGAGGTTATCGTGTTTGCTGATCATTTAAGCCGGGGTTTCAACCCTCCCGGTTCAAAATTCTTTCGGGATGTACTGGCCAACTTTCAACTGCGCCCACAAGACATCGACCCTAACTCTGTAACCAACATCTGCCACTTTCAAGTGTTTTGTGATGTTTACCTTCAAGAGGAACCTCTGAGAGAGCTATTCAGGATTGCTTTCATCACGAACACGTCGCCTTGAGTTCAAAGATGGACCTAACACAGGCCCAGGCAGGATGGCGATTGAAGAAAAGAAAAGAAGTCACCTTTCCTCACGCCAATCTCCACAGTCACCCCAAAAAAGAGTGGAGCAGAGACCTGGTTTCTGCAAGGATCGTCTCGGTGATGAAAACCCCCTTGCCGGGTTATCGTCACGACGTCTGAGCAACACACACCCTTTTCCTCAAAGGTGACTGCTAAAGAGAATCAAATATTGTCCTCAACTATCCAAGCTTAGGGCCTTTATGGCCATAGCGGTTTGACAGAGTTGATTTTGCACGTTCTTTGGATAAAATGGAGCGTTTTCCCTTGAGCTGACGCATGAGTTTGATGTGTGAGTACGGGGGATTTGAAGGATGCTCGGTGACACATTGATATTCAGGTGGCGTGATGACGAGTTCTTGAAGCTGTAAAAGATGTTAAATGAACCGGAGCTATGCGTGCTCAAACCGGCCTACTTCCTTTCTGTACCATCAACAAACCGCCAGCTGTAAGAATCATACCATATGTTTTATCTGAAATTATACCTTTAAATACTCTATGAAAATGTGATAATTTGTTGACACGACGATGATCCGTTCTGGAACAAGAAACCTCCGCAAGACAAAACGGTGAAGCCAACCCGCCAAAAGACCAAAGCTGTGAAAAGAGCTGCAACCGGAAGAGAACCACTGCATCCCCCGATCCACCGGCTGATGATGATGTGGGTAACCCGGATTTTGAGGTAGAACTTGACTCACCTGGTTCATTTTTCATACGCCTTATTGATGATGATTCTTGCCGGAGCGGTGATTTGAAGTCGATCACGCCCGATGTCGTAGAGGTAATCGTTCTTTCCTCGATTCAAACCCTTTGCCTTCACTAAAAACCACGTCGAGCAAACCGGAAAGTTAAATTTTCTCATCCTCTTGCTTACTTGGATCCGAACTTTCTTGTGAAGACACAACAACCCACGAGCCACGCCGCACAACCCAGCATAAGCGGCCAGGTAGTTACCTCGCCCGGTTTACGAGCAGTCCGGATTGAAGCGTCGATCAAAGGTCTCTTATTCCCTTGACACTTCACGCCCTAAAGCGGGCTGCTTTCGTCAACCTCTTAATCCGTGCGATTCCAATTATCGGGGCACTTCTCATTCATCCTCTAGCGAGTAAATTGACCACCAAACTTCCACCCCTCAAGGCGGTTATTGGGTAAGTTATGCACTTGCTTTATCCTTGATATGTGTTTTATACGCTATCTTGACCTTCATATTTTACTTTTTGATTGCTAAGCCCAGACCAAGCAAGAAGGCTCGGTTGAACACCGGTGATGAAAGCGTGGCTGCTAATCCGGAGAAGACTCGAGATCTGAAGAGGCCAATATTCATGATATGTTGAATGACCCACCGCCTCAAGATCGAGGACTTTATTCTCGAGCGAGCGAAGTTGACATCACGAGCCATCTTGACCGGCCGACCCGGTCTTATCCGAGGCCGACAAACCGGCAAGTCCAGCCAAGGATATCGATAAACCGGCCACTCGGTCACGAGCTGCCAAGGAGAAGGATGATGATGTTACGATTATTGGCATTGGCTATCACGGATCCGGGGAATCTTAGCCCGCTTTGTCGAAACATACCGTAAAGAAGAATTTTACTACGCAATTGGCAAAGGCAAATGGAATGCCAATCTGTCCACCACGCCCATGAACGCATTAAGACCTTCATTAAACTATCTGAACCGTTTGTACACCGTACCGTGACTATGAAGCCCGGCTGGTTCAATAGGTAAAACAGGCGGTCCGGGTTAGGGCTAGGTGCTCCACCGTCTTTGAGGCGGTTTTCCCTTCTTGGGTGGCCCTTATCTGTCTTGGCATTGGCCACAAAGTCCATGATGTGATCCGCTACGTTTGCCACCGTTTCCATGACCAGCCGGGGCTGTTGTCTTGCTTCATGGCGTTACGCTCTTCTTTCCCTTCCCTATCTTATCATCATCGGACTCGGGATCCTTGGTACTATCGAGTCGGCATACTTTACTAAAAGCGGCCATGAGGGTTCCCATGTCATTGCAATGGCGTTTCATCCGTCCCAACTTCAACGAGGCTTAAACCGTAAGCAATTGCCTTCAAAAGTAAAGCTGCGGTGTCAGCGTTGATGCGGTCCGATGAATGCAAAACTTCCGAGACCCGGCACACCCACTGGGTTGTTGATTCTCCTTCCTCCTATACACAGGAAGCTAAGTCCACAATCGACATGGGCTGCTTGCATGTACCCTTAAAATTCTGGATAAACCGGGCTCTCAACTCGGCCCATGATCTGATAGAGTTAGCCGGTAGACTCTTTAACCAAGTACGAGCCGTTCCTTCTAGCATCATGGTGAAGTGCCCGCTAAGCTTCATCATCCACATCTAGCATCTCCATGGCCATCTCATAGCTTTCAACCCATGTCTCGGAGATAAATCGGCCGGTGTAATTTGGCACCTTGCCCGGGCCCTTGAAATCCTTGGCTGGCGTACATTGCATATATTTGGGGCGAACCACGGCACCCCAAAGAGCTAGAGGTAACTCCTGGTTCTATCGGCGTGGTTGGGCCGGGCGAATGGTGGCGAGGCTTCATCTTTGCTGCTAACTTTCGGCCTCTCCTGCGTTACCTGAGCCAGTCCACCACCTCTGAGCATCACCAGCACCCCCCGCCGGGTTGTGGTCACGGGCGATTCGCGGTTCCGGGCATTGCCAACCACGGCGGTTCATCCATCACGCCTCTTTGTAACTCCGGCTTGGGCGGGGGTGGAATGAATCCGATCACGAATGTATGAATAAGCCTCTGTTGCACCAAGGCTGTCCGAAGAAGCTCTTTAACCCGGCGTCTCGACCGCCCGCCCGGAGAATCGCCTTCAGTGGGACAGCCTCCGGCCGTGAAGCGGCAACAACAAGATTGTCCGCCAGATGAAGTAATGACCCGGTGGTGTTGGGACAAGTTACGTCACAATGTTTTTTCTGACGAGGCGGATCCATCAAACGGGGCTGAACCGGCGCCCCCGCTCCGGGTGCCTCCGCCCGGTTTGCTACCGGCGGGTTACTGGTCCCTGCACCTGGGGTGTTAAAGAGGTTCCTAGCATCATAAACCGAGGCGGCGAGACCGATGCCTTCTCTTTAGGACTTCGTGCGATGCATTCTGATCCAAAGATAAGCGGTAAGCCTGCGCATCCAAAGCGGACCGCTACTGCTGACCATCTGGCATCTCGGTCACCGCCAAATCGGCCTTAACGAGTAATGTCGATCCTTTACTTTTCGCGATTTCCGCATTGTGCGCATCCTGATCCGCGGGTTAGCCTCCGCCATCGGTGTTATAACGCATCAAATAGATCAGATAAAACTCGGCGTGACGGTCAGACGGAGACCTCCCCGCCGGCTGCCATCGCCGCTCTTGATCCGGAGATCATTCTTTGCTGGTCCGGAGAGTGGGCGCCAGTACGTGTATCGACCATGAAGATTCCAACCGGTTTGGCAGATCAGAGGGTCCGAAATCACGCCGCCATCGGAGCGACCTCCAATCCGGCCATCTTGCGCAGCTGATATAATGATTTCGATCTCTCCGGTTGATGACTCGTCGCCCGGAATAAGACGGTCTCTCCACTAGATTACGATCTGTCTCGTATTCCCCTCCATGGATGACTCCCGAAGCACGCTTCATGGCAGGCTTGACCCAGAACGAATCGCGCCGCTGAGCCCGTTTCGACAAGGTCGGCTGCGGATGTCGGCTCGGGGGCCCGGCTCGCGATCTTGCCAATAAGCGTGTATGCCACCAAAGGGGACCCGGTGCCGTACTCGATTGAGCGGCCTCGGGGCCCCCACCTGCATCGTTGATGTAGAGCTTGCCGTGATGACTTTTGGTCATCCGCCCACAGCGTAACCCTTGAGCCATTCAAGCTGCCCTCCAAGAACTTGAAACCATCGATGCGATAGCCCCGGGTGGTATGACTGTCGTGGTTTTGTCACGGCGAATGTCCTCATGAAAGGACTTAGTCGTGGAGCCATCGCTTCTGGGTTAACAAAAAGGGGTAAAGCGGACAAAGGACACAAAGAGAGTTTTATACTAGTTCGGCCCTCACGATGAAGGTAAAAGCCTACGTCTGTGATGGAATTGATAGGGTTTCGATGACCGAGGAGCAAATCGCTTGCACGAGTCTCGATTGTTGTTTGTTGCTCACGAGCGCCACCGGGTCGTCCCCTTATATACATGGGTTGGCGCTTGCGTCGGTTCTGAAGTCCGAGGCCGGCTCATAAACGTGTCCGACTCGGTCTCCGCTCTTTCCACCTTACAATGCAAGTTACATATCAATGCCGGTTTATAGCTACAGGCCTTAAACCGGTTCTGGGCCTTGGGCCTTTACTCAGCGTCACCGTCTGTCTTCATGGGCTTCAAGTTAATCCGGTCTCTCCTGGCCGGTTTATGCCCAGTATTAATATCCCCAACATTAGGCCCCAAAGTTATTCTTTCCAATCAATTCGTTGGGCTATTCATATAAGTGTCACAAACAGCCCTAGAGTTCGTACTAGAATAACACCTTAAGACACAAATCAACCAAAACCCTAATGTCACCTAGATACTCCAATGTCACCTCAAGTATCCGTGGGTATGATTATACGATGCATCACACAATCTCAGATTCATCTATTCAACCAACACATAGAACCTCAAAGACTGCCCCAAAGTTTCTACTGGAGAATCAAGATGAAAACGTGTGCCAACCCCTATGCATAGGTTCATGCGCGGAACCCACAAGTTGATCACCAAAACATACATCAAGTGAATCATGTGATATCCCATTGTCACCACCGAATCATGCGACAAGACATACATCAAGTGTTCTCAAATCATTAAAGACTCAATCCGATAAGATTACTTCAAAGGAAAAACTCAATCCATTACAAGAGAGTAGAGGGGGGAGAAGAAACATAAGATCCGACTATAATAGCATAAAGCTCGCGATACATCAAGATCGTGCCAAATCAATAACACGAGAGAGAGAGAGAGATCAAACACATAGCTTACTGGTACATACCCTCACCCCAGGGTGAACTACTCCCTCCTCGTCATGGAGAGCGCCGGGATGATGAAGATGGCCACTGGTGAGGTTCCCCCCCTCCGTGAGTGCGGAGCGAGGGTCCGATTGAATTTTGGTGGCTACAGAGGCTTGCGGCGGCGGAACTCTCGATCTATTCTGTTCCCTGAAGTTTTTAGGGTATATTGATATATATAGGCAGAAGAAGTACGTCAGGGGAGCCACGAGGGGCCCATGAGGGTGGAGGGCGCGCCCAGGGTGGTGGGCGCGCCCTCCTGCCTCGTGCCTTCCTTGTTGCTTCTTTGTCGTGGACTCCAAGTCTCCCCGGTTGCTTTCCTTCCAAAAATAACTTCTCGAAGGTTCCATTCATTTCGACTCCGTTTGATATTCTTTTTCTTGAGCTCTTGAAACAAGGGAAAAAGCAGGAGGCTGAGCTTTGGTACTGTGGGTCAATAGGTTAGTCCCAAAAATAATATAAAAGTGCATAATATAAAAGTACCAAAAAATGATACAAAATGACTATAAAATGATTATAAAACATCCAAGAATGATAATATAACAGCATGGAATAATCAAAAATTATAGATACGTTGGAGGCGATATCGGTACGTCTTGGACCAACCCGTGTGGGGTGCGACACGAACCACGGCGAGCTTTTCCTTTTGAACTTGTAACTTGTAAAATTTGGTTCTGCTCCATGGCGCGGCCGATAGATAGAAATAATGATTTTCCTTAGAGTAATGAGAAGTTTGGTTCTTGTGCGGTTTATTGATGGAGTACGTATGAAAATTATGAAGTTGATGCGAAAGGTAAGATAATCACTAGTACAATATACAACTACATGGATTTGACGGAAAGATAAAGATACATACGACCCATCAACGACATCCTCACGCCCTAGTGCGCCATGTCACCAACCGACATGTGAGGAGTAGCGGCGTTGGCGGCGAGCTCAGCGTGCTTCGAACAATGCAGGTCCAAGGTTGCCCTAACTTGTCCAAGAAGGCCCGACATCCTATCGATCCTCCTCTTGCATGTAGTAGTCCTTGTGTATGATTTGCGCGGCGTGAGCGTGGGTGATTATGTCATTGGTGTCTTCTTTGCTTGACTTGGCTGGCTTGTGGCGTGAGCTTCGACCTCGAGGTGGATATTCTCTGGCCTTGACGGCCAATGGCGATCCGCAAGGAGCCACCGGTCGTCGAAGAGGTTGTCACCATAGAGAGACCATTGAGGGTGGCGGGCATCATAGAGCACGGGGCGTGGGCTGGGCGTCGTCAAGGTCGTCCTTGAGAGCTTCTTGTGACAGTGAACTTGTCAAAGGAAGCCAGCGAGGACCTCGTCGAACAAGGAGACGAAGATGTCGTCCAAGAGGCCTCTTGCCTGGCGGCCTCAAGCCGCGACACAGGAGATGTTCCTCGATTGCGGGCAGCTGAGGCGGCATCGTGGACCATCCCCAGCACAACCGGTGATGCTGGCGCTCATCACCTCCATGGGTCTAGTGTCTAGTCAATTGATCTTGCGATTGGGTGATCACCCTTGCCCTTGGTTAGGAGTCGCGTGAGTGCGATATGATTAAGTAGATTGGACTGGCGGGGAGCCTTTATATGAGAAGTGCAGACTGCATTGCATTCACGTGTGTGTTGGCCATCTACTCCTTGGCCCTCCCTCCGTGCCGGTGCAGTATAGTCATCTCACCAAGACCAAGTTGGGGCAAAACGAGAGAACTTTGATGTTTACTTGTTTATTGGTCCCCTTTGCATTTTGCGCTAAGTTTTAACCTTTGATTTAACTAATAAAATGTTAATGCATGTAACCAAAAATGTTGTGCTAAGTAGTCTCAAGTCATTGAATGCATATGCACCCCACGTGTCCTATTGGGTGATTTCTTTTTTCGTGGCAAAAAACAAGGAACGAGGTGGGTAGCTAATGCACCGCGCCTAAAAGTTTTGGGATTATTTGGTTTTCATAATGTGACTAATGCACCAGTATGGAGGGAGCACAATAGTAGTCTTTGATTGCAATTTTTTGTTGGTAGCTTACCAAGCTGAGCGCTCGGTGAGTACAATAGTAGTTTGATTGATGAGACTTTAGATTTGAGCCATCTACCAGAAGGGAGACTGTATAATATCATCGGGAACTACTTTCAAAACCGAATAAAACAATACTCCATGTATTTATTTACTGAGAGGAGTAGTATATTTTTTTGTGACATGCATTACTAGATATTGCTAGTCAAATACTAAATCTGACGGACGTGGTAGTACTAGTAAATCCATACGGTGGTGCTATACTAGTAGTAGTACTACCAATGTAGTACTAATCTTTGTACTACCAGATTGGTCAAATTACTCCTCATAGTGAAGTGACAAGACCTGCTTGGCGGAGATGACAACGAGTGTAGGCACCGTGTTCGGCATACAAAAGTCAGCCTCACCTTGTGCAGTCACTATCATCATGGCTGTAGAGCTAGCCTGCTTACAACTATCCGTGTTCGACATAATTTCCCATGCGTTTCCACGAGTATCTCTACTCTATTCTTATACGAGTAAGATGCCCGTGCATTGCACAGAACACCAAGATTTGGGGTGGACGGTGCCGGCAGCGGCCATCGTGCCAGATTGTTCCATGGCCTTCTAGATGTGGTGGGGAGGAGATAAGGCTGATTGTGAGAGACAAGGAGTTGTTTTTAAATAGGGAACAAGTGCGAGCATATTTTTGCAAAACTGCAGAAGTTTGCGTTGTATGCGTCAGATCTAGATCCGATGGCTATTGGTGAAAGATGGTAGGCACACCATCATCACCAACTCAGGACCTCTTTGATTCATAGGATTTTGAAAACGTAGGAATAGGACACGGCAATATTACAAGTTTCAAACTGATATTACAAATGGTAGGAGTAATGCTGCACCTACGAAGAGGGAATTATTAGGAAGTTTACGTAAGAACTTTAGTTACTTTAGGTGGTTGCAGACATTATCATATAAACTAAAATCCACCGCCCTGACAAGTCACTAATGGGCTAATAAATTTTTGAGTCTCTGGCGACTTGATGTTTCGAAAACAAGTTCAGCTTCTGCGGAGACTTTGTCATTTAGGCTTAGACGCTTGCGGTGATCGGCAAGCCATTAATTGTTGCGCCAAAGAACGCCAAACCTCATTACCTTGAGCACACTTGCCTCTAGAACAAGGAACCTGGCCAATTTAATCTCAGATGTTCTGCCTCGGTAGTCGATCAAATCAATTTCTATAAGATGGAGATCAAGGCATTCGATGAGATTGTTATAGTGCAGCACATTTTTCACTTTTGGGTCTTTTTCTATCTGCAAAAGAAGAGAGCATATTAGAGCAGCTAGTTGTATAAGATTGTCTTGTCATCAAGAGGTACCAATATCACTCACTCATACGATAGGGTTGGCTCTAAGGCTAGTGATATTTTTTCACTCTCTCTCTCTCTCTCTCTCTCTTTCTCTTTCCTCACATTTACCTAGGGGCACGTGAAGAGCTTGGGCATTTGTTGCCTTCCACTATGTGGCTGATGCCATATTTCTCAAAAGTATGCCACATAATATGCATCGATGTAAAATCAAAAGATTTTGGCACCGCTCTAGCGATGTGAGAGAGTTGGCACCGCTGTGCACATAGGCCCACATGTATAAACAAATCAATCAAACCAACCACACTAGCCTCTCACTCTTCCAAACAAGTAATTTTTATTGCCTCAGTCCTCTCCCTGTCCCATGCAAGTGTTTTTTCATTGCGTGAGTTAATTTGGCACCGGAGCAAAGTAGGTGATCCAAATTGGGGCACCAGGTGAGCAATGGAGGGGCATCGATGCCAAATGCATCACAAGTGAATTTGGCACGTGTATTGGCCTACATAGTCGAGGGCCTCTATAGCCCACTTTTGTACTACCTCGTATTTAGTGTAAAACTTTGACCATAGATTTACCTAAGAAAATGCCAATGCATGTCACCAAAAATTATACCATTTGAAATTATGTTCAAATACGAATCCAACGATATAATTTTTAGTGACATGCATCACCATTTTGTCAGTTAAATCTATGGTCAAATTTTGATACTACAAAATAGGAAGAGCAAACTAGGACGGAGGTAGTACTTTCTCTTAGGGTAACCATAGAGTTACTAGTCTAAGTTACTTGCCACTATGACTAGCCTAGGCTACTAGTAGTACAACAAAAAAACGATGCACGGTGATCACGTGAGAAAAAAATACTAAAAACATTTTTTTAGGTGCGATGTGTGAATGCGATTTTGAACACTACACTTGTCATCGTAATTTGGGAAAATTACGAAAAAATTGAGCTACTACGTTGTGATTACCGTTTACTAATAGGAAAGAAGTTTCACCTTGATGAGTAGCTTCTCCGTGCACGGAAAGCATGTAAGGAATCCAAGAACTTGATCCAGATTGGGGCCGATAGATTTTATTGCCAAGATCTTCACTGTGCGCGCAGACTGGGTCAAGCTTGTGGGAATCATTTTCTGGATGACAGTCGTAAGTACATCAAGAAAAAACTAAATATGAATTTCAAGAAGACGGAGAAGAAGATGAGCGTTGTACCTGAATGATTACGGATCCAATAAAGAGTTCGGAGAATTTGGCAGACGAGTACACCAACTTACACCGTCAATTTTGGTAGCGTCGATAATGGCCCTGATTTTGTTGGACCTTCTAGATCAGATACAAGCAATCTCTCAAGGAAAGGCGCATTCTCAATGACCATAACGTGGAACAGCTGGAGTGATCTCTTCCCAATTGATGTCTTGTTGCGGGGTCAGCAAGACACATAAACCCATCGAAGATTCGTCAAGGCGATGTGGAGGCTAATGAACCCGTAGATCTGCCGAAGACGAAGGTACTCGAGCGCAGTACAGCTGCGGGGCAGGTGCTCCATAGCCTTCTTGGAGATGCAAACGTCGAATAGGTCGAGCTGCTTGAGTTGAGGGAGAAGAAGGGCGGACGCGGCTTTAATCTGGGGAAAATAGGAGGAGCTGAAGCTGGTGCGGCACAGCATTGGCGTGAGGTGGAGCGCGGACGGCGGCAGAGAGCAACATCGTCTAGCTTCAAACCTGAGCTCCTCGAGATGATCTAGGGCAGGGGATAAGAACCACTCATCGAACTTGGCTTGGACCTTGCAATTTGTCGGGGAGGCTGATCGTGACCCACGGACACCTATGGGACCGGAAGCCCGAGTCCCTTTCGGTTCGGTGGGGGGCGGAGATTGCACAAAGAGCAGATTGAGGCGATGCACACGAGCAGTTTACCAGGCTTGGAGCTCTCAGGAGATAACCTCTCTTCTTGCTTATGCGATTGTATTGTGTTCTTGCTGGGAAGCGATGAGAGCTACAAAACCTAGCTTTGAGTCTGTGGTTTTGTACCGGGCTTGAACCAAATAGGCCGAACGAGCGAGCAGCCCGAACCCCTTCTACGTTAGCATGGGCATCCTTTTATAGGCTCAAAGGCGTCACCACGGTGGCAACGTAGATGAGGGTACAAATGGAAAAGCGATAGTTGGTACACCTACTTATGCGATTATGCGATGTATCGCACCTAACCCCGACGGCAAGGGGACAAGGGCAATAAATGCCCGGCTCAAGTCTCCCAAACAAAGGTAAAAAGTGGCCGTTACGCGGGCGCCACCGTCGCCACGATGGCTTATCATGTCGGCGCCCGCACTCCGCTCTCCTCGTGGCTGCACAGACCTCTTGACACGCTGTGGCATGGGATGGCTCCATGGCGACACGTTGGTGGATGAAATTTGAGGCGGAGATGAAGAGAGGTTACTGCTTTCGGCAAGTGGCTTGCTTGGAGCTGAATTTCTGTCGCCAGGGAGGCTTGTCGCTCTCCGGAGCCTTCCCCAAGCTCCTCTTGCCGGGGTCTTGTCTTCTGCGTGCCTTGGGTGGCCTTCCCGGCAAGCTCCTCTTCTTAGGGGCCTTGTTTCCTTGACTTGAAACACTTTGTTCTTGAATGGCTCCGGAGGAGCCACGGAGAATCTTAGCGATCCACAGCAAGCCTTGCAGCGGTGCTACAAGCTGCCACATGCGAGTTCGGGATACTAGGGTACCCTACTCTAGTACGCAGCGAGAGCCCCGAACTGGGCGCCTGCGGTGCGGCTTGTCGGGCGAGCCCAAAAGCGATGCGAACGCCTTAAATCACGCCGTTACTTGCAGCCCGCCCACGTCCCACTGACGAGCAGCGCAGCGTCGAGCAACGGCGTCGTGGGAGAAGATCGTGGGCGAAGAGATCGAAAGTTCTTTATCCGGAAAAGGGCTTGTCGCCCCCTCCCTCTTTATAAGCAGAGGAAACAGGGGCATTCCGTTCCCCTCGCCATTTACTGCTTGAGCTCGAAAACCACCATTGCTCCCCCCTGCTTCCCAAGCCAGAAGAGGGCACAGCTCCGCCCCTTGTCGCCGCCGTCTCCACCACCGCCGTCGGTCACCTCCACCGCCTCCGCCATGGCTCCGAAGGCCGACAAGGGAAGAGCGTGAAATCGGCCAAGGCGCCCAGCGGCTCAGCAGCGGCTAGAGAGGAGAGGAGCCCTCTTGACCCCCCCAACAGCGCCGAGGCTGCGGAGGGGTACTACCTCTTGGTCGACGGCGGAGGCAGGCGCACCGCACCGAGGTGATCTCCGCCCTTTGCATCACGAGAAGATTTCTGTCGGGTATCCCTTCTTCGCTTTTCTTCTCTGCGGGCTCTGCCCGCCCTTCTCGAATTCTTTGTGATATCATGAACACATATGGCCTCCGCCTCCTTGACTTCACCCCAACGCTGTTCTCACCATGGCGGTTTCGCACACCTTTACGAGAACTTTGTCGGAGTCCACCCAAATGTCGCCCTCTTAGTCACTTCTTCATGCCTTGCAGAGAGAGGAGAGCCGCTTGGGAGGGATAGCTTGGGTCTCCGGGATGCGACAAGAAAAGCGTGCTTGGAAGGAGAGTTCCGTAGCAAGTGGGGACGAGTGGAGAGGCAACTGGTGCTGGATAGTTGAGGAGAACCGAGCAGCCTTCCTGCCGCGCCAAACCCCAATAGTCTTGTGACAGCGATTGGAAGTAACTTGGCGGAGGATGCGAGGCTGCAGATTGCCGTGACCGGATCTTGCGCCTTAGGCTTGCCGGACTCACCGTGAAAGCGCGGTTGGCGCAGACTTCGCCGCCCGCATTGCTCCCCTTGCAGAGAGAGGGGAGACACTGCAGGAGTTCCAAAATCACGGCAGACATCATGAGGCTGCGCCGGGCCTTACTTGGAACTTCACGGTCTTGGAGTTGGCCGGCGATCTTTGCGGGAGCTATTCAAGCATGACCCGAGCACCCAGTGGTTTTAGGTTGCCGGAGGAGTCGCCTTTGTGCAACAACTTCGTCGCTTGACCGCATCCGCGCCATGATGCCATTGTGTGACTCTCATGGGATCGTTCCAACTTTGGCAAGAGCCCTCCGATGACATCGTCTGGCGGCGATTCTTCGGCAGCTTGGAAGAAGTCGCGGTCCGCCCGGCAAGCGAGCAGCTCACCAGCGACACCACCGACCAAGAGATGGTACGCATCGCCACAAGGTTGGAGGCGGCGGCAAGTACCGCTGCTGGCGTCTTCGGTTCCTTTGTGGAGGAGGCAGAGCAGCCAAAGGCGGCAAGCCTTGCCCGACCCGAGAGGAGCTTGCGGCGAGGAGCAGGCCGAGCCGAAGTTGAGCCCAGCGAGCCAGCCGAGACGCTTTCCGCTTCCGGTCATCCGGCAGCTTTGTCAGCCAACGGAGCCCCGGCTCCGCCAGAGAGGCGCCTTGGAGGCGGAGACGAGTCGGGGAGCGGCGAGACGGGCCAACAAGCCGCAACGCCATCACGACAAGCTCTACAGCGGCAAGCAGCGGTTGCCTTGAGGCGTCCCCACACTTCTTTGTGACAAGCTGGCGGGATCCTCCAGGCCGCTGCCACTCCTCCGCCAAGCGATCAAGGAGCCCTCCTCCGCCTCTTCGCCTTCGGCGTAGCCGAATTGACCTCTCCGCTCGGCTCGGACGAGGAGGAAGAAGAAGAGTAAGCTTCCATGCTGCGCTTGTATTTCTTCAATTTTATTGCTTCATCTTGAATCGACTTGCTTCATTCTGAACTCTTCCTTTTTCAGACGCTGGCCTGTGAGGCGTCCAAAAGGGCCAAGACTCCGGTGGTTGTAAATCGAGACGATCCGCGCCAAGACTGGCAGAGGAAGCGCCCGAGACAACCTTGCGGGACCTGCAACCTTTCTCGAAAGCAGCCCCCAAAGCTGGCCCAGCTGTAAGTGTTGGGTTATTTTTCTTTGTTAGGCGTGCATGGGTGCTTCTTCTATGCTTGATATCTGATTTGTTGACTTGTGTAGGAGCAGAGCAGCCTCATCGAGAGGGCTGGAAGCCCGCTCCCGAGCAAATATTCTGCTTCAACCACTCCGCCAAGGGAGGGTTCTCCGGCAAGGGAGCGTTCTCCGGCAAGGGATACCACTCAGCAAGGGAGACCACTCCGGCAAGGGATGCTGGCGCTTGATGATCCTCCGGTGGTTGAGACCATGGCCACGGATCCCACCGCAGTAATCATCTTAGCGGAAATTTCCGGATTCTTCTTCTTGTCTTTCTTTTGAACATTTGCTTGACTATTCTTGCTTTTTCTTTGATCGATCATCGAGATCCATCTGCATGAGCCGATGGAGATTGAGGTTGCCGGCGAGAGGGCAGCAGCGTAACATTGACGACGCCCCTATGGAAGAAGAAATTTGGCGCTGATGGACCCGCCGGTGAAGAGGCGGCGAGGCTGCCGCCGCAAAGGTCAGCCGAGAGTCTGGCCCGGTCACTGCCCAGCGACCACGAGGCCTTGAGGCGCCAGCGCTATGCCGACCGCCGATCCCTCCGCCACCGATGCAAAGATCGAGCTCGAAGAGCCTCGGCCCGGCGCCTATCCCGAAGGCGGCTGACGGGGTCTTCATCGAGGCTCCCACAAGGCGTCGAGCTCAGGCCCCGGTCGAAGGGGAGACCTTCGATGGAGAGCTGCTCGCCTCTGCTGGACTGTCACTGGTCGATGCGCCAAGCAGTAGTGGCGATTCTGAGGAGGAGGAGCTGTTGAAGAGGCTCTTTGTCGCTCTACCAGCTTCGACAAGCCAAGTTGGAGTCAGGAGGCGCTTATCGCGAGGGCGGAGTGACATGGAGAAGCGCTTGAAGAAACTCGGCCAACCGAGAAGCTCTCCGGGACATAGCGTAAGAGCGGGCGCAGCTTTTGCGAGCGCATGACCTTCATCCTTGAGAAGGCTGAGGTCGAGGAGCGACAACGGCTGGATGCCGAGAAGCTAATCGCTAGCGAGAAGGCTGGCCTTGGCGGCGCAAGATCAACCTTGACAGCTATGAGGAAGAGCTTGCAGCCTTGTAACAATCACTTGGCGAGGCGCTCAAGGAAGCAAAGGACGCTGCCGCGCCGAGGCAACCAAGAAAGAGCCGGAGACAAGAGTTACGGTAGGAGGCCAACCTCGGAAAAGGCGGCGAAGGAAGCTTGACGCGGCCGAAGCCTGACAGCGAGAAGGACGCCTACACTCTTGGCGAAGTTGCGAGGCCGTCTTTGAGAAGATCAAAGAGCTCGGCGCCTCCAAAAGACTCCGGGGCAGATCTTGAGTCTGAAGTGACCACCTTGATGGGGACTCGACAGGCGCCAAGGAGCGGGAGGTGGCTTTGCCGGAGAAGATCAAGACCGTGAGGAGGCTGGCGACGAGTGCCACAACCGCCTGAGAACACCTTGAGAGAACGTGATGCATCGGATGTAGGGTCTTGTGGATACTGCCACCATCATCGACAAGGAGGCGCGGAGATTGGGATGGAAGATCTCGGATACTCCTCAAATGAGCATCTCTAGCCCAGCGTAAGCTCAGCTTATTCTTCAAGGGCGTGTTGGACGGCTCTCCGGCGACTCGAGGCGATCCCGGGCGAGCGGCCGAGGAGTCGCGCCAAATCTGCTCGGAAGTTCTCCAAAGAGTCTTTGGTGAAGGTGTCCTTCCGCAATCCAGGCCTCGACCTCACCTGCGTCCTCAAGTCCTTGTCAGCCCGGATGCTCATGTAGAGGTGCTCAAGGCCTTTGTCGCCCCCATCGTGGAGCAGGGGTGAACAAGGTCAAGAGGGTTGAGGCGACCCGTGTAGACTAGGCCGCCAATCTTGTCTTTCCCTTATCGCTGCCGATCATGTTTAGGGAAAACAAATTATTAGATCTGCGACAAGTTAATTTGTAATATAACTTTATTCTTAGGCAATGATTGCAATGCTATTTCCTCTACTTGATTCCTTCCTTTGTATGTTTGTGCTTCGCTTTTAGGGAACTTGTAAAGTAGCGGGCACTTTTTGTTGCATGAAGCGCCGAGTGCGGAACGTCGGCTTCTTTGGCAGTGCCGCTTCCGACAAACAACCTTGTCATGACTAGGCTATAGCTCTCTTAAGTTGTTGGCGGACTCGAAACAAAGTAGGCGCAACTAGCTACGAGTTGGTTCCTCCGTATACGGAGTTTTTCCATACAAAGTACTTATCATTCGAGGAGAATAACTTAAAAATCTAAAACTGATTTCTCGAACTCAGCAACTTAGCTTTTACATCATTTGCTTCCGGCAAGGCTTGATCTCCTCAAGCGATACTTGGTCCACACCGTTATCTTCTCCTTCCCCCCCGGCAAACTTGTGTGCGAGGAGCCCTTCCCTTCCTTGAAGAGAAGAAAGAAGAGAAAATAAAGATATGGAGCCTCATGGCTCGTTAGTGCTACCGGTGTGGGTGCTTTGCACAAGGTGTCGAGATAATATATGCAATATTATGGATAAAAGCATAAAAGCCCGACAAGGTGTGTGGAACACATGAGCTTTACTTTTGCTTGGGGTCTGCGCCCGGCTTTGTACAAAGGATTACATGCAACATCGGCAAGACTTGTACAAAGGTGGTTGCTTAAAACAGGTTCAAAACCGCGCTGCTTTATGGGTAAAACTTACGAAGATGCTTCTATGTTCGGGGAGTTGCTCACGAACGCCATCTCTTGATCTCAAAGCGAGACGGCGCGGGAGCCTAGTGACTTCGTTTCACCCGATAAGGGCCTTCCCACTTCGGCGTCAACTTGTTGGAATTCTTGGCGGACTGAACGCGCCGAAGAACAAGGTCGCCTTCCTCGAGACTTCTGGCGTTAACTTTGCGGCTATGGTAGCGGCGCAAAGCTTGCTGATATCGAGCGGCTCGAACAGCAGCCTGAAGACGATCTTCCTCAAGGAGCAGTGCGTCATCTTGTCGCAGCTGCTCTTGCTCGAGCTCATCATAAGCGAGCACTCGAGGTGACCCGTATACGAGTTCCGTCGGGATAACTTCCTCTGCTCCATAGACTAGAGCGAAAGGTGTCTGGCCCGTGGCTCGAATTTGGCGGCAGATTACGATCGACCAAAGAACCACCGGCGGCTCCTCAATCCAGTTTCTTCCGCGACTTGTGCAGCTTAGCCGAAAGTCCTGGTCTTGAGTCCACGCAGCACTTCAGCATTTGCCCTCTCCGGCTTGACCGTTGCTTCTCGGGTGAGCAACGAAGCGGCAGAACCTTAGCACCAAGATCTTGGGCGTCTTGCATGAAGGTGCGGCTCGTAGAATTGGGTGCCGTTGTCGGTGATGATCCTGTTAGGGATCCCGGCGGCAAACAATTGACTGAAAGAACTTGATTTCTTGTTGTCGCGGTCACCTTCCTCCTTGCTTCCACGCCAGGCCACTTTGTGAACTTGTCGATGGCGGCGTACAAGTACTCAAAGCCCCCGGGCAACTTCGGGGAAGGGGCGAGAATGTCGAGCCCCGGACCGAAAACGGCGGGATAAAGGGATCGTGCGGAGAGCTTGAGCTGGTGATGAATTTGCTTGGAATGGGCGCACGCTTCACACTTGGTTGCTTGTGCGATTTGCATCCTAGAGGGCTGTCGGCCAAAAGAAACCTTCTTTGGAATGCCTTGCGGCAAGTGCTCTTGCGCCAATGTGGTGACCACATATGCCTCCATGTATCTCTCGCCAACAACTTCTCGTCCATCTTCGGCAAATACACTTCAATTTCACACCGTTGAGTCTTCTTACATGCAGTGTCTTTGCCGACAAGCTGGTACATACTTGACCGCCGGGCTACTCTTTCCGCTTCTTCTTGCTCTTGGGAAGTTCTCCTGTCTAGAGGAAATGAACACCGTGTGCCCATCTTTGCCGAGCTTGCGGCTCGACAACATGGACTAAAGGCATATCTGCCTTTCTGCGGGAACATCCGCTTCTCTGACAAGAATTTGAGGTTCTGCAGGAGCTTGACATTCACGGCAAGCTTGCCGAGCAAACTTGTTGTCGGGAGCGTTTGCTTCAACGAAACAAACCCTAGGGCTTGTCGGGCAGACCGCTCCTCGGCACTCTTGGCGTTGATCTGGGGACCCTCTTGGCGGCGGACTCGGGGGAGTTACGCGGAAAATAGTCGCCGAGATCAACTTCCTCTTCTTCTTTCTGCCAGTTGACGGTGCTTTCTGAGTTGGTTGAGTCGGCTTGAGCACAAAGGTTCTGGTTCCTGAGTAACTTAAGTCATGACACACTTGACGGGCCATCAGCTATATCATTACGAGCTCTTGGGCGTGTTCCATTTGTAGGCCGTCAAAGTGTTCTTCTAGCTTTCTCACTTCATCAACATAAGCTTCCATCAGCAGACTCGATAACTCTTGTTTACTTGCGGATGACAAGCTGTGAGTCACCCCCGACAATGAGCTTCTTGATCCCAAGGTCCACCGCGATCTCGAGACCGGCAAGCAAACCCTCATACTTCTTGATATTGTTTGTTGCTTGCTCCTTGGGAAAGTGCATACGGACTACGTGCTTGAGGTGCTCTCCGGTGGGGCGACAAGCGACACGCCTGCGACCGGCGCCTTGCAGCGAGAAGGCACCATCAAAGTACATTATCCACTCTCTGCTTGCTTCCTTGACGGGATGCTCGTCTCTGGAATCTCTTCATCCGGTGTTGGCGTCCATTCTGCTATGAATTCGCCAATGCTCGCTTTGGATAGTTGAAGTGCTTTCAAACTTGAGGCCAAAGCTTGACAGTTCCAAAGTGCCCACTCGACAATCCTGCCTGCCGCTTCGGATTTTGGCAAGATATCCTCTTCGCCGAAAGCGAGTGACAAGCTGTGATCTCGTGTGCTTGGAAGTAATGGCGCAGCTTTCTCGAGGCCATGAGAAGACGAAAAGCAATTTCTCGCACACCGTAGTACCTTGACCTAGCCCCCTGTAATAGGGAACTGACAAAGTAAACCGGGCGATGCACCATTCTCTTCTGCACATTTTCACATTCCTGCGCAGATCCATCCTTGCCGGGACCAGAGCTTGTCAGAGAAGTGTCTTGCTTGTCCCTGGATGCATCTGCCTTGGTTGCCGGATCATCTTACGCCTCCCTCTCCACCACTAACGTAGCACTAACCACTTGATTGGTTGCCGCTATATATAGCAGCAACTTCTCTTGGGGCTTAGGTGCGACAAGTGTTGGAGTGGAGGACAGGTATCTCTTTAAGCCTTTGCAGTACAGCCTCCGCTTCGAGTCCATTTCATTGGACCTGCCTTTTTCAAATTTTGAAAAATGGCGGAAGTAGCGCCAACGATCTTAGAGATAAACTTCTTTGAGAGCGACCACGCAACCGGCAAGTCTTCGTACATCCTTGGGCGCTTTAAGCGCTTCAATTTGCTCAATGGCTTTGATCTTGTCGGGATTGGCTTCAATTCCCCTGAGACCACGAAGAACCGAGAAGCTTGCCGGAGGGGACTCCAAACATGCACTTCTCGGGGTTGAGCTTGAGGTTGATCTTGCGCAGATTTGCAAAAGTCTCATCTAAATCTTGAACCAGAGTTGCCCTGTCTTTGCTCTTGACCACTATTTCATCCATGTAGGCTTCTACATTTTTGTGCATCTGTGGCTCAAAAGCTTCATGGACCACTCTTGCAAACGTTGAACCAGCATTCTTCAATCCGAAAGGCATCCGTATGAAACAATATGTGCCACATGGAGTGATGAATGCGGTTTTCTCCTCGTCCTCTTCTGCCATGAAGATCCGATGGTATCCTCGAGTATGCATCAAGAAATGAAAGCAAATCACATCCGGTATGGAGTCAACAATCTGGTCAATGCGGCGGCAAGGGAAATGGGTCTTTTGGACAAGCTTTATTGACATCGGTGAAATCGATACAAAGCCTCCATTTCCGCTTGCCTATACGCACTGCGACTTTCGCTAGGATTGGCCAACCACGTGGGATGGAGCACTCCTCTGACAAGGCCTGCTGCTTCCAACTTCTTGATCTCTTCTGCGATGAATTCTTGGTGCTCCACTGCTTGCTTTCTGACTTTTTGCTTGACGGGTCGCGCATGAGGACAGACAGCTACGTGGTGCTCAATTACTTTCCTGGGAACGCTGGGGATGTCAGACGGTTGCCATGCAAACACGTCGACATTCGCCCGCAGGAAAGCAACGAGCGCGCTTTCCTATTTAGGGTCAAGCGTGGCACTGATGGTGAAGGTACCACCAGTGCCGTCCTCCTTAGCGGACACCTTCTTGGTTGCTGGTGGAGTTGTCATCGTCTTCTTTTTGCACTTGCCAGTGGAGCTCGATGGTGCGTCCTCGACGGCAGCGCAGCACTCCGAAGGGGTGCGCTTGCCGGAGTGGGCATCAGAACTCTTGCCGGACTTGGACTTCTTCTTCCCCGGGAGCTTCAGGTGACAAGTGTCTCGCGATCTGCTGCCGTGCTGCTTCACGGTAGATCTTGTCGGTAGCAGATAAGAGCATCCTTCTTGTCACCATGGACAGAAATGACACTTATCGGCCTGGCATCTTGAGTAAATTGTATGCATAATGAGAGGCCGCCATGAACTTGGCGAAAGGCCGATTTCGCCAAGTATCCCATTATAAGGCAATGGGAAATCAGCAAGCGCCGAAAGTGACCCTCTCGATCACGAAGTTTAGCTCAGCTGCCAAATGTTACCGGCAACGTGATCTTCCCCTTTGGCTTGCTCCTTCCTGGATTGATTCCTTGGAATGTGCCAGTTTCTTCGAGCTCGCTGTCAGGGATTTGAAGCTTCTGGAGCACTGCGGAGGAGATCAGGTTCAAGCCGGCCCCGCCGTCAACTAGCATCTTGGTGACCTTGAGGTTGCGGATAGTTGGCGAGACCAACATCGGCAAGCACCCGACGCGATTATGCGATCGTGGTGGTCCTCAATATCAAAGATGATAGGCGTCTTTGGACCATCTTAGAGGCTTCGCGCGACTCTCACGGATGGTTCTGGCTGCATTTACTTCCCGCATCCACCGTTTGAGTTGGCGGTGAAGTATGCAGAGAAGCACCACCACCGTCAACGCAGAGGACCTCTGTGGCTACGAAACCCCCGCCATCGGCTTCATCATCATCCATGTCTTCGCCATCGCTGTCGTGGTCTTCGTCCCTGCGCCGCGCCGCTGGGAGGTCTGTCTCCTTGCCATTGCTTGGCCTTGCCATGGCGTCCTCCCGGCCGAGGCGCTTCTTGCTAGCTCCTCCAAAGCACCTTCCTGGGCCTTCTCCTTGTCGCGCCGCCGTACTCAGCTTTCTGCGATTCAACGAGTGCTCGACTTTTCTTGGCAACTTTGGAGGTCGTGGCCCTTAGTGCAGTGGATCTTGCAATCTTGCTTGTTGGAGTTGTCACCTTGTCGGCGACCGCTTCTGACACAGTCGTTGGCGCCCTTGACAACCTCCTTGCCGGAGCTACCAACTTTGGCTTTGTTGGCGGCACCTCCATTGCCGGACTTTGCTCGACAACTAGCACATCCTTGCCCTTCTTTTTACGTTGTTCCGCTACCGGCTTTTCCTTGCCGAGCGGTCTCCTCCTTGTCGGATCACCTTCGCATTTCTCCCACAGAGTCTTCTTCCTTCCTCGGCGCTGCACACTTGTCGGCGGTGGCATACAGCTTCGCTGGCGTCCTTGACTTTGCACATCGCCATCTCCTCCTCATTCTCACCGGTTCCGCACGCGTTACGATGGAACGCCTTGCTGATCACCGCGGCAGGGTGGACATCCGGGATGTTGTAATGCACGCGGCTGAACCTCTGGATGAACTTGCGCAGGGATTCTCCTTCCTTTTGGGCGAGCAGATGAAGGTCACTCTCCTGGCCATGAGGTTTGTGGCCGCCTGTGAAGGCGCCGACAAACTGATGGCACAGATCTGCCCAAGAGGATATGAAGCCGTCCGGCAAGTGCATGAGCCAAGATCGGCGTTGGGTTTGAGTACCAGCGGGAAGTAGTTGGCGAGGATCTTGTCGTCTCGTCCCCTGCAGCTCGCACGCGATGGTGTAGATCTTGAGGAACACCGACGGATGTGTCCTGCCATCATACTTCTCTGGCACATCGGCTTGAAATTTTTCTTGTCGGGCCACCGGACTTGCCCTTGACTCACGGGTGAACGGGGCAACCTACAGCGACGGCAAGTCGTCTCGGTTTCCCTGGCGCATGAATGTCGACCAGTGGGCCCGGAAGACCGGTCTGCGATTGACGTCGGCGCTTCTCTCCGGCGCTTCGATCGCGGGTTCGAGCGTCTTCTTATTTGCCGTTCTTGAAGAACTTGGCGGCGATCACGACGAGCTCGTGGATCCGATATGTGATGGAGTCGGCTGTCGAGGTGGATCTGACGAGTTGGTGATCTTGGCCTTCGGTGGAGAGTGCATGGTGGTTGCACCCCACAGGTTTAAATCGCCACCGGCTCGTGCCTTGTCGTCTTCCCGCGGTAGCGGCGCGGTTGGTTGCCGGGAGCGTCGGCTGTTGGCAAAGCCGATGAGACTACGGATGGTGGCCCTCCATTTGTCAACCTTGTCGACGTCGGAGGGTAGTCCAGAGAACAGCGAGCTCGCGCCAAAGCTTCTTCTCGCGTGGTGGGGCGGCGATGGCGAAGCAGTGCGAGGCGCGGATATGCTCGGACTTCTATTGATGTTAGAAGGAGTAGTCCCCGTCCGGGCGACCGTGCCTCGCTTCGCGCCCGGCATGTCGGCGTGCATGCCGGTCTCGGTCTTCACGCGAGATCCTGGCTCGGCCTTGGTCCAACGGCGTATGGTGTTGTGGACACCATGACATTTGTCGGTCTCGCGGCTCTGGGATGGGCCGTGTGAATGTATGCGGGCGCCGAGGTTACTGCAGCCTTGTCCTTGGACTTGGCGGCATCGTGGGCTCCCTCGTCCACGTCCGTTTCTTCCGCTGGCGTCTACCCCACCGCTGATTGCTCCGGGCGGTGGGTTCGATCATGACGGCTCTGCTGCCGCCGAAGCCTTCTTCTTCGGTGGCGTGTTGATGAAGATGTTGAAGATGATGAAGATGCGGCTCGTGTGAACGCCGGATCAGGTTCACCTAACCTCGGCGCTCCCCTACGGCGCGCAAAAGATGTCGGGGAGGTTGATCGTGACCCACGGACACCTATGGGACCGGAAGCCAGAGTCCTTACCGGTTGGTGGGGGGCGGAGATTGCACAAAGAGCAGATCGAGGCGATGCACACGAGCAGTTTACCCAGGCCGGAGCTCTCGGAGAGATAACCTCCCTACTGCTGCTTGTCCGATTGTATTGTGTTCTTGCTAGGGAGGCGATGAGAGCTACAAAACCTAGCTCGAGAGTACGTGGTTTCGCACGGCTTGAACCGAACGAGCCGAACGAGCTTAACCCTTCTACGCTATGCATGGGCCTCCTTTTATAGGCTCAAAGGGGTCACCGGTGGCAACATAGATGAGGGTACAAATGGAAAAACAGTAGTTGGTACACCTGCTTATGTACGGTTATGCAGTGTATCGTATCTAACCACGATGACGGGGGACAAGGGCAATAAATTCCCGTCTAAGTCTCCCAAACAGTGTAAAAAGTGGTCGTCACGGGCGCCACCGTCTGCCACGATGGCTTATCATGTCAGCGCCGCTTACCGCTGCTCTCCGTTGGCTGCACAGCCTCTTGACGCGCGCGCTTGGGATGGCTCCATGGCGACACGTTGGTGGATGAGTGGGCGGAGATGAAGAGAGGTTGCTGCCCGGCAAGTGGCTTGCCGGAGCTGAATCTGTCGCGCCGGAGGCTTGTCGCTCCGAGCCTTCGGCAAGCTCCTCTTGCCGGGGTCTTGTCTTCTGCGTGCCTTGGGTGGCCTTCCCGGCAAGCTCCTCTTGCCGGGGCCTTGTTTCCTTGACTTGAAACACTTTGTTCTTGAATGGCTCCAGAGGAGCCACGGAGAATCTTGGCGATCCCCTGACAAGCCTTGCCGCGGGGTGCTACAACTGCCCGTGCACGAGTTCGGGATACTAGGGTACCCCTACTCTAGTACACCGACACAGTTGGTAATGAACATGCGGATGTCAAGGCGTCTGGCTGGCCCAGGGTATGATGACAGGATCTTGGATACTGCGGCCATGCGTTTCTGATGACCCACAAGTATAGGGGATCAATTTTAGCTCTTTTCAATAAGTAGGAGTGTCGAACCCAATGAGGAGCAGAAGGAAATGACAAGTGGTTTTCAGCAAGGTAATGTCTGCAAGTGCTGAAATTGTAAGTAGCAGAGTAGTTTGATAGCAAGATAATTCGTAATGAGCAAGTAACGATAGTAGTAGCAAAAGTGCAGCAAGGTATCTTAATCCTTTTGAGGCAAAGGACAGGCCAAAATGGTCTCTTATAATAAGCAAAGTGTTCTTGAGGGTACACGGGAATTTCATCTAGTCACTTTCGTCATGTTGGTTAGATTCGTGTTCGCTACTTTGATAATTTGATATGTGGGTGAACCTGTGCTTAGGTGTTGTTCTTACTTGAACAAACCTCCTACTTATGATTAACCCCCTCGCAAGCATCCGCAACTACGAGAAAGTAATAAGAATAAATTCTAACCATAGCATTAAACTTTTGGATCCAATCAGTCCCTTACAGAATAGGGCATAAACTAGTGTTTAAGCTTCTGTCACTCTCGCAACCCATCATCTACTTACTACTCCACAATGCATTCCCTTAGGCCCAAGTATGGTGAAGTGTCATGTAGTTGACGTTCACATGACACCACTAAGGGAATCACAACATACATACTATCAAAATATCAAACACATATCAAGTTCACATGATTACTTGCAACATGATTTCTCCCATGACCGCAAGAACAAAGGTAACTACTCACAAATGATAATCATGCTCAAGATCAGAGGGGTATTAAATAGATAATGGATCTGAACATATAATCTTCCACCAAATAAACCATATAGTAATCAACTACAAGATGTAATCAACACTACTAGTCACCCACAAGCACCAATATATAGTTCCCGTTACAAGATTGAACACAAGAGATGAACTAGGGTTTGAGATGAGATGGTTCTGTTGAAGATGTTGATGGAGATTGCCCTACCCAAGATGGGAGAGTTGTTGGTGATGACGATGACGATGATTTCCCCCACCGAGAGGGAAGTCCCCCCATCGGAATCGCTCCACGGAGGGGCAAAAGTGCTTCTGCCCAAGTTACGCCTTGAGACAATGGCGCTCCGTCCGAAGGTCCTCCCCTTATTTTTTCTAGGTCAAAATGACTTATATACCGGAAGATGGGCACTGAGGTGGGCACAGGTGAGCACAACCCACCCGAGGCGCGCCTGGCTCCCTGGCGCACCCAGGTGGGTTGTGCCCACCTGGTGGGCCCCCTCTAGTACTTATTTGCTCCAATATTCATGATATATTCCATAAAAATTCTCCGTGAAGTTTCAGCTTGTTTGGAGTTCTGCAGAATAGGTAGCCTGACGTAGCTTTTTCAGGTCGATATTTCCAGCTGCCGGAATTATCCCTCTTTGTGTGTTCCTTGCATATTATGAGAGAAAAGGCATTAGAATTACGCCAAAAAGCATTATCATGCATAAAAACATCATAAATAACAGTTGGAAAACATGATGCAAAATGGACGTATCAACTCCCCCAAGCTTATACCTCGCTTGTCCTCAAGCGAAAACTGAAATCGAAAAACATGTCCACATGCTTAGTGAGAGAGGTGTCGATAAAAACAAAATACGGACATAGAAGCATCATGTAGATTATTATAATAGCAACAAGCTTAAACATAAAACTTTTATCATATAGCTTTTATCATAAACTTCTCATGAATAAGTAATAGTTCATCACACAATTGAAGTATAAAGCATAAACTCTATTAGAAACCAACAAACTATGTTCTCACTCAACTTTGCAACTACAGTTCATCATATTTTCAAAAAGGGTCACGTATCGGAGCCTTTAGGCAAGTCCACATACTCAACCATCATAATGTCTTCTATGATTGCTAACACTCACCGCATACACATGAGCAAAACGTTTCAACCGGACACATAGAAAGATAGGGGCTTATAGTTTCATCTCCCAACGTATTCACCTCAAGGGTGATGTCAACAATAATAACTTACGCCACCCATATTCAACTGGACATATGTGCCTAGATCTTTCCTCACCACATGATGTTTGCCAAGGGAGAAAAATTAAAAGGAATAGAGAGAAAAAACTTTGACTCTTTGCATAAAAGTAAATACATAAAAGTAAAAGATAGGCCCTTCGTGGAGGGAAGCAGAGGTTGCCATGCGCTTATTTGTTTGTATGCTCAACCCCTTAGTGCAAAAGAACGTCACGTTGCATTGCCCCTTGTGATAGCGACCTTTATTATGTAGTTTGTCGCTTTTATTCTTCACCATCACAAGTTCGTGCAACACTCAATTTTCTCTTACACTAAATGATCTCACACATTTAGAAGCAATTTTTATTGCCTTATTGCACCGATGACAACTTACTTGAGGGATCTTTCTCAATTCCTAGGTAGGTATGGTGGAATCTTGAAAATAAGTTTTGGGTATAAGGGTTTTTGGATGCACAAGTAGTATCTCTACTTAGTGCAGAATTTTTGGCTAGCAAAGATAGGGAGCAAGCACCACATGTTGAAGGATCTATGACAATATAACTTCTATGTGAATATGAACAAACATAAATCATTACATTGTCTTCCTTGTCCAACGTCAATAATTTTGGCATATAATATTTTGATGGGGGCTCACAATCACAAAAGATTTCTAGGATAATGCATTTATATGTGAATCTTCTTTTCCCTTATTAATTTTTTCATGAGTTGCATCATTGACCAATGCTATGTTTGTCAATCTCTAATAAAAATTTCTACTTATACTTTTCCTTATGTGGTGCCATCACCTACCATAAGATTAGCATATGATCTTTTTCATTTATTTCCTTTATTTTTATTTATAACCCTTCTTTTTAATGCAACAAGAAAGTAAAGAAAGCAAAAACTCAAACTAAACTTTGTTATATATCTTGCACACGATTACAAGGATAGATCACTAAGCAAGCTCTCGAAAAGAAAGGATCGAACTAAATTTTTATTCATCTAAAGCAAAAGATCAAACTAAAATAAGTAAAGTTAAAGGATAGTGGGGATGATACGATACCAGGGCACCTCCCCCAAGCTTTGCGGAAGCCAGGGGGAGTGCCCCTACCCAAAACTCAGTTTTCTTTTGGTGATGACGAAGATGGTGGTGGTGAAGAAGAAGTAGAGGGTTTTCCCTTCTTTTCCTCCAACTTACTCCTGAGGATAAAGTTATCTACCCTCAACTCATCGTTCTCCATCTCGAGCTTTATTATCCACTTGCATAATGCCTCCATGCTTTCGTTTTTGAAACGGGGAGGAACTGATTCATCCTCATCCTCTTTGGAGGTCCAGCTATAGTGCTCCACATCCCCATAAGACTTGGGTTTGCGATCAAATCAGCAACATAGCTCTCACCCTCAGAGTATTGGGACGACATATTTTCAGATCTGTCAGATAAACAGCAAGAAAAGAAAACAGAAGATTTCTCCGCGATACGGTGGACAATAGGTTTGGGGGTATATAAAGATTTTTTATCTTGGGAAACAAGCAAACAAAAAAACGGAGTCCAGAAGGTACCCTAGGTGGGCACAACCCACCTGGGCGCACCTGGCAAGCCAGGCGCGCCCTGGTGTCTTGTGCCCACCAGGGTATGCTTCCTGGAACTTTCTTATTTTCCTAATTTTCTAAATATTCCAAAACTGACAAAAAATATTTTTGCGGATTTTTCGGAGTCCGTTTACTTACCGTATCACGTACCTTCTTATTTTCACGATTCTAGAGTGTTCCAGAAGGACCCTTTTATGTGTTCTTCCGGTGTCAAAGTTTGGATAATATTGCTTTCAACATTAATGGGCGTACCTGAGATATAATGTTTTATTCGTTGCCCATTAACAACCTTCGGGTTAGTACCTTCGGCATTATTTATTTTGATAGCTCCAGACCGATAAACCTCCTCCATAACATAGGGTCCTTCCCATTTGGAGAGGAGTTTTCCTGCAAAGAACCTGAGACGACAGTTGTACAAAAGAACATATTCTCCAACTTTGAACTCACGCCTTTGGATTCTTTTATCATGCCATCTTTTAACTTTTTCTTTAAATAACTTGGCATTTTCATAAGCTTGGGTTCTCCATTCATCTAGAGAGCTAATATCAAATAACCTCTTTTCACCGGCAAGTTTGAAATCATAGTTGAGTCTTTGATTGCCCAATATGCTTTATGTTATAACTGAAGAGGCAAATGACAAGCTTTTCCATAAACCATTTTATAAGGAGACATGCCTATCGGATTTTTATATGTTGTCCTATAAGCCCAAAGTGCATCATCTAATTTCTTAGACCAATTCTTCCAGGACCTATTGATAGTCTTTTGTAAAATTAATTTTATTTCCCTATTACTAAGTTCAACTTGACCACTAGACTGAGGATGATAAGGTGATGCAATTCTATGGTTAACATCATACTTGGCAAGCATTTTACGGAAACCACCATGAATAAAGTGTGAACCACCATCAGTCATTAAATATCTAGCACTCATCGAATCGGCACTTTGCCATCGCCATGGCAGATGGCAAAACATGTTCGGCGGATGGCAAAGGCTTTGCCATCAGCGGCCAGATGGCAAACATGTAAATACGAAACCCTGCCGGTAAAGGATTCTTTGCCATCTGTTGGCTAATGGCAAAGAGCACGTGGCTTTGCCATCTATTGGCGATGGCAAGAGAAACTGTGGCTTTGCCATCTATTTGGTGATGGCAAAGAGCTCAGGGCTTTGCCATCTGTTGGCAGATGGAAAAAGCCTCTTAACGGGTTAGCTCCGTCAGAGGTTAATCGCATACTTTGCCATCGGCCCGGTAGATGGCAAAGGTTGCAGGCTCTTTGCCATCACCAAATAGATGGCAAAGGCTGCCGGCTCTTTGCCATCGTACCGCCAGATGGCAAAGGTGCGAGCTCTTTGCCATCTGCCGGCCAACAGATGGCAAAGGTCTGAGCTCTTTTTGCCATCGTGACGAGATGGCTAAGTGACTATATTGCCCCATTTAATTTTGTTTTTCTTATATCAATTCATTTTTCACGTAAATCAAACACAAATATATTTATATGACCAATATAGCATAATATAGCATATTCAACACATATTACCAATAGTCATGAACACATATGTATCCAACACATGTTACCAATAGTAGCAAGTTTCATCCGGTACATATACATAGTTTCATCAATATTACACAGTTTCATCCATAGGTAGCAAGTTTCACAAGGTCAAAACAAAAACTAAATACAAGCACTCCATCAACCCAAGCTTCCGTGATCTTAAGCAAATCTGTAAAATGGGAAAGAAGAAAGTTAGAAGAAGAAGATTATTATGATGCAACTAAAATGTGAAGATTATTATGATGCAACTTATATACGTAAAATAGGTCATTTTGGAGCTAAGTATGGTTATTATGTCATTTTGAGCTAGCTAAGCATACTAAGTCATTTTGGTGTAAAACATGCTAAGGTCATTCTAGAGCTAATTAAGTAAGTTTATTATGTCATTTTGGAGCTAGCTAAGCATGTGAAGTCATTTAGGAGCTAAAATATGTCATCTATAATACCTAAATAGTTCATCCCCACTATGTTATTTCTCTTGACATGCAGCCTATCCACCCTCATCAACTTGCCATCTCAGCATTTTTCCAACAAATTGTGTGATTCCACTTACCGATTTCTTCTGTCTTCCATTACCGATGAGTCGGTTTATATAAAACCAATAAAGAGAAGCCCATCGGTCCCATCGGTCCATCTCCCCTCCCTCAAAAAAATAAAGAGAAGCCCATCGGTCCATCTCCCCTCCCTCAAAAAAGGAAGATGTCGTGAAGGCTATATATGGACGGATCCATGTAATGAAATTCTGAGTGATTTATGTTCCAAGTATTTTTTTTGTTTCTGTCTCTGATCTATCCATCTATTATTGGTTATATATTTATGTTTCAAAGCTAGCCAGATTTTCACATATGCGTGTCGTAAGTGTGCTTGCATTGCACAAGTTCTGTTCCATGAAGTGAACTTATTGTCCATAAACCATACATCTAATAATTTTTGAAACTTTTGAAGAGACTTTGATGAATGAATGACTTACTACAAATGTAGAGTATCATTTTGGAAATGTGATTTATGCTTTGCTTAGAAGCATCACACTTTAGTGGTAAATTTCATTTCCTTCTTATCGCTCGAAGCATCACACTTCAGTGGAAAATTTCATTTCTTTCTTATCACACCTCATGAATTTTACAACTTGGTATGCTAATTTTCATGGCAACGCTGCTGGGTTGTTATATCTAGTTTCTTAAGCATATTATGTCATTTTAGAGTTAGCTAAGCATATTAAGTCATTTTGGAGGAAAAGATGCTAAGTATAGGTCATTTTAGAGCTATCCTAGGTTAAATAGGTCATTTTTAAGCTAGCTAAGCATATTAAGTCATTTTGGAGGAAAAGATGCTAAGTATAGGTCATTTTAGAACTATCCTAGGTTAAATATGTCATTTTGGAGCTAATTAAGCTTATTATGTCATTTTTGAGCTAGCTAAGCATATTGAGTCATTTTGGAGGAAAAATGCTAAGTATATGATTATGTCGCTAGTATCCATATGGCGTAGAACCGGGCCGACATGACTAGTCATAGAACCAAGGTGGCACAAGCGTGCGAGGACAGGCATACATGACCCAAAGAATGCATCGCATGTCGGTCATCGGCGAGTGCAACCAAGTCGTAGCAAGCTACAAGGACTTCGTGATACAATCAGCGTGACATTTCTCTCGTAGGGATGCATACACAGTGAGCAAAGAAGGACACATTGGGGTCAATCCATGTGTTCGGGAAGCGATGGCGAACTACCATGGCTCGCTGGAAGCACTAGGAGGCATTTCCTGTATGGAAGGCTACCAAAGGCACACGACTAGGTGTCGAATCCCACACATACAATGCATTTCAAACATACACACATTATGCACGATATGTCTAGATATATACAACATGGCATCACAACAAAACTCTATTAAGCAAAAACACTTGGGACACTTACCAGTCATCACGGAGGTGTACGTGTAGGTGTAGGTGTAGGACCGGTCGCGCCAAAGTGGCGAGCAGAGAAGGATCGGTCGATGCTTTTTCGGAGTTACTGTTGCACCAAAGATTATTTCCAATGTATCGTTACCATGATGCAACTCAAATGTGAAGACTAGTAACTAATGACCGTTCAAATGAAACTCACCGTGCCCGCCGGAGCAATGACTGGCATCGGCGGAGGGGTCTGGCCGTTCTTTAGGAGCAAAGTATTTTTGCTGTTTTTTAGGAATACTGTGGTTTTTAAGAAAAACTTTGGTATTAAATACTTTGAAGTGTTTGGCTCAAAAAATTAGGCTCCGTTTGGAAGTAATGTTTTATAAAACCTTAGTATTCCGATACTACAGTTTTTTATACCAACGACAATGTATCTTTGTAGTTTATGAAAACAACAATTTTTTAAAGTATTGTGGAAACAATGGCATGTTTGGCAATCAAAAGTATACATCGTTGTAATAGGTCCCAACCTCTTTGTTGTGTTTCTCGGTTTTTAAAAAGAGGTCCCAACCTCTTTTTAATACTGCAAAATACTACAGCTTTGTGGATCTTGCAGGTTTATAATACTACAATTTTAACTAGAGCCAAACACCTCAAAGTATTTAAAACCATAGTATTTTAAAAATCTGTAGTATTCTTGAAATACTTCAAAATACTTTTGCAACCAAACACAGCCAGCTATGTTTGATAGTAAAGTATTGTAAAAACCAAAGTATCAGAAACCAAAGCTCATTCCAAATAAAACTATGATAATCTCAAAAATTGTAGTATTCTTAAAATACTTAGGCTGTGTTTGATAGTAAAGTATTGAAAAAACCAAAGTATTGAAAACTACAACATTTTAGCATGTAGGTGTAAGATACCACAGTTTTGACATATCGCATTATAGTGAAGTATTAAATACTTTGGAGCTGTTTGGTAGTGTTGTATATATTGATGCACCTAATAACTAGCTAGCCGTTTTCTACTTGCTTACCTGTTACAATTAAACCCAACGGCCATGCAAAAGGCCACCCATATGCACAAAGTCCATAGCTAAGCTATCAAACGACCATGCCCAAAAGCTCGTCCTGCAGCTTACAAAGATGAGAAAAAAAACCATGCGATCTTGCCACCATTTGGCCGGGCAATAGCAGAATACACGAAGAGAAGTAGGAGGCGCGGTGATGCCATCTTCATGAGGCAGCAGGAGGTCTCTTCCTCGTAAAGCAAGGCTGCCCGACTTCATGCCACGGGCCTCCTTGAGAAAGAACAGTATGATTAAGCGTGCTAGCCGTTTTTCCATGGTCGTCTCTTTATCTATCCACGGCAACTGAGGGGAGAGGCGATCTCCACAGCAACCGGCGGGCGGTGGCACAGGGAATGAACAAGGACGAAGAAAGCGTGTTTGTTTTTCGCTGCTCTGTTTTTAAAAAGAGGTCCTGGGTTCTTTTTATTAGGCGGAGAAAATCTTGCATTTTGAGAAATCTTGTAGTATTAATACTACAGTTTTTTGTGGAGACCAAACAGCTCAAAGTAATTAAAACCATAGTATTTAAAAAAAATGTAGTATTCACAAAATACTTAGAAAATGCAGAGCTATCAAACGGGGCCTTAGGCTTAGTTTGGCAACAAAGTTTTACAAAACTGCTTGTAATTGAAAACCACAGTATTCCAATCGGTAGGCAAGCACTGTCAAAAGAGTTCGTGCATGACAATGGGCACAAATTAAATAAATATATGTGCTTCGAAATATGAAAAATTGGTAATATTCCCTGAAAAATTGTGAAGCATATCATAAGTGGCACAAAAGCATTGTAAACTTTGCTCGAGGAATTTGTATATTTGAAGGAATCCATCACCCGAGTATAACATAAATGAAGTTGGTGTTCAGTTTAAATTTCTACCAAGCAAATGTAAGGTGTTGATGAAAATTTGAAACGAAATTAGGGGCGACAACGCTTAATTAACCGATTAATTAACCCATCCGATAGTTTTCGATTTTCACCAACTTGTCCATCTATCCATAAGACTAATGGAACTGAATCAAGGTAAGGATCTGAACCAAGAATAGCAGCGTAGACAAAAGCAATATTAAACATCATTCTTCAGTCCTCAAGGGTACATGCATTCTTCTTCACGACTTTGGCTTCCCGCCTCACGGTGTGTAGTGTTCTCTAAAATCAGCTCTGCTTACACTCCCCACTAAGTGAATAGTAACAATTTTAAGAGGATAAACCACCACAGAGAATTGGTTCCTAATTAGAGCAGCTAAAGAAGCAAGTAGCTAACATTAGTACATAGAGTCTTGGAAGTGGGCTACAATATCATGGCAAAATGATAGGAGTACATCATTGCTTGTGGTTAGCATAGTTCTCTCAAAATTTCATGGCTGGTTTGCTACTACTTCCAATTTTCTCATCTTTGTATTAAATAAGGCCCATCAAAGCATACCACAAATGGTTTTCTATGCAAAATAAATAGAACAAAAAATGAATGAAACAAAATAAATACACAGCCCCTATACGCATATATGCGGATGAAAGCTTCCAACAATGAAATAATTCCTAGTTTAAGCTGAAAGGCATTAGCATAGGTGAGAAAAATATTTTAGGTGAGCTCTAACAAGAACAAATGGCAGGACCAAGAACAACCTCCAACCGAGGAGATAGCGAGCCAACAGAGCAATAGGCGAAGACCAAACAGCAGATGAGAGGACAAAAGCAACCTGCGGTGAACAAAACAAATGCCTTAGGGGGTGAAACACGAGCGAAAAGAGTGTATAATCAGCAAACTACATAGACAATAGGCTAATTATGCTTGCAATCGGTATAAATATAATTAGCAACTACTATATATCCATTACTTGAATGGAATCATGAGCCGCTTTCATGCATCGTAAATACGACGGCTGCCCCTCTCAACTCTTACATGCCTCATCTCATGACTAATTCTACTAATCGGTGGCTGGGTTCGGTTTACGCTGAATCAAGACAATCGCATGAAAGCACAACACCTGGTACATCCTAATGTAAGATATTTTAAGTTTTTAACTAATAGAAGCAAGCACTGTCAATTTATGATTATCTAAGAAAGAACAACACTACGAAACATGGTAGGCACATCAACTAAATTGAGGCACACATATCGCCGCACGGCTGACACGGTCACATTTAAAGAATTAATAATTATGAAAAGCCTGTAGTGCATGTCACAATCAGTAAATACTCTGTTTTCACCTAAAACTATCGAGCAGAGACAAATAAGAACATAGCTGCCAATATAAATGCAGGTCAATGCGAGAACACAACAGGTGAATATTTCCAAAGACAAGCAAACATATCCGTCTAGCCACGACCACGGCATATTCAACATATCATACAACCACTTATGCAAACGATTCTGACAGGCTTTAGGAAAGTGAATTGGAAATCGGGGAAATAGACATGGAATATTTCTCTATAGCTACTACCAGTTTTGGAATATTTTTCTTCTTGAAGCTAACCAAACTCTTTGTCTTTTTTAAAGCTGAAGATAAATCCGTCGGTTTGAAGTAGAAAAGCAATGACTAAACCTAAAGATCCAAGCAAAGGACCATCTACTTTTATAACTAATCAATCCACCCAAACTAATTACTTTCTTACTGTTTTAATGGAACACGATAAACATTTTCCATTGCACTCTTGCTCCAAGCTTACAAACCCTACATATTTTAGGTCTGCTGCATCCCTACGATATTGTTGCATATTTTAGGTCTTGCATCCCTCACGAGGATATGTTGATACAAAGATAGTAGTTCCCCACGTTTGCGGATATGAAAAACTACGGTTTGTTGCTATATTTCAATTACTAGCAACTACCGATCGTTAATTCGCCTTTTATTTGACATGTTTCATGCTAATATGCTTAGAAAAAAGGATACTGAATCTTGCGCATAAAAAAGGATACCTGAATCTCGATGGCAAGTGGCGGGAGGGCCTTGAGGAAGGCGTGGCGCGTGGCTTTGGCTCGATGGAGGGGAGCTGATGGGCACGCCTGGTGATGGCCAGGGAGGGCCAGTGGCGAGGAGGCGGGCGAGCCGGCTCGGTGGAGGGCCAGGCGGTGGTCTTGGGGCAGGCTGCGGTGGAGGGATGGGCAGAAACTGCGGTGTGCAGGGAGGGGCGGGGAGGAGGCGGGGAGGCTACTTGATGGGGGGAGGCGGGCGTGGCCAGTCTTTGGCGTGGCCGTGGCCTGGGTCGTCGTCTGGTCAGAAGCCTTGGTGCGGTTTAGAGACGTTTTTAGACAAGTGGTCGGTGGGTGAGGTGGGGAGAGAGAGAGAGAGGGGCGGGCTGGAAGAGAGAGAAGGGAGGGGCTTTGGGAGAGAGGGGAGGAGAATTTTTTTAGAAGAAGAGGGGAGGAGATAGTTGACCTCTTTGCCATCTGTGGCACTTATTTGGTGATGGCAAAGATATGGGCCTTGCCATCCGTGGCAGATGGCAAAGAGGTGGTGACTCTTGGGCAACATTCTGTTGCGCCGTTATCCATTGGGCCCCACCCACTTCTTTGCCATCGCCAACAGACGGAAAAAGATTCTTTGCCATCTGGCGGCGGATGGCAAGAGGTGGGTTGATAGGCCGTTACGACCGGACCCTACCCACCTCTTTGCCATCCGGCATGGCAGATGGCAAAGATTATTTTCCATCCACTAGCGAGATGGCAAAGAATTGGCTGATGGCAACAATGTTCTTTGCCGTCTGTCAGCTTCTTGCCATCTGTTTTTATAAGCGGATGGCAAAGGCGTTCTTTGCCATCGGTGGCGGATGGCAAAGAGGCTGGTGATGGCAAATTCGATTTCCGATGAGTGTAGGGGCTCCAAACCTTGGGCAAATAACTTCCTTAAGCATTTTAATAGAGGTTTTGTGATCAGCACTACTAGTTGGAATAGCTTCTACCCATTTAGTAACATAATCAACAGCAACCAAAATATGTGTATACCCATTAGAGGAAGGAAAAGGTCCCATGTAATCAAATCCCCAAACATCAAATGGTTCAATGACAAGTGAATAATTCATAGGCATTTCTTGACACTTCATCGATATTACCTATTCTTTTGGCATTCATCACAAGATAAGAGCGAACTTACGGGCATCCTTGAAGAGAGTAGGCCAATAAAATCCAGATTGCAATACCTTGTGAGCAGTTCTATCTCGACATGATGCCCTCCATAAGCTTCGGAGTAACATTTCGTAGGATTTGTCCTATTCATGCTCGGTACCTGGCGTCTAATAATACCATCTACTCCTTCTTTATAAAGATGTGGTTCATCCCAAAAGTAATGTCTTAAATCATAGAATATTGTTTTTCTTTTGTTGGTATGTAAAGCTAGGTGGTAAATATTTAGCAACAATGTAATTAGCATAGTCAACATAGCAAGGAGTGTTATTAGAAACATTTATTGCAGCCAACTGCTCATCAGGAAAACTATCATCAATAGGTAGTGGGTCATCAAGCACATTTTCAAGCCTAGACAAGTTATCAGCTACGTGGTTCTCAGCTCCTTTCCTATCAGTGATATATAAATCAAATTCTTGTAACAAGAGACCCCATCGAATAAGTCTAGGTTTAGCATCTTTTTTTTCCATAAGATATTTAATAGCATCATGGTCGGTGTGAACGATAACTTTAGAGGCAACAATGTAAGATATAAATTTATCACAAGCAAACACCATTGCTAGGAATTCTTTTTTAGTAGTAGCATAATTCCGATGTGCATTGTCTAGAGTTTTTCGAGCATAATGAATAATATTCAGTTTCTTATCAACTCTTTGTCCTAGAACACCACCAACAGCATAATCACTAGCATCCCACATAATTTCAAAAGGCAAGTTCCAATCAGGTGGTTGAACAATAGGTGCAGAAATTAAGGCTTTCTTGAGTGTTTCAAAGGCTCCTAAACAATCATCATCAAAAACAAAAGGAACATCCTTTTGCAAAAGGTTTGTAAGAGGCATAGAAATTTTAGAAAAGTCTTTGATAAATCTCCTATAGAAACCAGCATGACCTAGAAACTATGAATACCTTTGATATCTTTAGGACATGGCATTTTGTCAATTGCATCAACCTTAGCTTTGTCCACTTCAATACCTCTTTCAGAAATTTTATGACCCAAGAAAATACCTTCATTAACCATAAAGTGGCACTTCTCCCAATTCAAGACAAGATTTGTTTGCTCGCGCAAAACTCGATCAAGATTGCTTAAACAATCATCAACAGACTTCCCATAAACAGAGAAGTCATCCATGAAAACCTCAACAAAATTTTCACAAAAGTCAGAGAATATAGCAGTCATACATCTTTGAAAGGTAGCAGATGCATTGCATAAACCAAAAGGCATATGTCTATAAGCATAAGTTCCAAAGGGACAAGTGAAAGTGGTCTTTTCTTGATCAGGTTGAGAAACAGGTATTTGTGAAAAACCAAAATATCCATCAAGGAAGCAAAAGTGTGTGTGCTTAGATAATCTTTCTAGCATTTGATCAATAAAAGGTAGAGGGTAATGATCTTTTCTAGTTGCTTTGTTTAATTTTCTAAAATCAATTACCATTCTATAGCTTGTAAAAATTCTTTGTGGAATAAGTTCATTATTATCATTAGGAACAACAGTAGTACCTCCTTTCTTAGGGACACAATGAACAGGACTTGCCCATCTACTATCAGCTATGGGATATATTATACCTGCTTCCAGAAGTTTTAATATTTCGGTTCTTACCACTTCTTTCATCTTCGGATTTAACCGACATTGGTGATCAACAACAGGTTTAGCATCAGGTTCCATATTAATCTTATGCTGACATAGAGTGGGACTAATGCCCTTTAAATCATCAAGAGTATACCCAATAGCAGCTCGGTGCTTCCTTAGAACTTCCAATAATATTTCTTCTTCATGTTCTGAAAGGTTAGCACTAATAATAACAGGATATATCTTCTTTTCATCAAGATAAGCATATACCAAAGTGTCTGGCAATTGTTTTAATTCAAACATGGGATCACCTTTAGGTGGAGGAGGACCTCCTAGAGTTTCAATAGGCAAAATTGTGTTTAAGCAAAGGACGTTGTTCAAAGAAAATCTTATCTATTTCATTCCTTTCATGCATATGTAAATCATTCTCATGGTCTAGCAAATATTGTTCTAAGGATCACTAGGAGGCACATCAATAGAAGCAAGACCAATTATTTCATCCTTACCAGGCAATTCTTTTTCATGAAGCTTTCTACTAAACTTGGAAAAATTAAACTCATGAGATTCATCACCAAAGCTATCACCGACAGTTTGTTTCTCACAATCTATTTTAGCATTAACGGTGTTCAAGAAAGGTCTGCCAAAGATAATGGGACAAAATTCATCTTCTGGGGAACCAAGAACAAGAAATTCAGTAGGGTATTTTATTTTCCCACACAAGACTTCAACATCTCTAACAATCCCAATTGGTGAAATGGTGTCTCTATTAGAAAATTTAATAGTAACATCTATGTCTTCTATCTCAGGTGCTATGTCATTCATAATTTCTTGATATAAGGTGTAAGGAATAGCACTTACGCTAGCACCTATGTCGCATAAACCATGATAACAGTGATCTCCTATATTAACTGAGACAACGGGCATGCCAACAACTAGTTTATGTTTATCCTTTTTATCGGGTTTGGCAATTCTAGCAGCTTCTTCATAGAAGTAAATAACATGCCCATCTATATTTTCTTCTAGGAGATCCTTAACCATAACAACACTAGGTTCTACTTTAATTTGTTCATCAGGTTTAGGTGTTCTAATATAACATTTTTTAACCACAGTTAACACTTTAGTATGTTCCTTTATCCCAACAGGGAAAGGTGGTTTCTCAATATAAGCAGTAGGAACAACTGGATCAACATTATAAAGTATAGTTTCCTCTTTAGTTGGTACCAGTTCTTTAATTTATTCTTTAAAAGGTGGGTGATATTTGGACCACTTCTCCTTAGGGAGATCAACATGAGTAGCAAATGATTCACAAAAGGAGGCTACTATCTCAGAGTCAAGTTCATATTTAGTGCTAAACTTTTGAAAAGCATCGGTATTCATAAAAGATTTAACACAATCATACTTAAGCTTAATATCTGACTCCTTAGCTTCGTCAAGTTCCCAATCTTCATAGTTGTGTTTAATTCTTTCCAAAAGATCCCACCGGAATTCAATAGTCTTCTTCATAAAAGAACCAGCACAAGAAGTATCGAGCATGGATCGATCATTATGAGAAAGCTGAGCATAAAAATTATGGATAATAATTTCTCTTGAGAGCTCATGATTGGGGCATGAATATAACATTGAATTAAGCCTCCCCGAAGCTAGAGCGATACTTTCTCCTTCACGAGCCCAAAAATTATATATGTAATTCCGATCACGATGAACTAGATGCATAGGATAATTTTTTTGGTGAAACTCCAATTTCAATCGATTCCAATTCCAAGATCCAATATCATCGCATAGCCTATACCATGCCAATGCTTTTCCCTTCAAAGAAAGGAAAACCTTCTTCTTAACTTCATCTCCGGGTAAACATGCAAGCTTAAACAATCCACAAGTTTGTTCCACATATATCAAGTGCATATCAGGACGTTCGGTTCCAACTCCTGCATAAGGATTAGCTAGCAGTTGTTCTATCATACCCGAAGGAATTTCATATTCAATATTTTCAATAGGTGCAGTAGGTTAAGGGTAGCTAATTGTGGTTCTGGTCAAGGTGAAGATACCCCGAACAAACCCCTCAAAGGATTGTTTTCCGTAGTAACAAGTGACGGTAAATTTGAGCACACTATATAAATGTTTCCTTACCAAATTCCACTTACCCAGGGCGCTTCACTCCCGGGCAACGGCGCCAGAAAATAGCCTTGATGACCCACAAGTATAGGGGATCAATTGTATCTCTTTTTGATAAGTAAGAGTGTCGAACCCAATGAGGAGCAGAAGGAAATGACAAGTGGTTTTCAGCAAGGTAATGTCACGCAAGTGCTGAAATTGTAAGTAGTGAGTAGTTTGATAGCAAGATAATTCGTAATGAGCAAGTAGCGATAGTAGTAACAAAAGTGCAGCAAGGTATCTTAATCCTTTTTGAGGCAAAGGACAGGCCAAAATGGTCTCTTATAATAAGCAAAGTGTTCTTGAGGGTACACGGAATTTCATCTAGTCACTTTCATCATGTTGGTTCGATTAAATTGTTCGCTACTTTGATAATTTGATATGTGGGTGAACGTGTGCTTAGGTGTTGTTCTTACTTGAACAAACCTCCTACTTATGATTAACCCCTCGCAAGCATCCGAATCACGGTAGAAAGTAATAAGAATAAATTCTAACCATAGCATTAAACTTTTGGATCCAATCAGTCCCTTATGGAACAGCGCATAAACTAGGGTTTTAGCTTCTGTCACTCTCGCAGCCCATCATCTACTTACTACTCCACAATGCATTCCCTTAGGCCCAAGTATGGTGAAGTGTCATGTAGTCGACGTTCACATGACGCCACTAAGGGAATCACAACATACATACTATCAAAATATCGAGCACATATCAAGTTCACATGATTACTTGCAACATGATTTCTCCCGTGACCTCATGAACAAAAGTAACTACTCACAAATGATAATCATGCTCAAGATCAGAGGGGTATTAAATAGCATATTGGTTTTGAACATACAATCTTCCACCAAATAAACCATATAGTAATCAACTACAAGATGTAATCAACACTACTAGTCACCCAGAAGCACCAATCTATAGTTCCGGTAACAAGATTGAACACAAGAGATGAACTAGGGTTTGAGATGAGATGGTGTTGTTGAAGATGTTGATGGAGATTGCCCTCCCCAAGATGGGAGAGTTGTTGGTGATGATGATGATGTTGATTTCCCCCTCCGGGACGGAAGTTCCCTCGGTGGAATCGCTCCGCCGGAGGGCAAAAGTGCCTCTGCCCAAGTTCTGCCTCGAGACGGCAGCACTCCATCCCGAAAGTCCTCCCCTTATTTTTTTCTAGGTCAAAATGACTTATATACCAGAAGATGGGCACCGGAGGTGCGCCTGGGTGAGTACAACCCACCAGGGCGCGCCTGGGCTCCCCAGCGCACCTAGGTGGGTTGTGCCCACCTGGTGGGCCCCCGCTGGTACTTATTTGCTCCAATATTCATCTTATATTCCATAAAAAATTCTCTGTGAAGTTTCAGCTTGTTTGGAGTTGTGCAGAATAGGTAGCCTGACGTAGCTTCAGGTCGAGATTTCCAGCTGCAGGAATTATCCCTCTTTGTGTGTTCCTTGCATATTATGAGAGAAAAGGCATTTGAATTACTCCAAAAAGCATTATTATGCATAAAAACATCATAAATAATAGTAGGAAAACATGAAGCAAAATGGACCTATCAGTTTGCAATCCCCGTCGCAGAGGCAGCTGTCGACAGTGAGGTTGAGGAGGACGCAGGGCCAGAGGGGGCACCACCGCCGGGAGAGCAGGGGAGGAGGCCGATGATGACGAGCAGCATGTCATCGGGGAGGCCGCTGATGAAGTCCAGGCTCCCCTGATGCGGTTTTGGCTCGAGCCGCCTCCGCTTGTTGGCTGCCTCGCCGTCCATCTCACCGGCGGCGACGCTGGTGTACACGTGTGCTGGTGTGTATTGTGTGTTGGGTGTGCGCGAGTGCATCCTGCTGTGCATGCCGCCACTCAGTGGTGAAGTGTGCACGAGTGCATCCTTCACGCGGAAGAAGTGTGCCCTCAATTTACTAGCATGCGGGGTGCTACCCCGAGTGGTTTAAACTTTGTTTACTTCACCGCGTGTCAGATGGGCCTCTAGTTTACTTATTTTCACCCACTGCCACATGGTCCAGCACACGAAGATAGAGAACACAAGCTGGCAAGGTAGCATGTGGACTAGTTTTTTTTGGAACGAAGACGCTGGACGCGTCCGGCTTTAAATTAATAAAGCCATGAAGGCAACAACACCGAGTTTTTCAACGCCCACACACACCACCAATCCGAAGGTCTCAACAGGCCACATCGGCCACGCATACTACAGACGGAAGTCCAAAAGGCAGGTCCCTACCAACCATCTAGCCAACTCTCAACTCAACCAAAAGATAAGCTTGTCTTGCCATGACGATCACGTAGATTGACGCAGCCTCGGGATGCAACTGGCAATCTTCTCCATCGTGCTCCTCATAAGATCAGCATCGTCTTGTTTCACCAGCGGAGTCCAGGTCTATAGAAAAAGATGGCATTTGAAAATAACATCAGTCGGGTTAGCCGGGAACTTGTGCTCTATAGTCATTTTGTTCCTCACAGTCCATAAGGACCAAAGAAGTGCTCCCACGCAACTCCACAAGACCCTGGCCTTGGCACCCCTCTGCGATTGTATGACCAACAACAACTCACCTCCCGAACACGGGTTCCAGTTTTTTTGGAACACCTCACGAACCGCACTCCAAGCAAAACGTGCAAGTGCGCAATGGAAAAATGCATGGTTCGCATCCTCTAGCAAATTACACACCACACAGGACCCATCCGAAGGACCGTTACGCTTGGCCACATTATCCGCTGTCGGGAGTCGGTTACGAAACATTTGCCAAAGGAATATTTTAATCTTCAACGGAGTCCTAGCCTTCCATAGCCCCCTAGCTATATCTAAGGCATTAGCCTCAGTCATCTTGTTGTATAAGGACTTAACCGAGAACTTACGAGACGCCGACAAGTCCCATGACACTTTGTCACCTTCCTGACTCAGGACAATCGATCCAATTTGAGCCTGCAGCGACTCCCAACTCGCCAGCTCAGCCGTACTCAATGGCCTCATAAAATGGATCGCAGGGGGTGCAGAGCGCAGGGCCTCCCCCACCAGAACTTTCGTGTCCGAGGCCACATTGTATAGCTGCGGAAATTCCTGCCAGAGAGGCCTGTCACCCATCCACGTGTCCAACCAGAACCACGTGGACATGCCATTCCTCACGTCGAACCTTGCACCAAGCGCAAAAGCCGGTTTGACCGCCTGAGTCCCATTCCAGAACGGTGAACCCGAGGTCTTGGTGTTAAACACATTTCCGTCCGGGAAATACTTAGCACGAAGCAGGTCCGCCCATAGACCCGATTCGTTAGATGCTAACTTCCACCACCATTTGGTAAGCAAGGCTACATTCATGAGCTTGGAGTTAGTAATCCCCAAACCTCCGAATTTCTTAGGTCGGTGCACCGCAGCCAATTTTATCAGATGGTACTTCTTTTTCGCTCCAGCTCCTTCCCAAAAGAATTTAGAGCGAGGAGTGTCCAGTTTCCCGTGCACCCCATCAGCCAGAAAAAACATCCCCATGATGAAAAGTGGGAGGGATGACAAACTAGAATTGACCAGAGTCAATCTAGCTGCCGAAGACATGAATCTCCCTCGCCACGGGCTAACCCTATTAGCCACCTTACCATATAGAGGCTCCCATTCAGATATAGTAAGTTTCTTATGAGAAATCGGCAGTCCAAGATACTTAATTGGTAAGCTCCCTAGCTTACAATTAAGTAAGTTGGCAATCCGCACACCCTCGTGCTGCGCCATTCCCATCGTGATAACTTCGCTCTTGAGGAAGTTTATTTTCAGCCCCGATAAAATCTCAAAGGCCAGCAGAAGCAATTTGATAGAGGCGATGCTATGCTCGTCTAGTTAGAACAAAGGCATCGTGTCGTCAGCGTATTGCAAATGCGTCACCCCCCAGGAATGAGATGAGGCACAAGGCCTTTCACATGTCCCACCCGTCGTGCCCTAGACACCATCGCAGCAAGCGCATCCACCACAAAGTTAAATATCAACGGGGAGCTGGGGTCTCCTTGTCGGAGACCCCGTTTGTTACGAAAGAACTTGCCCATCTCCCCGTTGATTGTGACCGCCGTTTGGCCGCAACTAACTAGGTGCATAATTCGGTGGACGAAACCAGCGTCAAAACCCTTCTTAGCAAAACCTCCCGCACGAATTCCCAATTCACACGGTCATAGGCCTTCTCGAAATCAAGCTTGAGCAAAACCCCTTTCACTTTTGTACGTTTCAGCTCATGCACAATTTCAGCCAACGCAATCGGGCCCTCCAAAACATTTCTCCCTTTGAGGAAACCAGTCTGGCTCCTACTTATCACCCTTTGAGCAATAGGGGCAAGCCTCGAGGCGTATGCTTTGGCACATATCTTAAACGGGACATTGATGAGAATAATCGGCCTAAACAACTTGATGTTATCCAAGCCCTTTACTTTGGGGATCAGGCTAATCGCCCCGTAATTTAGTCATGCTAGGTCCACTTGACCCAGCGCGAAGCCATTGACTATTGCGTGGAAAACATGCTTTAAGCACAGCCAAAAACGCTTAAAGAACTCCACCGACCATCCGTCGGGACCAGGAGCAGTGCCCGTCTTCATGGAAGCTAACGCCCTGTCAATTTCCTCCGGGAGAAAGGAGAGGGTCAAACCTGCGTTTTCGTCCGGACTTACCCTTTCAGCAGGATCCCACAGATCCTCCCGCAGGGAAAGCTTTTTCTCCTCGGCCGTCCCCAACAGGCCGATGAAGAAATCATAAATATGTCTGCTAATCTCCGCCTGAGTGACTAAAATCCTATCATCGTGGTTAAGACGCAGGATAGAGCTCTTGCGTTTTCTCCCGTTGGCAAACGCGTGAAAGTAGCCCGTGTTTGCATCCCCTTTAGTCACCCACTTAAATCCGCCCCTGCGTCGCCAGTACTCCTCTTCTGCTCGCAATATACTAAGCACTTGATCCTCTAGAGCATACCTATGCGCCCATTCCTGCTCTGAGAAAGATCTCACATCCGTCGCTAAGTCCAGCGACACAATCTCCTCCATGAGCCTGGCGCGCTCCCTTTTGGAATCGCTACCATGGTTAGCTCCCCATCCCCTGAGGAACGCACGTAATTTAGCCGCCGCCGCCGTCCAGAACTCAGCCGGTCCCCTTTGGGGGCCCAACTGGGCCATAATACAACGAATCATGTCCTCGAAGCCGTCGGCTTCAAACCAAGCGGTTTCGAAATAGAACTTACTACTGCGACGAATCTCATCCTCCCCTGAGGAGAAAATAAGCAGAATGTGGTCAGAGCCAATCCTGGTCTCCGCCACCAGCGAACACAAAGAGAAAAGCACTTCCCACTCTGGTGTGAAAAAGACTCTATCTAGCACGGACCTAACTGGGCTCAGCTCTTTGTTGGCCCACGTAAACCTCGCCCCTGTTCGCAGAGCCTCTCTTAAAGAAGTCGACGCAATCGCATTATTGAACAAAGTCACCCTTGACCAGTCCACGTTGCCGTTGTTCTTGTCCGCGCCCGAACGGATCAAGTTAAAATCCCCCCCCCCCCACAATAACCGGGAGGTTTGTTGCACGCTTGGCCCCTACCAGCTTAGTAATCTCATCCAGGAAGGCCGCCGATCTCGAGTGATCCGCATGGCCGTAAACGCACACGACTACCCAAGTCAACCCCGAAGCGTGATGTCGGATCGTAGCCGTGATAGAAAACACACCCAGCTCCCACAAAATTACATCACATACATCACTCTTACATCCCATGATAAGGCCACCCAAATGACCCGAGGAAGGCACCCACCGCCACTCAAAACCATGCAACGGATCTAGCGCAATTAAATCACGAAAGGAAAAGTCCGTCTTGATGGTCTCTTAGAGAGCAACAATGTCGATGCGCTCCTTGGCCATGTATTCCCTGAGCTGCGTGCGACGCCGTACGTGCCCGCAGCCTCGAATGTTCCAGAATCAGTACCTCATTAAATAATCCTGTTCCGGAGGCGAACTCCTCGCGAGCTCACCGCCTTGGGCACTCTCTTCCGAGCCGGACCTCGGGTGGAAGAGGGGAGAGCAGGTGCTTCCCTCGCCTCTGCCTACCCATCGGGCCTAGATATCACCAATTGCCCCCCCTGAGCTCGTGGTCAACAAATTCGCAGCCAGGCATCACGCCGCCGCCTCGGCCAGGGCAGCTTGTGCCTCTTCGTGCGCATGAACTAGCGGAACAATCTGGTGGGAACCAAATACCACCTCCACCCCGCTATCATGCAAGATGGTCGCAAGATGGTCGTCCAAAAATGCGTTAAGAATCCTAAAAGAAGGTGGGTGGTTACCTGACACGTCCAAGTTCTTGTCCGCCGCCCGCAGCTTCGCGCTCTCCAGAGAAGAGAGGACACCAAGCTTCGCCTTCGCCCTGACGCTCGGCTCCCTCGTCGCCACCGGCGTGGCCTTGGACCGCTTGGCCTTGACGCTCACATCCCCAGCCGCCAGCTCCGTTCCCAGCACGCCACGAAGGGACCCTGTGACACTCCAAAAATTTTATTTGGTTTTCAACAAAAACTTTGTTGGATTTGAAGAAGGTCTTTTAAATCCTTCCAAAAACCTCTCTCTCTCAAAACTTTTCCCCTTGGCAAGGATCTTATTTTTGGTATCTTCTTCAACCACAGTGTTTGATTATTAAAAACCTTTCTTCCGATTGTTCCCTTCCCAATTTTTTTGGAATTTATTTTCTTTTAAAAGAAACCCTAGGAGTTTTGGGACTTCTCTTATATTGAAATCACCCATGGTTTTACCATGCCTCATGTGCCAGGCCGCGATGGGGCCATCTATGCGCCCAGTCTTCACACTCTATCAGCACAAGGTCAACGACAGACTGACCATGCACCAGGCCGCGGTGCAATTCAAGGGAGGGCGTGTTGAGTTACGCCGCTTCCGGTTCTTGGGGAGAGCCATGCCTACGGAGAAGCATGCTATGCAGATGGCAGCCCGTGAGGCGATAGCTCGTCTCAGGGATGTTCTTCCTTCGATGAAGACTCGTCGTTACGCTACCTTCCATGCCACGTGCCATACACTGTCACTCACGCGTTCTCTTGCCCTGCAGAGGAGAACGAGGCGAGGCTTCGAGATGCTTATCGAGTACCTCCGGGCTCTGGAGGCAGCCTTCGACAACCTTGGTGGATGACCTCGTGGCTTGCCCATATGGACTTCGATCCATGGCTGTCACGCCAACACGAGGGAGCTCCACGCACACCGCCGCCGCGACTTTCGTCTGCGTCCTCGGCATCTTATGCACCTACCACTCTACGCCACTTTGCTCGTCGCACGCCTACCACCGAGGAGTTCAATCAGTCATTGCGCCCTCGATCCGCTCTGCACCACCCATTGCGCCCTCCTGTTCGTGTTGCTCCGCCTTATGGCGCCCGCTCCATCTACTCAGCGCAGCGCTTCACGTCTGGAGCCTATTAGCGAGGAGGAGGTTGAGTCCCCACCTCATGCGCCTCACACCCTCGGCCGGGGCAAAGGAGATCCTTACTATCTCCGATCGAGTACGCTTAGCCATGCGATGTACCGACTTGTACGATATGTTTATATGTACATAGGTTGTGAGAAGTAGCTTGTTTGCGCATCATGTAGGAACTGGGAGAAGTGCACTAGCCTAAATAACATGTCAGGATTATGTATGCATATCCTGAGTGATGTATTGTATAATTACTGCTTGCGTGTAATATATGTATGAGCAGTCCTTCTCCGTGCGCAACCGATTATTATCTTAAAAAAATCCTAGAGCATTTAAAATTTCCCGTATTTATGAATTTATTGATTTCTGCGACTCTTTTCCTTTTCTTATGAGTTTTACAAAATTTATCCCCAGAGTGAAAAATTTCTCGTCCTTGACGCGCTCCATGCCAAATCCGCCAGAGGAAAATTTTTGGCACACAACCAAGCAACAATTTCACACGAGGCGATCCAAGTCAACGGCAGACGTTGAAACAGCTTTTTCCCAAATGTGCCGTCTTTATGAGCAAAGTCGGCAACAACATCAGGGAATGATGAACCAAGTCATCAATATGGAAATCACCGTGGGCCGATGTCGTGACAATCCAAGTTGTCTCGAGCTACGTAAGACGCGTCCCCAAACATATTCTCATACTGACAAACCTCTTGAGGCCGAAGACTGGCTTCGAGACATGGAACAAAAATTAATTATTGCACAGTGTTCAGACCTTGAGAAAGTACAATATGCATCGCACTATCTCACTGGAGCAGCTGCATCGTGGTGGGAAAATTTCCTACACATGCACCCCAACGAAAATGATATAACCTGGGAGGAGTTCAAGGAAGGTTTTCGTGGGGCACATATTCCTAAAAGTCTTATGAAGATCAAGAAGAGAGAATTCGATGACCTCAAACAAAGTACCATGACGATTATCGAGAATACTGTGATCAGTTTACTCTGTTGTCTCGCTACGCCAACGAAGAGCGAATGACTGAAAGCAAGAAGATGGAAAAAATTCCTAGGCGATTACGGCACCGTGCTTAAATGCCGACTAATTGTGCACACCTTCCCAGATTTCAAAACGCTGGTGGATAAGGCCATTACCTTGGAAAATGAGAGGCGCAGCTTGGAGGATTTCCATAGCGAAAAAGGGACGGACTAATCTTGCTCGCAACCACCGAAGCAAGACGGATTTTCAGAAAGGTGGGACACACAAACCCACGACAAACGTCTCACGCCCAATCAAGAATTTCCATGCAAGGGACAAGGAGTTCACATATCGCCGAGGCGTTACTTGCTACGCTAGGAGAAGAAGGACACTATGCCAAGCGAAGGCCCCAAGCCAAGGAACTCGACCCCAAAGCCGAACAACGGTGGCAATAATTCAGCGTAAAGCGCAACAATTTCAACCCCAATAACAACCACAGGAAGGGTCATCTGAACCACGTGACTAGGGAAGAAGCACAAAATGCCCCGGATATCGTGCTCGGACGTTTCCCGTCAACACAACACCTGCCACGGTTGTTTGATTCTGGAGCTTCTCACTCATTCATTTCGAAAAGTTTTGCTTTGCAAAATAATTTTTCGATGCTTCCCTTGGAAAAATCCATGATCATCAAGTCCCCTGGGATTAAGCAAGTTACTCAGAGTTACTACCAAGGTGTGGTTATTGAATTTGAAGGATTGAAGTTTCACGCCAACCTTATTGTATTGGAAAATAAAGGACTGGATGTCATCTTAGGGATGGATTGGTTAACCACCAACAAAGGATTTATTGACTGCTTCAACCGGACCGTAATTCTCACCCACTATCACGGGAAGACAATAAAGGTTTCAGCCAAAGAGAGACAAATATCTCGCAACCGAGATTGAACAAGGTGGACGTTTCGGAGTTAAGCAAAGTTCGATGGTTTGTGAATTTCCGGACGTATTTCCCGAAGAACTACCAGGCATGCCACTAGACCGAGAGATAGAATTCAGCATTGAGCTAGCACCCGGAACCACCCCCATATACAAGAAACCATACAGAATGGCACCATCCGAGTTGGTAGAATTGAAGAAGCAAATAAAAGAATTCTTGGACAAAGGATATACTCTGAGGCAGGATCCTCACCTTGGGGGTCACCAATTTTATTTGCCAAGAAAAGGATGGGACAATCGAGATTGTGTATAGACTATCGAGCACTTAACATGGTCACAATCAAGAACAAATACCCAATGCCCCGGATAAATGATTTATTTGATCAGCTCGCTCAGGCCAAGGTCTTCTCAAAAATTGACTTAAGGTCGGGATACCATCAATTAAAAGTGCGAACAGAAGATATCCCTAAGACAGCCTTCACCTCCGGAGATCACGGGTGTATGAGTTCACGGTGATGCCGTTTGGACTAACAAGCGCCCCGCATATTTTGTTCACCTCATGAACAAAGTATTTATGAAGTTTATGGACAAGTTTGTTGTAGTATTCATCGATGATATTACGATATACTCTAAGACACCGGAAGAGCACTGAACATCTCAGAATTGTACTAGGAGAACTCCGGAAACATCAATTGTACGCCAAGTTTAGCAAATGTGAATTTTGGCTAAGACGGGTGGGTTTCTGGAGCCGCATCTTGACCCAAGAAGGTATCGCCGTAGAACCCGGAAAAGGTCATATTGTACTTGGCTGGAAATCACCAGCCGGTAATGCAGACGTCTGAAGTTTCTTGGGAATGGCAGGATACTACCGAAGATTTATTGAAGGATTCTCCACCATAGCAAAGCCAATGACGCGATTACTCAAGAAAGACAAGAAGTTTGAATGGACGGAAGCTTGCGAGAAAAAGTTTCCAAGAACTAAAAGGAAATTAACAACAAAGACCAGTATTAATTGTGCGGACATACACAAGAATTTTGAGGTATATTGGCAGACGCATCTCGGAAGGGCCTCGGATGCGTATTGCTGCAAGAAGGAAAAGTAGTCGCGTATGCTTCCAGACAACTTCGCAAGCGTGAAGAAAATTATCCTACTCATGACCCGGAATTGGCAGCGGTCATCCATGCACTCAAAGAATGGAGACACTTTTTACTTGGAAATCATTGTGAAATATACACAGACCATAAGAGCCTCAAGTATATTTTCACACAACCAGAACTAAATTTACGACAACGACGCTGGTTGGAATTAGTGAAGGATTATGAGTTGGAATCCACTACCATCCAGGAAAAGCAAATGTAGTGGCAGATATTCTAAGTCGAAACCCTAGCTCAGAAGACGCCAACCTATCAAATCTGATACCTGAATTTCAGCAGGAATTTGCCAAACTCAACTTAATAATGGTCACCGAAGGCAGTGTGTCAAATTTGGAAATACAACCTACCCTGATAGAAAAGATTAAGGAGGCTCAGCATAGACACCCCAGCATTGGAGGCATAAAACGGAAAGTGAATTTTGGCAAGGCCTCAGAATTCATCATAGACGAGCAGGGAATATTGTGGTACGGGGAGAGGCTTTGCGTGCCAAATATCGAGGACCTTAAACAAAAAAATTTAGTTGAAGGCCACACCGCCCCGTATTCAATCCATCACGGAGGAACAAAATGTACAAGGACCTTGGGGAAAAAATTTGGTGGCACGGTATGAAAAGGGACATAGCCACGTTCATTGCATGTTGTGACTCATGTCAGCGCATCAAGGTCGAGAGCACCGTAAACCGCCGGACTATTACAACCAAATAAGATACCCGAGTGGAAATGGGATGAGATTGGAATGGATTTTTATTGTTGGGCTACCTCGGTCACGACACGGGAATGATGCCATATGGGTCATCACAGATAGGCGACTAAGGTGGCACACTTCATCCCGTGAAAACAACCCACACCACTCGAAGCTTGCGAGGCTCTATCTTTCCCGTATAAATGCCTTTACATGGAGTTCCAAAAGACTATAATGTCAGACCATGAGGCACTCAATTAAATCTCCGATTTTGGGATCAATTACAACAAGCTCGGGAACTCAAGCGGCATTTAGTACCGCATACCACCCCAGGCGATGGACAAAGCGAACGCGTAAACCAAATTCTAGAAGACATGCCGAGAGCATGTGTCCTCACCTATGGAACCAGTTGGGAAGAAAGCTTGCCATCGCAGAGTTCACGTACAACAATATGATTGAGCCAGCCTGCAAATGGCACCATTTGAAGCCTTATGCAGGCGGAGATGTCGTACCCGCTAAATTGGTTAGAGGCAGGAGACAGCCATATCTTCGCCCGGACATGCTCAAAGAAGCCGAGGAAAAGGTCAAGCTAATCAAGGACCGACTCAAGACAGCTCAAAGCCGGCGGAAGAGTTATTACGATCGGAAACATCGTGGAGTCGATTCAAACCCGATGAGTTTGTGTACCTCAGTATCTCCTATGAGGGGCACGCAGCGATTCAAGATTAAGGGGAAGCTAGCACCGCGATTCATCGGACCATTCTGTATAGTGGCACGAAGAGGCACGGTAGCCTACCAGCTAGACTTACCCGAAGAATTATCCGATGTCCACGACGTGTTCCATGTCTCGTAGTTGAGGAAGTGCGTAAGCAACCCAGAGAAGCAAGTGTCCCATGAAAACATTGACGTGCAACCAGACCTCACCTATCGGGAACATCCAATAAAAATATTAGAGGAGTCTGAAAGGAGGACCCGACAGAAAACCATCAGGTTTTTCGAGGAGTTCAATGGAGCAATCACACCGAGAGTGAAGCAACTTGGGAAAGAGAAGATTTTCTTGGACGGAGCACCCACACTTATTTGAGGATCGGCTGAAATCTCGGGGCGAGATTTTTCCTAAGGGGGTAGGTGTTGTGACACTCCAAAAATTTTATTTGGTTTTCAACAAAAACTTTGTTGGATTTGAAGAAGGTCTTTTAAATCCTTCCAAAAACATCTCTCTCTCAAAACTTTTCCCCTTGGCAAGGATCTTAGTTTTGGTATCTTCTTCAACCCTGTGTTTGATTATTAAAAACCTTTCTTCTGATTGTTCCTTCCCAATTTTTTTTGGAATTTATTTTCCTTTAAAAAGAAACCCTAGGAGTTTTGGGACTTCTCTTATATTGAAACCACCCATGGTTTTACCATGCCTCATGTGTTAAATCCTCCCAAAACCCCCTCCCTCCACTTTGGGGCAATCCAAATATTCATTCCAACAAGTCCAACCCATTTTGGACTTTATTTCATTTGTTTTATTCCCCAAACAATTACATCCAAATTATTTTAAGCCTAGATGATTTACAAAGGAAGTACCTAATTTCCTTTGAGTTGGGATCTCAAACCAACTCCTCTCGGATAGTCTTTAGCACCCCCAACCTAGATCCATCAAGATCCACTCTTCCTCTTTTCAAAATTTTCAAGTTTCAGCTTTGCAAGTTTGGACCAGATTCATCATTTTGGTGAAATTCATATTTTTCTTTCTCCAAAAATTCCACCAAAATTCAGGCAGCCCCCAGATGCTTTGAGAGGTCACTGCACCAAAGATCAGCCCCAGATAAAATTTCCTCATGCTTGAATCATTTCATCAAACACTTGGTCGGCACTGTTCCTGTGCACATTCAGAAAAGTTCAGGGTTTTAGAGCCTTCTTCAGTGTCGTTTTTCGTCAGAGACTCGTCACCGAACACCCGTGCACCCTGGCGCGTTGCCTGGTCCCTTCTCCACAGCCAAAGCACCACGCCCTCTTGGGCGGATGCAGGTGTCGGTGGCGGCCAGCATCGCCGACGTCGGCAGCTTCGCGATGGCGAGCCACCCGTGGCGGCTAACGGAGCCAAGCCTGCTTCGCTACGCCGTTCTGCGCCTAACGCTCCTTAGCCCTCCGCGTGGCCCTCATGCATGCCGGCTTGCACCGGCTGCTTGTCGCCGTGGCCCGGCAAGCACGAAGCGCGCCCTCTGCGCCAGCGGGACCCCTTGCCGCCGAATTCTGCCAAAACCCCCCAACCACGCCCAATCCGGCCAAGGTTAGATGCTAAGCGGAGCCCGTGGACCTCCACGTCGATGCTCAACCCCTAATCTCCCCGACCAAGCAACTGCGCGCCCGTAACCATCGCCGGAGATCCCGTTCTCGGCCACCGCCTGGATGCGCCTATAAAAAGGAAGCCCCGAAGCACCGTTCTCGAGCACGCACCACCACCGCACCCCACCAACACCACTTGAGCCACTAGGGGGACCTCGAGGAGGTCTCCTCCCCCAACTCCGGCCGCCCGATCCGCCTCGGCCACCAGCTCGATCCACTCGGTGAGGCCATCCCGACGCCCAAACCTCGTGGTAGCCTCCTCGAGCACCAGTGAGCTAACCCAAGCTTCGATTTGACATTCGCAGCCCTCCCGACGAGATCCAACTCCACCCGAGCCGCGTCACTGGGAGCAAGGGCCGCCGTCGGCGTGGTGCTCACGGCGACCACCACCACCACTCACCGACGCGGAAGGACACGCTGAGCACGTGGGGTACCTCCCGATCCCCCGCCTCACCGTGGATCGCCGCCGGCTGACCACCGCAGCCTCTCGGTAGCCGACGAGCTCTGTTCTCCCGTTTGAAAATTCAAACACAGCCGGGTGGGACCCCCGTCAGCCTCTCTTTCTTTTTTTGAAGCGTTATCTGAAAAGCGTATTCGGACTATCACGCTTTCAATCTGAAGTGTTTTTCTGGTCTTTTCTATTCAGCCCCTCGAGAAGTTTACATTTCATTCAGAGAAAGGTCCCTGGATTAAAACCCTTATAACTTTTAAACAGAAAACAATTTTTGATTGATTCTTTTTCTGTCCTCTTTAAAATTTTGTCTAGTTTTTTATCAGATTTATTTGAAAAAAAATTGGAATAATTTTGTGCACCTCACGGTATTTACGATAGTGCGTGTATTTACGTAGATAAGTGAATCTAGGAAGGGGTGTGGAACATGAACTTCACCGAGCTAGGCTCCGACTACTCGAACCAGGCAAGCATGTTTGAACTTTTGATATGATGAGTGTCTTGGCATGTTTGCATTAAGTAGTTGCATGGCATGTTTATGAACATCGCGATGAATGTTATATTACATGCAAAGTTGAGGCAAGTGAGTTTCAAATTCCATAAGTTGTTGGATATGAGTTGCATGGCCATGAGATATAGCATTTCGAGAATGGGTAAGATGGCAGTGTTGTAGCATGCGGTCTTATGCCAGGTTATTTGACTCCAAAGTGTCAACATGAATCGATCCGATTTCCTCCGTTTTCCTTCCTATACTACCACATGTTTTCCGCAAGGGATATGGCTTAGTAAGTTGCAAACCGCTTTCTGGTACACACCAAATCGAGAGGCCATGATGAGGGTTCCATGGCCTGGATTAAAGCCAGTCATCCGTCGGGGGCATGGGTGTTTCCGGTTGGGACCGAGAGAGGGCACCCCTTAGAGCGCGCGTATATAAATTTGATCCCATGCTATTTGAGATTGTGATCTCCCCGTCTCAAAGTTTTTCTGACTAGGGTGATTCCTGGCATCGTGAGGTGGGATGGGTGTGTACTGGTTAGATGTGTTTCTTCCGAAATACCGTAAACGGAACTAGTCCTTCGTGACTACGGAAATCCGTTGGCCGTGGGCAATTTAGTACAAACTCTGCAGAGTCACAAATCCTTGAAATCATCTTATCTATGTCCAAGTACTGTGTTCAACTTATCTTGTCAAGTGTCAGTCTCGGTGACAGAAACCCCGGAGAACCACATGAGTGTTAAGTCCGGTTAAATGTTTATTCCTGTGGATGGACTAACCCGTTTATTACTATATGTTGAATATTTCCCATGAGTATTATTTTTTGTGAGTTAAATAGATATGAATAATGAATTTAAGCCCTTTCTGCGATGTCGCTCAGACGTCCGACTATGGCACACTTGTTATTTACTTTTGATATAAGCCCTTTCTGCGATGTCGCTCAGACGTCCGATCGCGGGTAGCACACTTGTTATTTACTTTTGATATAAGCCCTTTACTGCGATGTCGCTCAGACGTCCGATGCGTGGCACACTTGTTATTTACTTTTGATATAAGCCCTTTACTGCGATGTCGCCGAGACGTCCGACCGTGGCACGCTTGTTATTTTACTTTTGATATAAGCCCTTTACGCGATGTCGCTCAGACGTCCGGTATGCGGCACACTTTTATTTACTTTTGATATAAGCCCTTTCTGCGATGTCGCTCGACGTCCATCGTGTACGCTTGTTACTTACTTTTGATATAAGCCCTTTACTGCGATGTCGCCAGACGTCCGAATCGTAGCACACCTATTATTTACTTACAATATAAGCCCTTTCTGAGATGTCGCTCCAACGTCCGACTGTGGCACGCATGCCTTTTACTTTTCAATATAAGCCCTTTATGTGGTGTCGCCTAGACGCACGACTGCGGCATGTTTATTTAATTGTTTACCCTTCGAGGCGTTGCTCCAGACACCCGATCGGTTTTCTATTGTTTGTTGGGATATCGGGAGGACTACCGCCCGACTTCCTTTTTACTTATCATGTCATGCGAATGTTTAATAATTGAGTGTGCATTGCTATTTGCTCATAGCGCATTCATGCATGCATTTGTTATATCTTATGTCCGAACTGTCTTGCGAGTACTTTCAAAGTACTCACAGCTTGTTGATTTGGCGGATATTGATGAAGGCGATCTCATGGATGAAGAGTTCGATAGCGAGTCCGGCGCCTAGAGGAGTCCCGATCAGTCCCGTGCGACCACCTGGTTTTGGTCCTTTGTATTACATCCGCTTCCGCTACCCGAATAAATTCATCGAGCCTCACCTCGGCCTTCGATGAGCCGTCGATCTAGGAGTTATGTTATCCACTCCACTGTAACATATCCACCACCACTTTTATCTCGAGTCAGTAGTATTTCACCCCACACCATTGTGTCATATCCGCCATTATGTATAATTATTGGCGTACTTGTAACAAATTGTTGAGCACCCATTTCGACCCTATAATATATTTAATGCTACTTGGCTTCTTGTATCAAGATTTTGTCTACCGATCGGAGGATTTTCCTCATCTTTGGACTCAAAAGGTCGGTTTCTCAATAAGCATTTTATTGGAAAACCGGTCGTGATGAACCCGCCACCTGGACTCTGCCTGGCTCGAGCACTTGGACCCCGGCTTCCTGCCCGCTGTCTTCTTGGGCTGTCTTCCCGCACTTCCAGAGCCTCGCTTGCCCGAAGCAGGAGTCTCTCGATCCTTAGTCAGCGCATTGTCTCCTCCGCCAAGCACAACCGTCGGAGAGGAGGGGTATGGGTTCCTCCCCCCCCCCACCGGCAGAGTACTAGCCGTCCCAGCCGCAGCCCCCGGCGCCAGAGCAAGAGTGGGAGCCAACACCGGTGCCAACGGCAGGTTGGACCCGTACTCATCGAACGCCCCCACCAGGTCTCGCGCCAGATTCGGCACGCTGACAGCAGTATCCTGCCTCGTCACCACCATCGCAGGCCCCTCCAGCGCCCCCAGCTTATCCCAGGTTTCAAGGTCAATGGAAGTGTCAATGGAAGTGTCCAGCATACTGTCATCCTGCTCATCACCTTGCTCTCCCATCACCACGTCCTGCCCGGCTCCCTGCTGTGGTTGGCCTGCAGCCTCCTTGCTGCCAATCACAGCGTCCATCTTGCCCTTGCCAGCAGAGGGAGCCGCAGGGCCCGTCCCGCTTGGCTTAGCCGATGGGGGAGGGTGTGGCGCATCAGAGGCCCCAGCCCCAGCAGCACCAATCCCGCCCCCTCCCCCACGTTGAAGAGGGCATTCCACCTCCACCTTAATCTGGAATCCCTCGCTGTTGAACCACACCTCGACCGTCCCGTTCAGCTTCTGTGGTGCCTTGCACGCCAACTTCATCCTCACCAGCCCCAACCGGATGAGAGATAGTTCATCCACCACAATCGGCCGCCCCAACATCTTAAAGCCTTCTTTGATCCTCTCCTCTTTACGGTGCTTCCGAGGGAATCTTTGTGCAACTTAACCCACTTCCTAAGATGGCCATAAATTTGGATCTGTTGAGGAACGTAGTAGAAATTCAAAATTTTCCTACGTGTCACCAAGATCTATCTATGGAGAAACCAGCAGCGAGGGGAAGGAGAGTGCATCTACATACCCTTGTAGATCGCTAAGCGGAAGCGTTCAAGTGAGCAGGGGTTGATGGAGTCGTGCTAAATGCCGTGATTCAAATCACGATGATCCTAGTGCGAAACGGACGGCACCTCCGCGTTCAACACACGTACAGCCCGTGGCGTCTCCCATGCCTTGATCCAGCAAGGAGAGAGGGAGAGGTTGAGGAAGACTCCATCCAGCAGCCTGACAACGGCGTGGTGGTGGTGGAGGAGTGTGGCAATCTGCAGGCTTCGCCAAGCACCTGCGGGAGAGGAGGAGGTGCCACGGGAGGGAGGGAGGTGCCAGGACTCAGTGTGTCTTCCCTCCCTCCCTCCCCTTTATATAGGTGCAAGAGGGGGAGGGTGCAGCCTTGCCCCTTCCTCCAAGGAAGGGATGCGGCCAAGAGGGGGAGGAGTCCATCCTCCCCAAGGCACCTCAGGTGCCTTCCCCTTTGGACTCTTCCCTCCCCAAGTCTCCTTGGCGCATGGGCCTCTTGGGTTGGTGCCCTTGGCCCATATGGGCCAAAGCGCACCCCTACAGCCCGTGTGGCCCCAGAACAGGTGGACCCCGGTGGACCCCGGACCCCTTCGGCACTCCGTACATAATACCAATAATGCGCGAAACTTTCCGGCTGACCAAAATAAGACTTCCTATGTATAAATCTTTACCTCCGGACCATTCCGGAACTCCTCGTGACGTCAAGGGATCTCATCAGGACTCCGAACAACATTCGGTAACCACATACAAACTTCCTTTATAACCCTAGCGTCGCCATCGAACCTTAAGTGTGTAGACCCTACGGGTTCGGGAACCATCTGAGACATGACCGAGAGGCGTTCTACGGTCAATAACCAACAGCGGGATCTGGATACCCATGTTGGCTCCAACATGTTCCACGATGATCTCATCGGTTGAACCACGATGTCAAGGACTCAATCAATCCCATATACAATTCCCTTTGTCTAGCGGTATTGTACTTGCCCGAGATTCGATCGTCGGTATCCCGATACCTTGTTCAATCTCGTTACAGCAAATCTCTTTACTCGTTCAGTAACACATCATCCCGCCGATCAACTCCTTGATCACATTGTGCACATTATGATGATGTCCCAACGAGTGGGCCTAGAGATACCTCTCTCCGTCACGCGAGTGACAAATCGAGTCTCGATTAGGTACCAACCCAACAGACACTTTTGGAGATACCTTAATGCACCTTTATAGCCACCCGGTTACATTGTGACATTTGGTACACCCAAAGCATTCCCTACGGTATCCGGGAGTTGCACAATCTCATGGTCTAAGGAAATGATACTTGACATTTAGAAAAGCTTTAGCATCACGAACTACACGATCTGTGCTAGGCTTAGGATTGGGTCTTGTCCATCACATCATTCTCCTAATGATGTGATCCTTATCAATGACATCCAATGTCCATGGTTAGAAGCCGTAACCATCTATTGATTAACAAGCTAGTCAACTAGAGGCTTACTAGGGACATGGTGTTGTCTATGTACCCACACATGTATCTGAGTTTCCTATCAATACAATTATAGCATGGATAATAAACGATTATCATGAACAAGGAAATATAATAATAACTAATTTATTATTGCCTCTAGGGCATATTTCCAACAGGATCACCTCATGTAGCCTGTCCCGCACCCTTGCGGTAATGTCATGTGTAGGGATAAAAAGTTTCCCACTTGACTTTGCCATGTGAAGAAGATCCACTGAGGGGAAAACCACCAGAAAGTCATTATCACCTACCTGCGTCACCTGCCAATCCCAATCCCCAGTTACAATGTTCTTGAGCTCTTGTTGAACGATCCGCAGATTCAGTTTGCCCGGATCCGCCGAAAGGATCGCCGCGTTTGCCACCTTCTGGTCGACTAGCCCCTCCTCCTCCGTATCCTCAGCGAACTCGAGGCAGAAGAAGCCTTCTCCCGAGATCGCACTGCCCTAGTTTACTGGTCAATTAAACAATATACGGAGCTATACGCTGACACAGTGGCCGTATAATCCCTCGATATAGAGAGTTCGAGTGAGAGGGGAGGCCCGTGAGAGATAGTAGAGAGAGAAAGAGCTACTCCCTCCGTTCGATAATGTAGTGCCTATATTTTTTTAAAGTCAAACTTTTGAAACTTTGACCAAGTTTATAAAGAAATTACTTATATCTACAATACCAAATATAAATGATAGTATGAAGTAAGTAAATGTTGTGATGAATCTAATCATCGTTCCAGATGTAAATGTTTTTCTCCACACATACCTGGTCAAAATTTTCTGAGGTTTGACTTTTCAAAACATCCATATGCTTATTGACGTGAGAGAGTACCTAACTAGAGAGAGAGAGATTGTGTGTGAAATAGAAAGCATGAGTGAAAAAAGTGTGTGTGCGTGTGTGAAAGAGACATGGACAAGACATGATAAAGGAGAGAAAAGGCGTGTGTGTTTATGCAAACATATCACACATGCATCTTCGACAGCGGAAGCGGGGTGAGGAGATAGTGTGTGTGGTTGTTTGCAATCAAGAGAGAAAGACCCCTAGCACGTGGCCAAGAGAGGTCTGACAAACAAGGGAGAGAGGTCGAGAGAGATGCATGGAGAAAATGCAGACATGGGGAGGAGACAGTGTATGTTTGTGACAGAGAGATCCCTGGAGATCGTGATGGGACTACATGGGTGGGAGATCGAGTGACAAGGTGTGTACGTGATAGAAGATACCCCGAGAGATATCGAGATGAACGTATGGATGGAAGGAGACAATACATGTGTTCCTGATGGCTAGTGAGAGATAGTCATACTTAGGGGGGAGTGCGTGTGCCTATGATGGAGTGAGGGATTATGGTACTTAGGAGGGTGCGTGTCACATAGAGAGAGAACAAGGGCGGAGAGTGTTAGATGGGTCTATGTAGCACGAGGGAGATATGTGTATGTGTGAAACAGGGAGATATAAAGTTTGAGAGAGATAGAGGAGCCCCGATACGGCTGAGTGGTGCGTCGAGATAGTGAGAGGGGAAAGAGATATTCCATCCGCTCGATAATGCAAAGGTGCATATAAATTTTTAGAAGTCGAACTTTGGAAACTTTGACCAGGTTTACACAAATATTATTTATATCTACAATAACAAAGATACATCATACGAAACTACATCTCATGATGAATCTAATGATATATGTTTGTCGTTCTAGATGTAAATGTTTTTCTCCACGTACATGGTCAAAGTTTGTGATGTTTGACTTTTCAATAAATCTATATGCTATGGACCGAAGAGAGTGCCTAAGTCGAGAGAGATCAAGTGCGTGGGAAGGAGAATGAGTGAGTGTGCAAAAAGAGTGTGTGTGTGAAAGAGAAAGGGACAACAAACGATAAATTAGAGAGAGAGAGAGAGAGAGAGAGAGAGAGAGAGTGTGTCAGTTTCTTATGCAAACATATCACGCATGCATCTCCGAGATAGAAAAGCGAGGTGAGGAGATACACGAATATAGCTAGTGCGTGATTGTTTGCAATGGAGAGAGACACCCCTATAGCACATGTCCAATAAAGGTCTGGCCAACAAGGGACAAAGGTCGAGAGGGACGCATGGAGAAGATGAACGCATGGGGAGGGAGAGAGGGTGTGTTTGTGATAGAGAGATCCCCTCGAGATTGTGAGGGGACTATATGGGTGGGAGATCGAGGGACGAGGTGCGATAGAAAGATGCCCCGAGAGAAATCGAGATAGACCATGCACATGTTTGTGATGGAGACTAAGAATTAGCTAGTCATATACATATAGGGGGGACTATGTGTTCCTACAATTGAGTGATAGACCATCATACCTGGCTAGGCATGAGGTTGTGTGTGTGTGCGTGTAAGATGGAGAGAGAACGAGGGAGAGAGAGTTTTAGATGGGTCTATCGAGTACGAGTGAGATATGCATGTGTATGTGTGACCCAAGGATATGGAGAGTTTGAGAGAGAGAGAGGGAAGAGCTCTGAGACGGCAGAGTGGTGCGTGAGAGAGTTACGGGTAACGAGCCAGGGAATTTGTGTGCGTGCGATGAGTGCACCCAAGATATTTATCTTGGACTAGAGAATCATACATAGTGTGCGAGAGAGATCTATACATGGAGTGTGCATGTGAACTAAAAAGACCACCCAGAGAGAGAGAGAGAGATAGAGGGAGAGGGACCAACAAGGTTTGTGTTTCGATGCGTGCGATAGAATTGAAGATTGTCCGCGAGAGAGAGACAGAGAGAGAGAGAGAGAGAGAGAGCAGGAGTCTGCAAGAGGGGGAGGTCGCGTTTTATGCATCGAAGACTGATATAAACCATGTTTCGATATAAACTTGCATTCAAATATTTGAATTGGAGAACATGTTGTCAGCAATCCACACATGAACGAAGATATGCGTATCAAACAAGTTCATTAATTTGACTTTCAACATGTTCATGGAGTACTATAATCTTTGTACAACATGCTACTCGATTGAGGTGTTCAATTTTGGATTTAGTTCACTATTTTGACACGGTGAACGAGCTATTTCATTGAATCGAGATATTTCATTTTGGGTTTGATTCCCGTTTTTTAGTGGGTCAACTATTTTTCATATAGTAAATCGTTAGCAACGAGCATGTAAAAGCACATTAGTCTCGAGCATCATCTCTCCATCTAGAAAATAAGTGGCAAGCTAATATTTCAAAATTTGATTCGAATCGACTTGGTAAGGTAGACGTGGATGCTCGTTCCCCCAAAATTTGAGCGAACCGCTAAACACCCTCTGCTCGGTGGAATTCGCCCGAGCAAATAAATGGGAGACGCGAAATTATCGGCCTATGTGGGACATGCATCAATCGGCCCGTTGTACATCGAGGGTAGGTTCGTAACTTCATCCAAGCGCGCCTTCTCCTCAGCCGAAATGACATGTGCCGAATAATTTATAAACCATGGGCGGCAAAACACCCTCTCCTCTCCCGAAATCGCTCGTGCCGACTATTTCAAAACACGCCCTCCTCGCCCGAAATCGCTCGCGCCCACTATTTCAAAACACGCCCTCCTTGCCCGAAATCGCTCGCGCCCACTATTTGGAAGAAGCAAAGTTACTCTACTATCCCCGACCCTCAGTACACAGACCCAAGCACAGCAGCCTAAAGGCAGTGGTAGAACTTTAACCCCCCTCCCCCCCCCACACACACATTTCAGACAAATGCGTCCATAAGACATGGTTCCCCCTCCCAAATCCCCATTCATACTGTTAATTTATATCGGGTATGACTATGATTGGATCTCTTTTACCATGAATTACAATGTCTAGTCAGTCCTTGATCTTTGAAGGTGCTCTGCATTTATGTTTTGCGGTCTCGGAAAGGGCTAGCGAGATACCATCTTGTTATATCATATTATGATTATTTTGAGAAAGTGTTGTCATCCGAGATTTATTATTATGGCTTGCCAGCTAATTATGTTATTGATTTGAGTAAACATGTGAGACCTAGGAGTTATTGCAAATGTGGTTAGTTATGATCTTTCTTTGTAAACTTGAATCTTTGGCTTGACATAGGTACAACAACAAGAGCAAACAGAGTTTGTAAAAGTTTTTCTTTTCTCTCTTCGGTTTGTCATTTGAATTGCTTGAGGACAAGCAAGGGTTTAAGCTTGGGGAGTTGATATGTACCGTCGTATCTACTTTTCCAAACACTTTTGCCTTGTTTTGGACTCTAACTTGTATGATTTGAATGGAACTAACTTGACCGACGCTGTTTTCAAACAGAATTGCCATGATGTTGTTTTATGTGCGAAAACAAAAGTTCTCGGAATGACACGAAACTCCAGGATGTCTTATAAAAATAATAAAAAATTCTCGCCAAAGATGAAGACCAGGGGGCCCACACCCTGTCCACGAGGGTGGGGGGTGCCCCCCCCTAGGGCGCGCCCCCTACCTCATGGGCCCCCTGGACACCTTCCGACGCCAACTCCAACTCTATATATTGGCTTTCGGGGAGAAAAAAATCAGAGAAGAAATCATCGTGTTTTACGATACGGAGCCGCCGCCAAGCCCTAATCTCTCTCGGGAGGGCTGATCTGGAGTCCGTTCGGGGCTCAGGAGGGAGATTCGTCGGCTGTCGTCATCATCAACCATCCTCCATCACCAATTTCATGATGCTCACACGCCGTAAGTGAGTAATTCCATCGTGAGGCTTGCTTTGGATGGTGATGGGTTGGATGAGAATTATCATGTAATCGAGTTAGTTTTGTTAGGCTTTGATCCCTAGTATCCACTATGTTACGAGATTGATGTTGCTATGACTTTGCTATGCTTAATGCTTGTCACTAGGGCCCGAGTGCCATGATTTCAGATCTGAACCTATTATGTTTTCATGAATGTATGTGAGTTCTTGATCCTATCTTGCAAGTCTATAGTCACCTACTATGTGTTATGATCCGGCAACCACGAAGTGACAATAATTGGGACCACTCCGGTGATGACCATAGTTTGAGGAGTTCATGTATTCACTATGTGCTAATGCTTTGTTCGGTTCTCTATTAAAAGGAGGCCTTAATATCCCTTAGTTTCCATTAGGACCCGCTGCCACGGGAGGGTAGGACAAAAGATGCCATGCAAGTTCTTTTCCATAAGCACGTATGACTATATTGAATACATGCCTACATTACATTGATGAATTGGAGCTAGTTACTGTGTCACCCTATGTTATATTTGTTACATGATGAACCGCATCCAAGCATAATTATCCATCAACGATCCGGTGCCTCTGAGCTTTCCATATCTGGTCTTCGCTTATTTACTTTTAGTTACTCTTTAGTACAATCACTACAAAATACCAAAAACATTAATTTTCTTGTCTTTACTTTTGTTACCGTTACCACCACTATCATATTACTTTGCTACTAAACACTTTGTCAGCGAGATACTAAGTTTCGGTGTGGTTGAATTGACAATTCAGTTGCTAGTACTTGAGAATATTCTTTGGCTCCCCTTGTGTCGAATCAATAAATTTGGATTGAATACTCTACCCTCGAAAGCTGTTGCGATCCCCTATACTTGTGGGTTATCAAGACTAATTTCTTGCGCGGTTGCCGGGGACCATTGCTCTATTCTTTGAGTCACTTGGGATTTACATCTGCTGGACACTATGAAGAACTTGAAAGACGCTAAGACAAAAATTTATCCCTCAACTACGAGGGGAGGTAAGGAAGCGCCATCTAGCTGCGCACTTGATTCACCTTACATTATGAGTAAGCTAGCGACACCTAAACCTGCTTACGCTATTAGATTACGATATGTTGCATGTTATTGATGATGCCATACGCTATGCATGATACTTATAATGAAACTACTTCTATGCTTGATACTACTGTGCCCCTTGGTGAATTTCTAGATGAACAAATTGCTAGGGCTGGAGAGAAAGAAATTATTGAATCTGAATACGACGATGAAAGTGATGATGAAAATATGCATGTTACTCCTGAGGGTTATGTTTTTGATATGGAATCTTCTGCAGCTATTTTTGCTTGCAAAGATAGATATGAGCTCAAGAGGTTATTAGTTAAATGGAGTAAAGAATCTCTTAGAGGCAGTGAAACCTGACTCGCTTTTGCTACTTCACCTATTTGTGTTCCCGATAAGGATTATGAATTTTCTGTTGATCCGGATATAATTACTTTGGTCGAATCTGATCCTTTTATGGCTATGAATGCGAAACTGTTGTGGCACATCTTACTAAGTTAAATGATATAGCCGCCACTGTTTACTAATGATGAGAGATCACACTACTTTTATATACTCAAAATATTTCCGTTCTCATTAAAGGGTGATGCTAAGATATGGTTTAATTCTCTTGATCCTGGTTGTGTGCGTAGTCCCGGATATGATTTATTACTTCTGCGCTAAATATTTCCTGCTCATAAGAAACAAGCTGCTTTGAGGAAATATACAACTTCGATGCAAATTAAAGAAGAGAGTCTCCCACAAGCTTGGGGAGGCTTCTCAAGTTATAATGCTTTGCACGATCATCCTCTTAAGAAACCTGAAATACTTGATATCTTTTATAATGGACTAACCGATGCTTCCAGAGATTACGGATAGTTGTCTTTGGTTCTCTTTTAGGGGAAAAGAACACGGATGAAGCTGAAATTCTATTGAATAATATGTTGACAAATGAAAATAATTGGAGCACGTCCGAGCGACTCGAGCCAATTCTTGAGCCTATTCCTAAACCAACTCCGAAGAAGAGAGGTGTTCTATTTCTCGATCTGAAGATATGCAAGAGGAATATAAATATATGTAATAAAAAGGTATTTAAGCTGAAGATGTTAAGAATTTACCTCCTATTGAAGAAATACATGGTCCTAATTTACCGCCTGTTGAAGAAACTTATGATATTGATCCATCACTTATTGAAGAACCTCCTGATCCCGATAACCCGACACAGGTAGTAAAGGTAAATTCTCTCTGAGATATGATAAAGCGAAGTCCCTCCTACTAAAATTGCTAGTCGATTGCTTGGATGAGTTTGATAACTTTATGTTTAAGCAAGATGACTTTAATGCTTATTTTGGTAGACAATTAAAACAAGATGCTTATATGATTAAGCGCTTGGGTGATTATATGGCTAATATTAGAGGTGAACTTAAACTTGTTAGCAAACATGCTTCTATGGTTACCACTCAAGTAGAACAAGTACTTAAAGCCCAAAAAGAAGTGCTTGATGAAATGAATAGTAAGAAAAATGATTATCTTTGTTAGAGTGGCTACTAGAACTGGTAGAATGACTCAGGAACCTTTGTATCTGAAGGCCACCCTAAGAGAATCAAGCAAGATTCTCAGAGAAATAATATTGATGTACCTAGTTCTTCTAAAAGGAAGAAAAAGAAAAATGATAGGACTTTGCAAACTTCTAGTGAACCTATTGCTTTGAACCACACGAGAATCCAAATGATATCTCTATGTCTAATGCTTTGAAACACAACTGCGGTAATGAACATGAACCTAGTGAAAATGTTAATGATGATGTTCATGATGATGCTCAACCTAGTAATGATAATGATGTAGAAGTTGAACCTGTTGTTGATCTTAATAACCCACAATCAAAGAATCAACGTTATGATAAAGGAGACTTCCTTGCTAGGAAACATGGTAAAGAAAGGGAACCATGGGTTCAGAAACCCATGCCTTTTCCTCCTAAACCATCCAAGAAAAAGGATGATGAGGATTTTGAGTGCTTTTGCTGAAATGATTAGACCCATCTTTGCGTGTCACGATTGGTGATATGCTCAAAATGAATCCTTATGCTAATTATATGAAAGATATTGTTACAAATAAAAGAAAGATACCTAGGAAGCTGAAATTTCCACCATAGCTTGCTAATTATACTTTTAAGGGTGGAATACCAAAGAAACTTGGAGATCCAGGAGTACCTACTATACCATCCTCCATTAAGAGAAATTATGTTAAAACTGCTTTATGTGATCTTGGAGCCGGGTTAGTGTTATGCCTCTCTCTTTATATCGTAGACTTGACTTGAATAAGTTGACACCTACTGAAATATATTTGCAAATGGCTGATAAATCAACTGCTATACCTGATGAAGCCATATACCTGGGGTAGGGTCATAGACCTACCCAAAGATACTCTCCTCAAGGAGACTCACAAGAGAAGCAGCCTTCCAGTCGACCTGGTAGGTTTCCACGGCCCGATTCAAAGACACTCGACCATGAAGACCCACTCGACCACGAGGAGTCCAAGAGCCACTCGATACCCAGCGGCCTGTAATTAAGTAGTCTTAATGGTCATGATGGCACTTTATGTAGAGGCGTTACGATGCTAACGACCTTAATATGTACTTCTTTAACCCTGCGCTTTCATTAAGTGGCTGGGGTCTTGGCGTCCTCTATATAAGCCACCCCCCTCCACTGGGTAGAAGGGTTCGCACCCTGTAACACATACGCACATAATCCGGTCGACCGCCTCTCGGGCTCAAGGGCGTGGGGCTATTACTTCCTCAGGAAGGGCTGAACTCGTAAATCTCTTGCGTATACAACTACTCCATAGCTAGGATCTTGCCTCTCCATACCTACCCCCATTCTCTTGTCATACTTAGAACCCACGACAGTTGGCGCCCCACCGTGGGGCGGTGTTCTAGCGATTGGTTGGAGAAGTTGGGATTCTTCCGATCTCGGCATCATGGTTTGGTGGAGTTCTGGTCGGCAGCCACGAGATCCGTCTCGGTGCACTCACGTTCGTCGCCGACACAGCTCCGCTTAGCTTCAAGAGGCTCCACTCGGCGTGGGCCGCTCCCGTCCCGTGAGGCGGCCTTGCACAGCTGCGTGTGTCTGCGGCGTCCTCCTGCGGCAACCGTCAACCCAGTATGGGTCGGCCCTTACGCTGTCTTCAGTCCCAGTCTCCCACCGGTGCAAGCGTTCCGGTCGGTCGAGGCTCCAACGGTGGGTGAGGCATGCGGTGGCCCTTGATCGGCCATCCCCAAGTCGCGGCAATCGAGCGACGAATCTCTCTGGCACCGTTCGACTGTCGGCCGACCGGCTCCATAGAGACGTGTCCGAATGCGATAGCGATGACCAGCGGCAGAGGTCACGATGGTCGATGGACCACGCGGTCCCCTGGATTCGCTCGCGCTTAGTGGAGGTGGCGGTGGAGGCGATCCGGAGCAAGCACACGAAGAGTACTTGCCCGAGCCCCTCACGCCGCTCGAGAGGAAGAGCCGCCCGTCGGAACATGGATGCACTTCACACCTATCGTTGGGGAAACTCCGAGGCTCGGCGCCTTGGAGAATGCGCGCATAGCCAACTGGCTGGCGCACTTTTCGTATAGAATCTTCAGCGAGCACTTTCGGCGATACCACGATCAAGGGTTCCAGAATCGATCGGCGCTTGACTCTTTCAACCGCCAACTCAGGTATATCGGACTCCGATTCAGAATTTAGCGATTGCTGCCGTATAAGCGAAGTCAATTCAGCCTTCCCACCGAGGCGGCAGAGGTTTGCAGCAAATCGAGGATTTGCTCCGGCGGCGAGGAGATCAAAACTTCGATGGTATCGATCGTGGAGCAGGGTTCCTGACCGATCCGTCGGCTGCGAATTCGGTCGATCGGCCCATAGTCAAGGTCGCCCCGAGGCGCGAGGAACGTGGGGGCGGCGTGATGATCAATATAAGGGCCGCGAGCAGTATGAGCACCAATTCGATCGCCACGATCGGCGCCGAAAGGCCTCCCTCCCCCCCAAGGGGTGGATCATACGCTCCTCGGCAACAGGAGATGACGCCAAAATAGTCTTTGGCGAAGAGTTCGGTCGACCCCGAGAACCGGGCTTTGATGCGAGATCTGTTATCGTTCAAGGTTTGGTCGACAGCAGAGCTCACCGAGACGGCCGTGATAGAGATGTTCCTTCCAGCAGCAGAGCTCACGTCCTGGGACCCGAGTGTTTCAGCAGAGCCATCGAGCCATGATGATTCCTCCCAACTTCAGGTTGGCGTGGAGTCGACAAGTTCCTTTGGAGAATCCAAGCGACACTTGGCTTGAAGATTACGGGTGGCTGTCCAGATCGGCGGTGGCAACGACGAGGTAGCCATGAAGCATTTGCCTCTTATGTTGGAAGGTTCAGCCGAGCGTGGTTGAATCAGTTAGCACCCAATGATGTTACACTTGGGAAGATCTTGCCCGTGTGTTTGTCGGGACATTTGAAGGAACTTGCAAATGACCAGCAGGTTTGACGGAGTTGCGATCGTGTGTGCAAAAGTCGAGTGAAACTTTGAGAGATTATATCCGTGAGGTGGATCACTTTGCACCACGATCGAGAATGTATGTCGATCATCGGTGATCTGTGCCTTCAAGGAAGGCGTCAAGAACAGAGAATTGAGTTTGAAATTTGGTCGAACCGGAGATATGACCACGAGTCGGATGATGGAGATTGCCACCAAGTATGCAAATGGTGAAGAAGAGGATCGGCTCGGAGTGGTAAATATAAATCGTCGGCTGCCAGCGAGGCCGTGGAGGAAATTCCACTCGAAGCGAAACGCGAAAGCCGAGCCAGTGGCTCCGGAGAGGCCTTGGCCGTGACCCAGGGAAAGTTCAAGGGAAACCCAAGGGTCCTTGGAACCCCAAGAAAGTGAAAGACCAAGATGGAAACGGCGTGTTGGATTTGCCATGTCATATTCATACAAAGAAAGATGAAGAGGGTAAACTCATTTACCCGAAACATACCACTTTCGGCGATTAATACGGCTCTTGATTCAGCGGTTCCAAGGGAAACAGCTCAAGGACAAGGATAAAGAGAGAAAAAGTTGAGGGCGAGAGATGGCGGTGATGGTGGATATCCCGGTCAATTCCACCACGATGATTTTTCTTGACGTCGAAAGCAAAATTCGATTGAAGGTTATCAATCGGGAAGTGAACTTGGTCGCTCGTGACTCCCAATTATCTGAAATGGTCCCGGACCGCCATCACATTCGACGGTCACCGATCATCCGGCACATTGCCACCCACAGGAGGCAAGCGTTGGTGGTCGACCCAATTGTTGAAGGCACTCGGTGACCAAAGTCACGATGGATGGTGGTAGTGGCTTGAACATATTTTCTGTACGGAGACGTTGAAAGGGATGGGCATTCCGATGTCCAGACTCAGTACTAGTAACATGAGCTTCCACGGAGTCATTCCTGGAAAGAAGGCTGAGTCACTCGGCCAAATTGCTCTTGATGTAGTTTTTGGTGATTCAAAACATTTCCGGAAAGAAAAGTTGACCTTTGAGGTCGTAGATTTCAGGCGCTTATCACGCTATGCAGGGAGACCGACTTATGCACGTTTCATGGCCCGACCATGTTACGTGTATCTCAAACTGAAGATGCCTGGTCCCAAGGGCGTGATCATTGTCACGGGCAATCGGAAGAAGGCGGAAGAGTGCTTCCAGAAAGGCTCTAAGATTGCCGATGCTCAGTTGGCGGTGATAGAGCTACAAGAGTATCAGAAAACTGCATATCCGAGTGATTTGTTGCGAGCTAAGAAGCCCGCTACGGAGTCAGCATTTCAATCAATTGGCGAGACGAAACAGGTTCACATTCACCCGACTGATCCTGACGCTGCTCCGACCAACATCTCCACAAAACTCGACTCAAAATAGGAAGAAGCGCTCATCCAGTTCCTCCGTGAGAACTGGGACATCTTTGCATGGAAGCTGGCGACATGCGAGTGTTCGAGGGGCTGGTTGAGCATCGCCATCTCGAAGTCGACCCAAAATTCAAACAGTTAAAGAGTATCTTTGGCAGTCCGCCGTCCAGAAGAGAAAGGACATTGGCGAGGAGGTGGCTCGACTCTTAGCGGCAGAGTTCATCCGAGAGATCTACTACTCCGAGTGGCTCGCCAACGTTGTCATGGTCCCCAAGAAGGACAAGTCATTGCGCATGTGCATCGATTTCAAGCATATCAATCGGGCCTGCCCGAAAGATCATTCCCTCTTCCTCGCATCGACCAAATAGTCGACTCAACTGCGGGATGCGAGAGGTTGTCTTTTTTGGACGCCTATTCCGGGTATCATCAGATCCGTCTGTATGCCCCTTTTACACTTAAAAATCATTCGGTTGAGATGTAATAAAAGTACTTTTGTAGTTTATCTAAGACAAGAATGTTATAATTTTCCCAGTGATTGTTATTGCTCTTTGTTGAAATTTCCCAGGTGGGTGGCTTAGTCATGAATCCGATTCGCCTAAGTTTGTAAAAAAATCCTTTCCAAGTGCGAGCCAGCCTTTCACTCGGGGGCTTAGCTGCGAATCCGCTTCGCCTAAGTAATCAAAATCTCACCGAGTGGTGAGCCACCTCCCACTGGGAGGCTTAGCTGCAGTCAAGTACTGCGCCTAAGTAATCAAAATCCTCACCGAGTGGTGAGCCAGCCTCCCTCGGAGGCTTAAGCTTGATCCAAGTACTGCCTAAGTAATCAAAATCCTACCGAGTGGTGAGCCAGCCTCCCACTCGGAGGCTTAAGCTGCAGTCAAGTACTCGCCTAAGTAATCAAAATCCTACCGAGTGGTGAGCCAGCCTCCCACTCGGAGGCTTAGTGCAGTCAAGTACTCACCTAAGTATTCAAATCCCACCGAGTGGTGAGCCAGCCTCCCACTCGGGGGCTTACACAGCCCAAGGATTCGGCTTAAACATCCAAAATAATAAAGATCCTACCGAGTGGAGAGCACACCTCCCACTCGGGGGCTTAGCAGCAGCCCAGTGCTCGCCTAAGTAATAAAAATCCTACCGAGTGGAGAGCGAACCTCCCACTCGAGGGCTTAGCTGCAGCCCAGTGCTCGCCTAAGTAATAAAAATCCTACCGAGTGGAGAGCGAACCTCCCACTCGGAAGCTTAGCTGCAGCCAAGTACTCGCCTAAGTAATAAAAATCCTACCGAGTGGAGAGCAAACCTCCCACTCGGAGGCTTAGCTGCAGCCCAGTGCTCGCCTAAGTAATAAAAATCCTACCGAGTGGAGAGCAAACCTCCCACTCGGGGCTTAAGCCTGCAGCCAGTTCTCGCCTAAGTAATAGAAATCTCACCGAGTGGAGAGCCACCCTCCCACTCGGGGGCTTAGCCAGCCAGTGCTCGCCTAAGTAATAAAGATCCTATTGAGCCGGAGAGCAAACCTCCCACTCAAGGGCTTGGCCGCAGCCAGTGCTCGCCTAAGTAAGGAATTTATCCCAATCCATAAGGACTGACGAGGTGCAGGTCGACCGTTACCTCCTCCTTCGGAGCTTCGCCACAAGTACAACGTGCGGTTTATCCCCATCCGCAAGGACGACGAGGTGCAGGTCGACTGCTACTTCCTCCTTCGGAGCTTCGCCACAAGTACAACGTGCGGTTCGTCCCAATCCATAAGGACGACAAGATCGATCGCGATCATGTTCCGTCTCTACCTGGAGGACAGATGAAGCACAAGTCGACTGGAATTTCAGCGGAATATCTTCCGAATGAGGCAAAATCAAGTTCGGATAAATGCTCTACAGATCCAAAGGTACTCAGGCGTTAAGCCTGTTAAAGTTTATCGGTTATAGCAACCACTCGGCATTCCGAGGCAAATTTAAAGTGGGACTTAGAAGTTTTTTACTCCTCCTGCGGAGGACTCGAAGGTGCAACAACCGTCGAGGTCGATCCATCCCGGCAATCTGGAGTAGCGACAGCGATGAAAGTCTCCATGAAAGATCTGAAGTCGTGCTTCCCGGTATTGGCAACCTTGAGAGACACCAGCTTGTCCTCTTGCGCTTCTTTGCGGTGGACACGAACGGAGATAGAAACAACGTCGGCACCACACTGGCGAAGACTTTTTCCATTCTGCACTCGACTTGGAACCTCATTCGATCGGGTCATCAAGGATTCAAGATTATTACGGAAAGGCTGTTACGGCGGAGAGTCGAGTCGATCCATGACACCGCAGCTTTCGATCGAGCAAGATAATCCACCGCGCTTAGCGACGCGAGACTCGATCGGAGCACATTCATAGCAACCGTCCCTCACAGGGAGAGTTGATGGGGTCCAAGCTGGTTTCCACTCATTGGTTTCTTCTTCAAAGTTTTGGCAGAATTCTGAAAACACAGTTCAGACTCAAAATAACGATCATGTGATAAGCCGGAGAAAGCAAGACGGTCGGATAAAGGAGATTACCTTCAAGCATGAGAAACAGCTTCTTGGCGAGCCCTCCGAGATAAATCTCCAGGTCGTTTCGCTTCCCCGCCAGTTCGCTAGCCTTGTCAGACAGAACAATCTTGTCGTTCTTCAGTCGACTAACTTCCTTGTTAGCCGCGTCAAGAGCAGCTTTCAGCTTGGCATTTTCATCTTTGAGTTTGTCGACTGAGGCAAGCTTCTCTTCAGCGAGCTTTGTTTTCTCCAAAGCAGCCTTCTGTGCCTCTGCAAGGTCAAGGTCCTTCTTCTTCAAAGTCTCCTCCAGTTTATCTGCAAAGCAACAATGAGAACAGAGTTGAGAATGAGCAGAAAAACAAAGGCGTTAAATCAATAATTCTCACCAGCCATACCTTTCGCTTCATCCTTTGCATACGCAAATTCTCACGAGCAAGCTTCAATCGAGATTGAGCTGGATCTGCTTGTTCTCTAACTTTCGAAGATAACGAGCCACAAGCTCGCAAGATTTCTGCAAAGAGTCAACCAACAAAAGACATCAAAAAGCAGATCACTTCCGGAGTGACTAAGGAAAAATAGTAGCATTTCTAAGACTACGGTCGAATCAAAACATTCGACGGTAGTCTGGGATCACACCCAGCGGTGCACTCAGCGATGCCCCCATCGGTTTACCGATTTGGTTCAATCGATCGACCAAAAGAGGCAAAATTTATGATTCTAAAACCATGGCTAATTGTCGGCGGTCAACGCCAAGAAAAAAACAGTTCTTTAGACTATAGTCATTTTACGCGATCGACCATAGTCTCGAGGACTACACCCGGTGGGTGCACTTAGCGTGCCCCCACGGTTTTTGATTCCATTCGACTTGATCCGGCCTGTGTCGAAAGTGAAGAAGATCACAACATAAAGACTATAGCGATCGCACGCTGTCGACCATAGTCTCTGGGACTACACCCAATCGGTGCACTCAGCGTGCCCCCACTAAAGTTCAATCGACAAAAACACCCAGTGGGTGTACAGATATGGAAATCTCCGTAAAGAAGCGATTTGGTAGCATATCCTAACAAAGCAAGCAGCGATCGACTTACTTGGACATTGCTCGAGAGCGGAACTAGCGTCAGAGGCTGCTGACTAGCCTCTCGGACCACTTTCACTGCTCCATCATGATCCCTGTCACTGGCGTATGGCCTCCTTAGCAGCACCTACTTGGTCTTAGGGACGTGGTGTGTAGCAAAGAGAGATGGTGGATCAAGAGTCGGCGAAGTGGGTCGGGTACTTGTCGTGATACAACGAAAGACACAGAAGTCCGAGCGAGGTTGCCTCCTTCAGAAATCAGCGTCTCAGGAATCGCCGCGACTTGAGCAACCTCGCCAGCAGGCACTTTCTTGTTCTTCCTCTTCCTCAACGGCGCTTCCTCGTCATCATCGGGGAGATCAATGATGTGAGGCGGAACTACAAGAAGGATTCAGAAGTCAACATGGAAGTCCAATCGACTAAAAGCTCCAGTCGACTAAAAGCGAAACCTCAGGGATCTTACCAAGGTTAGAGGTGGCCGCGTCATCCATTTCTTGGTCTTCATGCTTGGCTGAAGTCTCGGAGGTAGCGGCGCTGTAGATTTCAAGAATCGGCTGGTCAGTCATCGAGTCGACCGTAAGTTCACTCATGTTGAAAAAGGAAATACAAGGTTACATTGGTTACCCGGAGATGGTGGGGATGACCATTCGCATCTTAGGCAGGGCCTTCGCCGGCTTTGACGACGTCGCTCGAGGTTGTTTCGGCGGTTTCTCGGCGCGGGAGAAGTTGTCCTTGGTCGCTTCGTCGACTGCCCGGCGGGCACAACCGCTTTACCGCGCCCGACCGCCGGATCATGCGTCAGCTTGGACCTTCCCTCCGAGCGAGGAGGATCGACGTTTTCCTCCTCTTCTTCCTCCTCCTCCTCGTCATCAGAACTATCATCCTCCTCATCCTCCTCACCGTCGGACTCCCATTCCATGGGGCTTCCACCTCCACTTCCTTCTTCTTCTTGTTGTTTCCTGCGCCCGTTGGGCATCGAGTACATCTCGGTGGTGACCTAGAAGACAACGAAACAAGGTGAAAGTCGATCGATTTAATTGGCATTAAAATGTAATGAATGCAATGAGAATCACAAATGGAGATAGGTGGTTATACCGTGCAGTTGGTAACTATGGTCGAGTGGTGGAATCCTCCTAGCTCGCGAGGATTGTCTTTGTTTCCCGTGATAGCGATCAACCACCTCTCCAAATTAGCGTCCATCGACCTCCTCTGGATGGACCCGAGAGGTATCCTCCGTGCAGTACATCCACATCGGATGACCTCGATATTGAAGTGGCTGAATACGCCGTCGGAGAAAGACCTCCAGAGATCCATGCCGATCCACTCCATCGCGAATAAGATGGACTACACGCTCCATCAAGAACTTTACTTGGGCCCTTTCCTCCGGTAACACCTTGAGAGAAGATGGCTTGTTCACTCGACTCATGGAGAAAGGAGGGAGACCAATGATCGGCCCGGCGTCGGCTGGTCTTGGCAGAGAACCAGGTCATCGCCACCCTCTAACAAGTCGGGGAGGGTCATAGCTGGAAAGGCGCTCTTCCCTCACATCTGGACCCCGAGTCCCCCACACATCTGGATTACTTGGGTCCTCTCATCATTCGGGCTCGCTTTCTTCACCGTCTGAGAGTGACAGGTGAATATGTGCTTGAAGAGACCCAGTCGCGGTCGACAACCCAAGAAATTCTCGCATAGCGAAACGAAAGCAACAAGATAGACGATGGAGTTAGGAGTAAAATGATGGAGTTGTGCTCCAAAAAAGTTCAAAAACCCCCGGAAGAAAGGATTTGGCGGCAGAGAAAACCCCCGGTCTAGTGGGTGGCCAGGAGGACGCACTCACCCTCTTCAGGCTGTGGTTGCCACTCCGCGCCCGGAAGCCTCATGACCCATGGGGGATCAGTCCTTCATTGGCGGATCGGCGAGATCCTTCTCGGTGATGGTTGAGCGGATCCAGTCTCCTTGGACCCAGCCTGCGGCAACTTGGACCCGCGAGGAGGAGCCGGCCCGGCTGGGCGCTCTCCCCTTGGCCTGCGCCGCCGCCTTCTTGACCCGTTCCAGGGCTACGGTCTTCTCCTTCACCATGTTCGCCGGCGAGACAAGTACCGAGCTTCGGCGCTGGACAGACGAAGAGCACGACGAGAAGATTTGGAGGCGGAGAGAGGAGAAGTCCGAGGTCGTCTTGTTCAAAATGCCCTGCCCAACGCTTTATAAGGGACCGCTTCCGAGTGGCTGACCGGTAGGCCCAGGCAATCCCGTCGCGATCCCACAACAGGCGCGCGCATGATACGTGGCGAAAAAGGCGGCGCGAAGATCGAGGCGTCATCGTCTTATCCCATCCGAGTGCCGCGGTTTTCTCCGCTTCGCGCGCTTCCCAAAATTCGGATCCCGCAAAATCCGCTAACCACGAGCAACTTCGTCCGATAAGCGATTTCCTCCGATCCGTCGCCGAAATCCTCAGGTTCACAGAGTTCACTCGGCAAACGTGAAGAATGGATCAAGGCGACTGAAAGAGAAGTTGATGCCATCGCTGAAAGGTCGTTGATCCAGAACAAGACGCACTCACAACATGAAGAACAGGTCGGAAAGATCATCAACTCCTTCCTCACTCAAACCTCGATCCATTCGGGGGCTAATAATGAAGCCATATACCTGGGGTAGGGTCATAGACCTACCCAAAGATACCCTCCTCAAGGAGACTCACAAGAGAAGTAGCCTTCCAGTCGACCTGGTAGGTTTCCACTCAACTGATTCAAAGACACTCGACCATGAAGACCCACTCGACCACCAGGAGTCCAAGAGCCACTCGATACCCAACGGTCTGTAATTAAGTAGTCTTTAATGGTCATGATGGCACTTTATGTAGGGCGTTACCAGTAACGCCCGACCTTAATGTACTTTAACCCTCTGCTACGTGGGCTGGCTGGGGTCTTGGCGTCCTCTATATAAGCCACCCCCCTCCACTGGTAGAAGGGTTCGCACCCCTGTAACACATACGCACATAATCCAGTCGACCGCCTCCGGGCTCCGAGACGTAGGGATATTACTTCCTCCGAGAAGGGCCTGAACTCGTAAATCTCTTGCGTATACAACTACTCCATAGCTAGGATCCTGCCTCTCCATACCTACCCCCCATTCTACTGTCATACTTAGAACCACGACAATACCTGTCGGTATTTGTGAGGATGTGCCTGTTGTGGTTGCAAACGTTACTATTTTAACGGACTTTGTTATTCTTGATATTCCCGAGGACGATAGTATGTCTATTATTCTTGGAAGACCTTTTTTGAATACTGCAGGAGCTGTTATTGATTGCAACAAAGGCAATGTAACTTTTCATGTTAATGGTAACGAGCATACGGTACACTTTCCGAGGAAACAACCTCGAGTTTATAGTATCAACTCTATTGGAAAAATTCCATCGATTATATTTGGAGGTTTTGAATTTCCTCTCCCACCGTCAAGAAGAAATATGATATACTTATTATTGGGGATGTCCATATCCCGTTGAGGTAACTTAGTGTTATTCGAAATTTCTCCGGTTTCATGATTATTCGGAATGAGTTTGTTAACAAGGCCTGATCAACCTTGTTAGTGGATTCCTTTTGATGAGCATGAGATGGATGAAACTAGAAGCACAACCTTCTATACCCTCTTTATATTTTCTGTTATTTAGTAGAAATAAAGTAAAATAGTATTTTTCTCTGCATCTCTCGACTTACGTGCCATATAAAAATACCCCGAAAATAAAAGGCCTCAGAATGCCATGCCAATTTAATATGATTTTTTCGGGATTATTTGACGATTTATAGTGCAAAAATCACCTCGGGGGGAGCTGCCACCTGGCCACGAGGGTGGAGGGCGCGCCCCCCTGCCTCGTGGGCCCACGGTGGCCCTCCTCCACTTATCCCTGCACCCATCTTCTTCGCCCACCTCACACAAACCCGAAAAACCAACTCGAGCACGAGTTCCAGCCACTTTTGCTGTGATTTTCGATCTCCTTGCTCAAAGCACCTCTAGCAAAACTGCTTGGGGAGATTGTTCCTTGGTATGTGACTCCTCCATCGGTCCAATTAGTTTTTGTTCTAGTGCTTTATTCTTTGCAAATTTGTGCTGCATAGGTGATCATGTTCTTGAGCTTGCATGTCAAATTTATATGGTTCCAAGTAGTTCTAATGCTTGATATAGGCTCTAGGCACTTGTAGGAGTAGTTGCTATCAATTTTATTGAAGTTGGTTCACTTTTGTTTGAAGTTACTAAAACTTTCAGAAATTTTTTCAGAGGAAACATTATGTTTAGGAAGATGTTCCAAGGTGGTTCTTCAAGGAAGCAAGGACCTGGGCTTGCTATGCGTGATCTTGACGAGGAACCACCAAGAGGCGTTCTAGTGCGGCCTTGTGAATGGCCGTCGGAAAAATTTTATGGACCGTGCAGGAATTAAAGAAGAATTTAAAGCATATTTGCGCAATGCGGTCTTGAGGATTTTGAAGTCGACAAATGCCCCGGTATCACGATCTCACAAGTTCATTTGTAAGGAGGTTTGAGTATTCATCTTGGCGTAATTCTCCTTGGTCATGTTTGACCTTTATGACAAATCTTATACCATGGACTTAGAGGATTTCACTTTTGCTTGCAAACTTCCATCTTGGGGTAGTGTCAGGGATCCCCCTAAATCTGAATTTAGAGACTGTCTTGCTAGTATAACTGTGGGGGAATCTAGAGATATAACGCAAGCCACTATAGGAGCATTCACTTTCTTGCTATACATTACTTTGCTCTCTTCATAGGTAGATGCATAAATGCTAAGGATGAAGCATGTCACATGTGTGTCCCTGATCTCAGCATTCTCAGGAGTGCTGTGTTAGGAGACCAATCTATACCTACTATTAAAGGGGATAGGTATTCTTGGTTTGGTTTAGTCCTTTTCGTTTGGTTTGAGTGCATGCTAAAATTTCGTACTGTTGGCTCGTACACAGGCTTAGCGATATGGGTCAGGTACTTGTATGGGCTTCATAGAGACCACGAAAAATAATTGGGTCAAAATTAATTAACATTGTTGGAATTGAACACATGGCCTCCTGTTTGGATCTTCAATGTAACAACCAACGACCTATGCGCCATTCACATTTACTAATCCCAACTCGCCTAAATATACCAGTGGCAGTCCTCATGTTTAGGGCGAGCTAATTAAGGTAGGATTGTGGGCTTAAATAAAATATTTAAACGAATGTGGCTAATTAAAGAAAGAATTATGGGTAAACCAGTGAACAACTAAAAGAAAGGTTGTGGCCTTAATAAATAGAATATCCAAATAGATAAGGCTAATTAAAGGAAGGACTTGAGGTAAAAAAGAAGGATTTGTAGGCTTCAATGTGTTGGGGCTGCTAAATTAGAAAAGGAAGGATTTGATTTCCGACTAAAACGGGTGAGGACGTCATGTTATTAAAGGAACGATTATACTTAAATAAAATCAGTGGAAGATTATGCCTGGAAAAAAAATATGAACAGGGCTAAATTGTATCGTATTTTTTTATGTTCATTTTATAGAAGGTTGTCGCATTGCAGCATGTTCTTCATAGTGAATCCGGTGTTGTGGGACATTATGCTTGCACAAAACATCAATTTTTTCCGTTGCAACGCACGGGCATATGTACTAGTCTTATCATATGGGAGCCATTGTAGCTCGTAGGTTGCATCATAATAGATATAACGGAGATTTTTTTGGAGGAATTTATGCAACCCGCTTAGCTAATTTTCTTGAGATAGACATTCGTGAGGGTGATATGGAGTTACCCCCTACTTATTTAGATTTTGATTCTATGGTTTCCCACCAGCTTTGTTGAGAGGACTGAACCACCACTCGAGATCGACTAATCTTTAACAAACGGCATGTTGTCCGTATTACTCTTCCCGCTCTGCCTTCTTTGATTCTCGGACAAAAGGAAGATATGTTATTAACAGAGTTGAGGTAGATGAGTATGAGAGAAGAGCGGAGGCGGCTTGACGCCACGCTTGCAGCTCAGAGGCGATAGCCATTGCATCACAAGACGACCCGGCTACACCCATTGTATCCGCTGTGCCATCCTCGGCAATGAACCAACTTAGGCTAAAAGCCTAAGCTTGGGGGAGTACGTATTTCTCACTGACATTACATTTATGTTCACACACACTCATTGCTAAATGTCGGTGCTCATACTCTTTCACTATAATATCCATGCTAGTTTATTTCCTTTTTCCTGCTTTCTTCTTGTGTGTCTGTTAAACCTTAAGAAAAACAAAAAACAAAAAAAAATTAGTAGTAGTTTATTTCTTTGCTGTAGTAATTAAAAAGAAAACCCAAAAATATTTCCCGTTCTTCTTTTGCTTGTTGGGAGCTTTCCCGTGTAAATAGTTTTTATTTCTTTTCGTTTCTTTGGGGGTCGAGGGAGAAGACCATGATTAAATTCTTGAAGTGGCTCTTATATGCATCATTGTTGATTTAACCAAGAGCCCATATTGCCTTGTCTTCTTCTCGCTTATTGAATGCTCGCATGATTCGGCTTAGTCCAATGCACGTGCACTCTTATTATTATTCACATCGTTCGGTCGTACAAGTGAAAGGCAATTATGATGATATATGATGGACTGACTAAGATGAGAAAAGCTTGTATGAACTCGACCTCTTTTGTTTTTGTAAATATGATGAGTTCATCATTCTTGATTCAGCTTATTACGAATAAACATGTTTTGCAATGACAATTAGAGATCATAGTTGCTCATGCCATGCTTGATTAACTATGAGTTATAATGATTTACCTTGCATGCCAACATGCTATTAAAATGGTTGTGATGTGCTATGATGGGGTGGTATCCTCCTTTGAATGATTTAAGTGACTTGACTTGGCACATGTTCACGCATGTAGTTGAAACAAATCAACATAGCCTTCACGATATTTATGTTCATGGTGGATTATATCCTACTCATGCTTGTATTCAATGTTTATTAATTTTAATGCATGTTCATGATTTATTGTCGCTCTCTAGTTGGTCGCTTCCAGGTCTTTTGCTAGCCTCCACTTGTACTAAGCGAGAATACCGCTTGTGCATCCAATCCCTTAAACCCCAAAGTTATTCCATATGAGGCCACCATACCTTCCTATATGCGGTATCTACCGCTGTTCCAAGTAAATTTGTATGTGCCAAACTCTAAACCTTCAAATAAACATTCTGTTTTGCATGCTCGAATAGCTCATATATCAACTAGGGCTGCCCTTATCTTCCGTGTTATGCGCGTTATTCTCAAGAGGAGTGGACTCCGCTCCTCACTTTCATGAGAAAAATGGCTGGTCATGAGGATGCCCAGTCCATGCTTTATGCAAACTAAATCAAAATAATTGCAAACAAAACTCCCCACAGGACCCGTTGAATGTTGGAGGCACTTCGTTGTTTCGAGCAAGCCATGGATTGAAGCTTGTGGAGGAGGGGAGTATAAACTTTACCATTCTGTTTGGGAACCGCCTATAATTTGTTTAGCATGGAAGATATCGTCATTTCTTAGTTGTTATGTTGACAATGAAAGTATGCCGCTCAAAATATAATTTATCTCTATTTCAAAACCGAGCTCTGGCACCTCTACAAATCCCTGCTTCCCTCTGCGAAGGACCTATCTATTTACTTTTATGTTGAGTCATCACCTTCCTATTAAAAGCACTAGCTGGAGAGCACAGCTTTCATTTGCATTCATTACTGTTAATTTATATAGGGTATGACTATGATTGGATCTCTTTTACCATGAATTACAATGTCTAGTCAGTCCTTGATCTTTGAAGGTGCTCTGCATTTATGTTTTGCGGTCTCAGAAAGGGCTAGCGAGATACCATCTTGGTATATCATATTATGATTATTTTGAGAAAGTGTTGTCATCCGAGATTTATTATTATGGCTTGCTAGCTGGTTATGTTATTGATATGAGTAAACATGAGACCTAGGAGTTATTGCAAATGTGGTTAGTTATGATCTTTGCTGTAAACCTAAATGCTGGCTTGACATAGGTACAACAACAAGAGCAAACAGAGTTTGTAGAAGTTTTTCTTTTTCTCTTTCAGTTTGTCAACTGAATTGCTTGAGGACAAGCAAGGGTTTAAACTTGGGGGAGTTGATACGTCTCCATCGTATCTACTTTTCCAAACACTTTTGCCCTTGTTTTGGACTCTAACTTGTATGATTTGAATGGAACTAACCCGGATCGACGCTGTTTTCAGCAGAATTGCCATGATGTTGTTTTATGTGCAGAAAACAAAAGTTCTCGGAATGACCTGAAACTCCACGGGATGTCTTATAAAAATAATAAAAAATCCTCGCCAAAGATGAAGACCAGGGGGCCCACACCCTGTCCACGAGGGTGGGGGGCGCCCCCCCTCTAGGGCGCGCCTCCTACCTCGTGGGCCCCCTGGACACCTTCCGATGCCAACAACAACTCTATATTGGCTTTCGGGGAGAAAAATATCAGAGAGAAGAAATCATCGCGTTTTACGATACGGAGCCGCCGCCAAGCCCTAAAACCTCTCAGGAGGGCTGATCTGGAGTCCGTTCGGGGCTCCGGAGAGGGGATTAATCGCCCGTCGTCATCATCAACCATCCTCACCAATTTCATGATGCTCACCGCCGTGCGTGAGTAATTCCATCGTGAGGCTTGGCCGGACGGTGATGGGTTTGATGAGATTTATCATGTAATCGAGTTAGTTTTGTTAGGGTTTGATCCCTAGTATCCACTATGTTACGAGATTGATGTTGCTATGACTTTGCTATGCTTAATGCTTGTCACTAGGGCCCGAAAGTGCCATGATTTCAGATCTGAACCTATTATGTTTTCATGAATGTATGTGAGTTCTTGATCCTATCTTGCAAGTCTACAGTCACCTACTATGTGTTATGATCCGGCAACCCGAAGTGACAATAATCGGGACCACTCAGATGATGACCATAGTTTGAGGAGTTCATGTATTCACTATGTGCTAATGCTTTGTTCGGTTCTCTATTAAAGGAGGCCTTAATATCCCTTAGTTTCCATTAGGACCCGCTGCCACGGGAGGGTAGGACAAAAGATGTCATGCAAGTTCTTTTCCATAAGCACGTATGACTATATTCGGAATACATGCCTACATTACATTGATGAATTGGAGCTAGTTACATGTCACCCTATGTTATGACATTACATGATGAATCGCATCCGCATAATTATCCATCAACGATCCTGTGCCTACAAGCTTTCCATATACTTGTCTTCGCTTATTTACTTTTGGTTGCTCTTTGTTACAATCACTACAAAATACCAAAAACATTACTTTTGTTGTCTTTACTTTTGTTACCGTTACCACCACTATCATATTACTTTGCTACTAAACACTTTGCTGCAGATACTAAGTTTCGGTGTGGTTGAATTGACAACTCAGCTGCTAATACTTGAGAATATTCTTTGGCTCCCCTTGTGTCGAATCAATAAATTTGGGTTGAATACTCTACCCTCGAAAGCTGTTGCGATCCCCTATACTTGTGGGTTATCAATGGACAACCACAACAACTGCAGGGCCATCGACAAGTCGGCACATGATGCTCACTCCTAGGGGTGGGCATAAAAACCGAGAAACCGAAGACCGAACCAACACCGATACCGAAAAAACCGAAATTTTGGTTTTTAATGCTGCTACAGAAAAATTCGGTTTTTAGCTTTACTAACCGAACATACTTCGGTTGGTTCGGTTTTAACTCGGTTAACCGAAAAGGAAACCGAATATGCGTCAGGGCGCACGAACCTACAGCCAAATGCCCTCTGTATCGCGCGCGCAAAGAGCGAGTCAGCGACAAAAAAGTAGGCATGGGCCCAAGCCAACGAACCTGCATGCAAGGCCCAACCTGTTATGGGCTTATTTTTCTCCTGTGGGGCACTACTGTAGTCTATTCGTAACAACAGGAGGAGCTCCCGCTGGTTTGTTTAGTCCCACCTCGGCCAACGACGCAGAAAGGGTTGGAGTGCTAGCCTATATAAGAGCGCAGCTGGATCTAGGGTACCCACGCAGCTGATTTTGCATGGCAGAGCCAGCGATACGGTATAAACCGAATACCAAACCGAATAACTCGGTTAACCGAATTTTCGGTTAATGCTTTTGTGTTGCATTTTTCGGTTTTCAACTTTGCAAACCTAATGTATAAAAATACCGAATGGTAGAAACCGAATTTTTGGTTTATACCGAATGCCCAGGCCTACTCAGTCCTATGGATGGCAGCCAGATTGGTTGTACCCTCATCTTACTTGTGTGCAACATTTATGGCTTTGTTATTCATCTAAGCATGGAAAATAGATTATCACATTTCATTGTATATTCATGCCGATCCCTTACGGGTCTTGTTCAGGAGTTAACATTGTTCCATAGTTCAGCTAAGAGACTTGTTCTTTAGGTAATGTTGTTCCATAGTTATCATCCATCAGCCAATGCTATCCCACAGGCTAGTGATTATAGTATTATACCACTTCTAGTATTACCTATGTTGTTCTTTAATACTTTTGTGTGCCATCTAGTTAATCTCGAGGACAAACGATAGATATTTTGTAGCTTTCATCTGTGTTCTCCCTTTAGTTTTTGAGACCTGTTGCTGCTAGTTAACCCCAGTCCTACTATTTATGTCGTCTCCTACAGGCACTCATTACACAAATCTAACTACTAGTTGTGTTCCATGCATGTTAGATATAATTGCACAAACTGATATATCCACAAGAACCTGACGGAGCAATGTAACAGCCAACAAACTTGACGTCAATGATACCCAATATGAAGGAACATGTAAAGGAAGTTCTTCAGAAGACTTGCAGAAAGATGATGAATCCTATTCACCCTACAAGGTCCTTGCTCTAACTTGGCCTGTGATATGGGTACAACATGCATATAATGTTCTGGAGTGCATCTACTCTGTTGCAATGCCATGTGCTTAGCCTGTTGATCATGCATGTAAATATGTCATGCCTTCCTGTTTTTCAGTACCTATTCCATTCATATAACATGTTTTTAAATTCAAGTAATGTCATTCTACTCTATTGCAATGACATCTTCTTCTGAATATATTATGCATTGTTATTCATCAATATGTACTTCCAGGGCCGACCCTGGGGGGGGCGGGGGGCCACCACCCCGGGCCACCAAAATCGAGGGGCCCTGCCCCAATATGCATGTAGGCTTTGGCCCAAATTTTTCTAATGGATAGACGGTGGGACCTCATGCGGCACGCTGGAACGTACGCACGCAGCGAGACAGGAGGCAGCAATCAATTTCATTCCTAAGTTGAGTATGTGCACGCGAAAATATAGGAATTGATTGATCTCTCTTCATTCCCTTCCTATTCCATCACACACACATTCAAGCAGCAGTTCCCGATTTCCCATCTGTGGCCACCGAGGCTTCATCTCTTTGCTCGGCGCTCCTTTTTTCTTTTCTCTGAATCGAATATACCTCCCTTATTCAGATCGTTAACCGATTTCAATTCTCCGGCGCCGTCGCAACACCGCTTTGCTCTCCATCCATAAATGAATCAACCATCCGAGGTATATCTTATATTATTGTTGGGGTTCCTAATATTCTATAGATGAATAGCCGGCACATAGGCACTGTTGAACAATTGTCAATTCTTGCAAATTTTTATTTATTTTCAGCGTTGTCAATCACAGCGCAGAAATATTCATAATTTTTTCAAGACAAATAATGGTGCTTCAACTACTTCATCATTAGACCTAAGGATAAAAGTGATGCAAAAACATTTTTTGATGCACTTGGTCGCTTTGAGTTCTTAGTTGGTATGATTATTTGGCATGGTATTGTATTTGCTGTAAATAAAGTGAGCAATTTGTTGCAATCGTCAGCATGTGCTTTGACTCTGCTTTGAATCAAATACAAGGTTTTCTTCTAGTTTAATCATTGCTAAAGGTATTGCAACTGAAATGGGTGTAGAGCCATTGTTTCGAGTAATACGTCATGCTACGTGGAAAAAATAGTTTGATGAAAGTGATTTCAAGGAAAAATTCTAGAAACTGAGAATACTTTCCAAGTTAAATATTTTTTTGTTTTGGTTGATATAGCAATCACTTCTTTGAAAGATAGATTTAAAGAACACAAAATATTTAAAGATATATTTAGTTTTTTTATTGATCTCGGGCACCCTGAAGTCACTGAATCATACTGAACCTGAGAAATTGAAGATCATGAGATTCACTTTGCCGAATGGTGTAACGTCATCTATGGAGATTTTCGAGCATGTCAGAGAAGTTGACGGTCACCCTAATATCTCAACTGTTTATCGCACCTTATTTATTGTGCCTGTGACGGCTGACAGAAGCTTTTCAAAGATGAAATTACCGAATACTATCTGAGGTCAACAATGACTCAAGTGAAGGTTAAATTGTTTAGCAACATTATGCATCAAGAAGAAATTATTGGATTATATTGACGTCGACCTCAGTGACTTTGCATCGAGGAATGTTAGAAGAAATTTTTAAGGTAATATGTATAAATTATTTGGTATACATACTGATTTTGAATGCATTTAATGAAGTGTATTTGATAATATTTCAAAAACATATGTATATTCATTTTCATTGTTATGATGTCTATATTAAAGGACCCAAGTATAAGTCTCGCCCCGAGCCCCCAAAATGTCAGGACCGGCCCTGTGTACTTCATATGTCTACCATACCATGTTTTTTTACATTGAGGTGTTGTTCTAGTAGTCTGTTGCAATGCCATCTTAGTTTCCCAATCATACACGCATTCGTTGCCTTAGTGTTTTTCTGTATGTATTCCGCTGGCATACAGTTTTACATTCAACTAGTGTTTTTTTACTCTGTTGTCCTGTCGTATCCCTAGCTCTTACATCATACTCCCTCCGTCCGGATTACATGACGCAGAAATGGATAAAATGGATGTATCTAGAACTGAAATACGCCTAGACACATCCATTTATTTCCGGATGGACGGAATACATGTCAATATGTCATGCCTTTCTATTCTTCGATACCTATTCCATCTCTCTACTGTAGCATGTTTTATAATTGAAGCACCATTCTTCTATATAAGTCATGCAAGGGGAAGACGGCTATGTTAGAATCTGAAGGGTTACAAACAAGGTCTTTGCAAAAGATCCAAACGCCAGGAGATAGTAAACCAACTCCAGTGTTCATAGATACTGCTCCAGCACAGAGAAACCCAACTCCTACAGATAACAAGCAGATTCCAGTGGCCAAAGAACTAGTCCGCTCCAATCCAACAAAAATATGTCAACTCCATTCTAAGAAGCGTGTGCGTATCCTCGCATCATGAAATTTCATAGCATTCTGATTATATTTTCTACATGTTTCTTACCCATCTCTCTTTTAGAAAATAAACTTAAAGGATAGAAGACTTTCTGCACTGGGATCGTATTCGAGGAAAGTATCTTGCGGGAATTCTCTATGCTCCAATGCTGATAGAAGTACCTATTGTATATCACTATATTTTTACATCAGCATGTATTTTGTTAATCGGCGTGAATCCAACCTTTATCTGATCAGTTGTAGCAAAATGTATAATTAAAGCAAAAGAGAGGAGGAGATTGGGAAAGAGAGGGCGAATAAAACGGCAAGGGTGAAGTGGGGGAGAGGAAAACGAGAGGCAAATGGCAAATAATGTAATGCGAGAGATAGGGATTGTGATGGGTACTTGGTATGTTGACTTTTGTGAGACTCACGGCAGCGGCACCGTAAATTCTTCTTGCTACCTCTTGAGCACTGCGTTGGATTTCCCGAAGAGGAGAGGATGATGCAGCAAAGTAAGCGTAAGTATTTCCCTCGCTTTTGAGAACCAAGGTATCAATCCAAGAGGAGGCCACGCACAAGTCCCTCGTACGCACAAAATGATAGCTACTCGCAACCAACGCGATTAGGGGTTGTCAATCCCTTCACGGTCACTTACGAGGGTGAGATCCGATAGAGATGATAAATAATATTTTGGTATTTTTATATAGAGATGCAAAGTGAAAAGTAAAAAGCAAAAGTAAAACAAAGCAAGTATTAAAGTGATGGAGATTGATATGATGAAAATAGACCGGGGCCATAGGTTTCACTAGTGGCTTCTCTCAAGAGCATAAGTATTCTCTGATTGGGTGAACAAATTACTGTTGAGCAATTGATAGAATTGAGCATAGTTATGAGTATATCTAGGTATGATCATGTATATAGGCATCACGTCCGAGACAAGTAGACCAAACGATTACGCATCTACTACTATTACTCCACTCATTGACCGCTATCCAAAGCATGCATCTAGAGTATTAAGTTAAAAACAGAGTAACGCATGTAAGCAAGATGACATGATGTAGAGGGATAAATTCATGCAATATGATAAAAACCCCATCTTGTTATCCTCGATGGCAACAATACAATACGTGCCTTGCAACCCTTTACATCGGGTAAGGACACCGCAAGATCGAACCCAAAGCTAAGCACTTCTCCCATTGCAAGAACTACCAATCTTGTTGGCCAAACCAAACGGATAATTCGAAGAGACTTGCAAACATAACTCAATCATACATAAAAGAATTCAGAGAAGATTCAAATATTATTCATAGATAAGCTGGATCATAAACCCACAATTCATCGGTCTCAACAAACACACCGCAAAAAAGAAGATTACATCGAATAGATCTCCACAAGAGAGGGGGATAACATTGTATTGAGATCCAAAAGAGAGAAGAAGCCATCTAGCTACTAACTATGGACCAAGGTCCGAGGTAAACTACTCACACTTCATCGGAGGGGCTATGATGATGTAGAAGCCCTCCGTGATGATGGCCCTCTCTGGCGGAGCTCCTAACAGAGCCCCAAGATGGGATCTTGTGGATCTGAAGAAAGTTGCGGCGGTGGAATTAGGTTTTTGGCTCCGTATTTGATCTGTCGGGGGTACGTAGGTATATATAGGAGGAAGGAGTACGTCGGTGGAGCAACAGGGGGCCCACGAGGCAGGGGGCGCGCCCAGGGGGCGCCCCCACCCTCGTGACCGCCTCTTTTGTTCCTTGGAGTAGGGTCCAAGTCTCCTGGATCACGTTCGGTGAGAAAATCACGTTCCTGAAGGTTTCATTCCGTTTGGACTCCATTTGATATTCTGCTTTCTTGAAACACCGAAATAGGCAAAAATGACAATTCGGGCTGGGCCTCCGGTTAATAGGTTAGTCCCAAAAATAATATAAAAGTGGAAAATAGAGCCCAATATGGTCCAAAAGCAGTAGATAAAGTAGCATGGAGCAATCAAAATTATAGATACGTTGGAGACGATCAAGGCCGGTGGTAATGATGCAGTTTGCCCAAACGCTCATTACGGCATCAATGTTGCTTTCCTATTATCCGACCCGGCCAATGATAGCAATGCTAGTGTGTTAATTTGGTGCAGGCTATTGAAGATAAGAAGACAAACTCTGAAAACCCTAAAACCTAAACCCTAAACCCTAAACCCTAAACCCTAACCCTAAACCCCATTGTTTATTTCCAATAAATCTAGGCCAGGTAATATGGCAATAAATCTTGATTAATTTATTCAGTTCCCCTCCTAATTTATGTTACGATGCAGTGGTCGAGACACTCTCCACTATCAATAATACAAGCCTGCCAAAATCGCCATATGAATCTGTTCAGATTCCTCTGTCCCGAATGCAACGAAAAAAATGTATGTTTGTGAACCAATTACTGGCTGAAGCAATGATGGAAATCATGGAGGAATCAGAGGTGCACATTCTTGCGCAACAACAGCTGATCAATGTTTTCAGAGAAAATGTAGCAAAGAGGAAGAACTTGCTCACATGCTTATGGGCATCATCCGCGCTGAGGTTGCAGATTGTGACGTTGTAGATCGTTAGATTTTGTTTATTTATTTGCACTGGCATCAATCTTTGATTGCCTAGTGGATGTAATTTCCTGTAATATATGCTGGATGTGCAACATTTTTCCTTGTATGTCATACATTTGCTTAGCGCGCCTCGCATCCCAGCTAACTGGTCGCTAGGAAGCTAAAAAAGCAGTGAAATTATTAGTTAGCACAAACAGTCATGGGCCCTATACGAAGGAAGCAGCCCACTGCCCTTAATGGGCTCACAGGGGCCAAAATTCTCATAGGCCTTTGATTGATCGGTTTTGGTCCTATGCATAATTGTCGTCGTAATGGGCTCAAATTACCTAATTGGGCCTACAGACATGTTCGAACTTTAGTGGGCCCATTAAGTTAATGGGCCATAACCAGGCCGAAAGCTCTATTGGGTCGCTATAATTGAAACGAGCCGACAGTTAATGCTCGGCCCTGTTACCTCCCGGGTCGTTAACAGGGCGACATCGAAGCGGGTAACAGGTGGGCCCATTTGATTTCACGGGTCATTAACATGTCGATACTAACGCCGGGCTACATATGGCCCAACTATACTGTGGGCCTTTAGCAGGCCGAAAGAGATACCGGGCTCGTACTGCACCATGAAGAGCATGGGCCGCTAAGAGGCCGAAAGTCAGGTCGTACTGTATATGGCCCAACTGTGTTGTGGGACTTTAGCAGGCCAAAAGAGAAACCGGGCTGGTATTGGATCATGAAGAGCATGGGCCATTAAAAGGCCAAAACTCAGGTCCAACTACAAATGGCCCAACTCATTTATGGGCCGTTAGCAGGCTGAAAGACACACCGGGCAGGAAATTGGCCCAACACTTAAATGGGTCGCTAAAAGGCCGAAAGACGTACATCCTGAAAATTGGCCCATCCCTTGAATGGGCTGTTAACAGGCCGAAACCACATCGGGACGATATTGAGCCCAAATATATAGTGGGCTGTTAACGGGCTCGAACTGACGATGGGTTGCAATGGTGTCAAATCGATAACGGGCCGAATTGGCACATCTCATATGGACCGTGGGCTTAAATGTGGACCTGACACAAGTATGCCTTATATGGGCCTACCTGCTAATTTTTACTGGGCCGGCCTTTTTCACCGGAATGGGCCACTGTTGGGCCTTTCCACGTGCCGACGTATCATAGGCGCCTCCCGTACTATGAGTGGATGACATATGTCCCAACGCTGAGCCGACACGTGGATCCTCCAGCGAATGAGAATTTTACACGTGGAAAATCCCCATTGGTCAGGGCTGTTAGAGGGTTATCGGATCCAAACCAGAACCCGATAGCTTAACGGCGGCCCGTTACGGTGGATGCCACGTGTCGGTTACCCTTGACGAAAGCGCTTCTATGATGCGCCATTTATCGTCATGGAAATGGACACTTCCATGATGATAATTTTGGTATTGTCATGGAACACTTCTACGAAAGCACATGTATGACTATCTTGATTCTGTCATAAAATCGTCATGGATGTACATGCATGATGTAAAAACGTGACTCATCGTGACAAACACGTATCATCGCGGAAGTGTATTTTTTTGTAGTGAAATCATAATCTCAATCCATGCCAACTCAATAGACACCTTCGGAGATACCTGTAGAGCATCTTTATGATCACCTAGTTACGTTGTGATGTTTGATAACACACAAGGTATTCCTCCGGTATCCGGGAGTTGCATGATCTCATGGTCGAAGGAATATGTATTCACATTAAGAAAGTAGTAGCAATAAACTGAACGATCATATGTTATGCTAACGGATGGGTCTTGTCCATCACATAATTCTTCTAATGATGTGATCCCGTTATCAAGTGACAACACATGTCTATGGTTAGGAAACCTTAACCATCTTTTGATCAACGAGCTAGTCTAGTAGAGGCTCACTAGGGAAATAGTACTTTTTTATGTATCCACACATTTATTTAAGTTTTCGGTCAATACAATTCTAGCATGAATAATAAACCTTTACCATGATTAAGGAAATATAATAATAACCACTTTATTATTGCCTCTAGGGCATATTTCCAACAGCCTCCCACTTGCACTAGAGTCAGTAATCTAGTTCACATCGCCACGTGATTAACACCCAAATGAGTTCTTAGGTGTGATCATGTTTTGCTTGTGAGAGAGGTTTAGTCAACGGGTCTGCAATATTCAGATATGTGCGTACTTTGCAAATTTCTATGTCTACAATGCTCTACATGGAGCTACTCTAGCTAATTTCTCCCACGTTCAATACATATCTAGATTGAGACTAAGAGTCGTCTGGATTGGTGTCAAATCTTGCATCGACGTAACCCTTTACGACAAACTCTTTATCACCTCCATAACCGAGAAACATTTCCTTAGTCCTCTTTAGGTACCTAAGGATAATTTCGACCGCTGTCCAGTGATCCACTCCTGGATCACTATAGTATCTGGCCCCTTGCCAGACTCGTGACAAGGCACACAATAGGTCTAGTACACATCATGGCATACTTTATAGAACCTATGGCTGGGGCATAGGGAATGACTTTCATTCTCTCTCTATCTTCTGCCGTGGTAGGGCTTTGAGTCTTACTCAACTTTACACCTTGCAACATAGGAAAGAACTCTTTCTTTGACTGGTCCATTTTGAACTTCTTCAAAACTTTGTCAAGGCTTGTGCCTTGTGAAAGTCCTATTAAGCATCTTGATCTATCCCTATAGATCTTGATGCCCAATATATAAGCAGCTTCACCGAGGTCTTTCATTTAAAAATTCGTATTCAAGTATCCTTTTATGCTATCCAGAAATTCTATATCATTTCCAATCAGCAGTATGTCATTTACATATAATATCAGAAATGCTACAGAGCTCCCACTCACTTTCTTGTAAATATAGGCTTCTCCGCAAGTCTGTATAAAACCATATGCTTTGATCACATCATCAAGACGTATATTCCAACTCCGAGATGCTTGCACCTGTCCCTAAATGGATCGCTGGAGCTTGCACACTTTGTTAGCACCTTTAGGATCAACAAAACCTTCTGGTTGCATCATATACAATTCTTCTTTAAGAAACCCGTTAAGGAATGCAGTTTTGACATCCATTTGCCAGATTTCATAATCATAAAATGTGGCAATTGCCAACATGATTCGGACAGACTTAAGCATCACTACGGGTGAGAAAGTCCCATTATAGTCAACCCCTTGAACTTGTCGAAAACCTTTTGCGACAAGTCGAGCTTCATAGACAGTGATATTACCATCAGTGTCCGTCTACTTCTTGAAGATCCATTTATTCTCAATGGCTTGCCGATTATCGGGCAAGTCCACCAAAGTCCATACTTTGTTCTCATGGATCCTTTCTCAGATTTCATGGCCTCAAGCCATTTGTCGGAATCTGGGCTTATCATAGCTTCTACATAGTTCGTAGGTTCGCCGTTGTCTAACAACATGACTTCTAGGATAGGATTACCATACCACTCTGGTGCGGTACATGTTTTGGTTGACCTACGAGGCTTAGTAGCAACTTGATCTGAAGTTTCATGGTCATCATCATTAGCTTCCTCTCTAGTTGGTGTAGGCATCACGGGAACTGTTTTCTCTGATGTACTACTTTCCAATTTGAGAGAAGGTACAACTACCTCACCGAGTTCTACTTTCCTCCCGCTAACTTCTTTCGAGAGAAACTCCTTCTCTAGAAATGACCCATTCTTAGCAACAAAGATCTTTCCTTCGGATCTGTGGTAGAAGCTGTACCCAATAGATTCTTTAGGGTATCCTATGAAGACGCACTTCTCCGATTTGGGTTCGAGCTTATCAGGTTGTAGCCTTTTAACATAAGTGTCACATCCCCAAACTTTAAGAAACGATAACTTAGGTTTCTTGCCAAACAATAGTTCATACGGTGTCGTCTCAACGGATTTAGACGGTGCCCTATTTAACGTGAATGCGACTGTTTCTAATGCATAACCCCAAAATGATAAAGGCAAATCAGTAAGAGACATCATAGAATGCACCATATCTAATAAAGTACGGTTATGACGTTCGGACACACCATTACAATCGTGGTGTTCTGTGGCGTGAGTTGTGAAACAATTCCACATATTTTTAAATGAAGGCCAAACTCGTAACTCAAATATTCGCCTCCGCGATCAGATCATAGAAAGTTTATTTTCTTGTTACGATGACTCTCCACTTCACTCTGAAATTCTTTGAACTTTTCAAATGTTTCATACTTGTGTTTCATCAAGTAGATATACCCATACCTGCTCAAATCATCTGTGAAGGTCAGAAAATAACGATACCCGCCGCGTGCATCAACACTCATCGGACCGCATACATCGGTATGTATTATTTCCAATAAGTCATTAGCTTGCTCCATTGTTCCGAAGAATGGAGTTTTAGTCATCTTACCCATGAGGCATGGTTCACAAGTATCAAGTGATTCATAATCAAGCGATTCCAAAAGTCCATCCGGATGGATTTCTTCATGCGCTTTACACCAATATGACCTATACGGCAGTGCCACGAGTATGTTGCACTATCATTATCAACTTTGCATCTTTTATCATCAATATTATGAATATGTGTATAACTACGATCGAGATTCAACAAGAATAGACCATTCATCAAAGGTGCATGACCATAAAAGATATTACTCATATATATAGAACAACCATTATTCTCTGACTTAAATGAATAACTGTCTCGCATTAAACAAGATCCAGATATAATGTTCATGCTCAACGCTGGCACCAAATAACAAATATTGAGGTCTAAAACTAATCCCGAAGGTAGATGTAGAGGTAGTGTGTTGACGGCGATCACATCGACCTTGGAACCATTCACGACGCGCATCATCACCTCGTCCTTAGCCAATCTTCGTTTATTCCGCAGCTCCTGTTTCGAGTTACAAATATGAGAAACCGAACCAGTATCAAATACCCATGCGCTACTATGAGTATTAGTAAGGTACACATCAATAACATGTGTATCAAATATACCTTTGTTCACTTTGCCATCCTTCTTATCTGCCAAGTATTTGGGGCGGTTCCGCTTCCAGTGACCATTTCCTTTGCAGTAGAAGCACTCAGTTTGAGGCTCGGGTCCAGCTTTGGGCTTCTTTACGGGAGCGGCAACTTGCTTGCCATTCTTCTTGAAGTTCCCTTTCTTTTCCTAGCCCTTTTTCTTGAAACTAGTGGTCTTGTTAACCATCAACACTTGATGCTCCTTCTTGATTTGTACCTCCACCGATTTCAGCATTGCAAAGAGCTCGGGAATCGTTTTCGTCATCCCTTGCATATTATAGTTCATCACGAAGCCTTTGTAGCTTGGTGGCAGTGACTGAAGAACTCTGTCAATAACACTCTCAACTGGAAGATCAATTCCCAGCTGAGTCAAGTGGTTATGATACCCAGACATTTTGAGTATGTGTTCACTGACAGAACTGTTCTCCTCCATCTTACAGCTATAGAACTTGTTGGAGACTTTATATCTCTCAACCCGAGCATTTTCTTGAAATATCAACTTCAGTTCTCGGAACATCTCATATGCTCTGTGGCGTTCAAAACGTCTTTGAAGTCCCGGTTCTAAGCCGTAAAGCATGGCACACTGAACTATCGAGTAGTCATCAGATCGAGCTTGCCAGACGTTCATAACATCTGCTTCAGCTCCTTGATGCGGCTTGAAGCTACGTCGGTATTTCCCCAAAGAGGAAGGGATGATGCAGCACAGCAGCGGTAGGTATTTCCCTCAATGATGAAACCAAGGTTATCGAACCAGCAGGAGAACCAAGCAACACAACATAAACTGCACCTGCACACGAATAACAAATACTCGCAACCCGACGTGCAAAAGGGGTTGTCGATCCCTTTCGGGTAGCGGCGCCCAAGATAGGCAAACGGACGTGAGAGAGTTGTAAATATTGATAGATCGAACGCCGAATAAAATAAATTGCAGCAAGGTATTTTTGTATTTTTGGTTTAATAGATCTGAAAATAAAAGTCAAATAAAATAGATCGCAAAGGCAAATAATATGAGAAAGAGACCCGGGGGCCGTAGGTTTCACTAATGGCTTCTCTCGAGAAAAATAGCAAACGGTGGGTAAACAAATTACTGTTGTGCAATTGATAGAACTTCAAATAATCATGACGATATCCAGCAATGCTAATTATATAGTCATCACGTCCAAGATAAGTAGACAGACTCCCTCGCATCTACTACTATTACTCCACACATCGACCGCTATCCAGCATGCATCTAGTGTATTAAGTTCATGGAGAAACGGAGTAATGTGATAAAACAATGAGATGATGTAGACAAAATCTATTTATGTAGAAATAGACCCCATCGTTTTATCCTTAGTAGCAATGATACATACGTGTCGGTTCCCCTTCAGTCACTGGGATCAAGCACCGTAAGATCGAATCCACTACAAAGCACCTCTTCCCATTGCAAGATAAATAGATCAAGTTGGCCAAACAAAACCCAAATATCGGAGAAGAAATACGAGGCTATAAGCAATCATCCATATAAGAGATCAAAGAAGACTCTAATAACTTTCATGGATAAAAAGATAGATCTGATCATAAACTCAAAGTTCATCTGATCCCAACAAACACACGCAAAAAAAGTTACATCATATGGATCTCCAAGAGACCATTGTATTGATAATCAAAAGAGAGAGATGAAGCCATCTAGCTACTAACTACGGACCCGAAGGTCTACAAAGAACTACTCACGCATCATCGGAGAGGCACCAATGAAAGTGGTGAACCCCTCCATGATGGTGCCTAGATTGGATCTGGTGGTTCTGGACTCTACGGCGGCCGCAATTGTTTTTTGTCGACTCCCCTAGGGTTTCTGGAATATTGGGGTATTTGTAGAGCAAAGAGTCGGTTCAGGGGGCACCCGAGGTGGGCACAACCCACTAGGGCACGACTAGGCCGCCTGGTGGGTTGTGCTCCCCTCGGAGCACCCTCAGGCGCTTCTTCGGCCCGCTGGATGTCTTCTGGTCCAAAAAAATCTCCAAAAAGTTTTGCTGTGTTTGGACTTCGTTTGGTATTGATTTCCTGCGATGTAAAAAACATGCAGAAAACAGCAACTGGCACTTGGCACTATGTCAATAGGTTAGTACCAAAAAATGATATAAAATGACTATAAAATGATTATAAAACATCCAAGAATGATAATATAACAGCATGGAACAATCAAAAATTATAGATACGTTGGAGACGTATCAGGATCCCCAAGCTTAACTCCTGCTCGTCCTCGAGTAGGTAAGTGAGAAAAACAGAATTTTTGATGTGGAATGCTGTCTAACATGTCATCTCAGATTCTTTTCTTTATAGCATGGACATTTGGACTTTTATATGATTCAAAGCAATAGTCTTGTTTTGACATGATAACTTAAATACTCAAGCATATCAACAAGCAACCATGTCTTTGAAAATGTCGCTAAAATAAGTTATCCCTAGCCCATCATGCTCAACCATTGATCCATTCATGAAACACACTTGCATATTAACTACACCCAATGCTCAAGTATGATCATAGTGCCTCCTAGTGTAGCAACCCGACCTCAGACGGTCAAGTCTCTGTGCTTAAGTGTCATCCCTGGATCGGTATGCTGACACACACAGTACTCGAGGATTTATAACAGAGGTAAACCACATGTATAAAATAACGTAAATACTATTACCTCAATCCAAATAGCGGAAGTAACAAGGTTGTGGATTCCCGTCAACACCAACGGCAAAGTTGAGTGTAGAAATCAGAACCCTAACGTATCACTTACTCATCAGAAGATTCACGCAACATGAGACGTTGCAGCCACAAAGGGTCAGTACATTGAATGTACTGGCAAATTCACACCATAGGATATTGATGAATAATAGCTATCACTACATGCATATTTGGCTGGTGGAAGGCGGTACGGTTATAGTTTTTGCGAAAAGCCAATTTTTCCCTACAACAACAGAATAGATTTTACTTTAACTATCATGGTGGTTGAAACATTGAGAAGGTACCCCCAACTCAATCCCAATTAAAGTGATTAACAAACCCAACAATATTAGTTAAGAGTGATGAGATACATGTGATAACCCAAGTACTAGATACTCAAGATTGTCCATAACCAGGGACACGGCTAACCATGATTAGATTGTACACTCTGCAGAGGTTTTATGATTTTTCCCACAAGACTCGATCGTCTCTGTTGATTTCTCGTGACCGCATGGTGTTTGAGAAACGGATGACCAAGACATAGTCTTCGTAAACATTAACTCTCTACTCCGGGTAGACCATACCAAACCTACAAAACCCACTACCTGCTGATCTACCTCTTCAAGAGCTTCACGTAATTTACTCAACTATGCTAGAGCCCATAATAGCTTGTGGCTGGACACGGAAGTTTCTAGCATGATTAATCTCATGATCCCTTTGAGCCTGAGTGGCGGACCATAGGAGGATCACACGGTATAACCCCGGGATCTCCTAGGACAACACCGATATAACCCTGTGTCCGGCAAGTCCATTGGTATATCCCTGTGGTGCCCCTAGCAATCCACCCAGATGTGTATTAAAGTAGCCACCTTAAGTTAAACCTTAGTTAACAATAACTCTCACATCTTTCATGAATTCTCTCAAAACCAAACCACGTCTACGAGCATAGCATAGCAGTAAGCATAACGTAGTAGTACCTGTGGTTTGAAAGGTGGAAATAGGTTCCTACCTCATCAAATACTTCCCAATACCCATATGTAATCAATCCTACTCATGCAATGTTTGAGGGGGTGAAACTAATGCATAAAAACTGGGTAATAAAGGGGATATGATCAAAGTGTGAACTTGCCTGTACTGTTGATGAAGATGATTCGCACTCAACTCCTGATAGTTCTACTCGTCACACTCCGTTCAATCTATCGTAGGCAAGCAATAGTAACCACACATAAGCAATCACTCAAAAGATCGGGAAGAACGAAGAAACAATTTGGAAAACATCAAAACCAAGCAAATAACTCTTGCAACATAAAACAATTTCTAACAGTACCAAAATTATGTGAATTCGGCCTTATCAGAAAGTTTAGGTCAAGAGCTTTGATTTGCAAAAAAATCAACTCAAACGGAGTTATAAAACTCAAGTTATGATCAAACGAAGTTCAAATTCAAATCTGATCTAATTCAAATTTTAAACTTTCAAAAATATGTTTGATTTGGATTACTGGAAAGAGGAGATCGTAACAAAGAAGTGGGCGTTGGTTTCATCTAATTTGGATGAACGAGTAAAAAGTTATGGCTATTTGAAAAATCAGGGCCAAGCTGTTTTACGGAAGAAAAATAAGCTATGGAAAAAAATACAAAGAAATATACCTTTATAAGGTAGAGAAAAGACAACTTCGGAGAGCCAGAAGTCGCGCAGGAGAGGAGAAAAATATTTTTTCTTTAAGGAATCTAGTCAAACCAAAATATTGATTTAACCCGAATCGGATGATTTTTGGAGGCTCTATGGATCTATATTTATTGGTGGAAAAGAGGCTTAGGGGTTAAAGGCTAGACAATGTGGGACTAAACGTAGACATAATTAAACGAAACAGAGAAGAAAACGGCTAACGCCTCGCACGGGCCTAAAGGCCATCGGCCGGTCGCGCGCGTACGTGCTGCATTTTTTTTTTGCCAAAGAAAAATAAAATCTGAAAAGGAAAGGCTGGCTGGGCCTGGCCTATTTAAGAGAGAAAAAAACAATGGGGCGCCAGAAGCTACTATACTGCGCATGAAGGCGATAAATAAATATGGGCCGCATGTACAGTTGTTTTTTTAATAGAAACAGAAGGAAAACCGAATAAAGAAAAAATAAAGTAAACTTTTATATAGGCATATTATATATCAAAATTTTCAGAAAAATATTTCCTACAAGCTGAACATTTTTCTAGAGTCAAATAAAATACACAAAAATTCAAATAAAGCAAAGAGTACTTCTGCTCTAATAAAATCCAACAAAAATCATTTTAAAAATACCAAAATGAATTCAAATTTATTTCTCTCCAATTTTATATTGTAGGGAATCATGTTACCCTATTTTCCATGTATTTTATTTTTGGAGGAAAATAATTTGAATAAAACCCAAATAACCCAAATTAAAAAAATAATTTCCAAAAGGACTTTGAATTTGATCCTTTGAAACTCCCAACTCATATTTCATATGTTTTCAAGAATTCATTTTATCTTCACTCGTGAAAATCATTGAGTTGCATAAAGTTTCAGAATTGGAAATATTCTCAAATGAAATTCAAATATTTTCAACACCCTTGTCATTTAATTAAATGGAAGAAATCATGTCATCTTCTCTCCGTGGTTTTGTGGTGAAAAGAATTTGAATTCACGGAGATCATAAAATGCAAAAATGAAAGTTTGGGAAAGTTCTTTTATTCCCTCTCATTTAACTTTCAAAAAGTTTCTAATTTCACTCAATTTCACTCAATCAATCAAACAGTCAATCAAATCTATCTATTTATTATAACATTCCAAAATTTAGAATTTTGGGATGTTACACCTAGTTGGTGCTTTTATAAGAGAAGATGGAGACTCAAATTCAAAATAAAAATTGCATAAAGTAAAAGAAAGGCCTTTCGCAGAGGGAAGTAGGGATTTAAAGAGGTGCCAGAGCTCAAAGCGAAAAACTTAGAGATAAAAACATTTTGGGAGGTGTGCATTTCCCACCAACGAAAACGACTTAGAGTTCCCAACACTTTCCATGCTAAATATATCATAGGCGGTTCCCAAACAGAAAATAAAGTTTATTCCTTTTCCACCATACTTTCACTTTCCATGGCTAGTCGAATCCACAGTTGCCTTCCATACCAACACTTCCCAAGGAATTTATTATTTGACAACATAAAGTAAATTCATTTTTCATTTCGGGACTGGGCATCCCTAATACCTTTGCCTTACTCTCGTGCAATGACAAGTGAATAAACACTCATCGTGAGAATAACACATCTAGCATGGAAAATATTGGCCACCCCTCATCGCCTCGTGAGTGGTATGAACACACAAAAGCGAAGTTTATTTTGAAAATTAGAGATGGCACATACAAATTTGCTTAGAACGGCAAAAGAATACCGCATATAGGTAGATATAGCGGACTCATGTGGCAAAACTGGTTTAAAGGGTTTTTGGATGCACAAGTAGTGATCATACTTAGTGCAAAATGAAGGCTAGCAAAAGATTGAGAAGCGACCAACCAAGAAACGATTAATCTCATAACCGAGCATTAAGCATAATTAACACCGAATAATGCATCACAAGTAGGATGTAATTTCATTGCATGACTATTGACTTTCGTGCTTGCATAGGGAATCACAAACCTTAACACCAATATTCTTACTAAAGCATAATTACTCATCAACATGACTCACATATCACATCATCATATCTCAAAACTATTACAAGGAATCAAGTTTATTTTTTCCAATGATCTTCATGAAAGTTTTTATTATATCCTTCTTCGATATCTATCACTTTGGGACTAATTTTCATGTGTTGCTTTTGATAAGCTCAAACAAATATAAGTGAAGATCATGAGCATAATTTTTCTTTCTCTCAAATTAATTTAAGTGAAGCAAGAGAGAATTTCTTTAAAAAAATTACTAACTCTCAAATAAATCTAAGTGAAGCAAGAGAGAATTTCTTCAAAAATAACTAATCACGCCGTGCTCAAAAAGATATAAGTGAAGCACTAGAGCAAATCCATAGCTCATAAAAATTTAAGTAAAGCATAGAGAGCTATTCTAACAAGTCATTGCAGAAATTTTTGCTCTCTCAAATAGGTGTGTCCAGCAAGGATTCAAGACTCAAAAAGCAAAACAAAACAAGCAAATACTCAAATCATACAAGACGCTCCAAGCAAAACTCATAGTATGTGACGAGTAAAAATATAACTTCGAGTAAAATACCGATGGTCGTTAGAATAAAGAGGGGATGCCACTCGGGGCATCCCCAAGCTTAGTTGATTGCTTCTCTTTGGATAATAACTTGGGGTACCATGGGCATCCCAAAGCTTAGGCTCTTCTTACTCCTTATTCCTAAATCCATCGTAAGATAACCCAAAACTTGAAAACTTCAATCACACAAAACTCAAACAAAACCTTCGTGAGATCCATTAGTATAAAAAGCAAATCACAACTATAAGTACTGTATCAAACCAATTCGTATTTTATTCTTGCATTATATATACTGTATTCCAACTTTTCTATGGCAAAAACTCATCAAAGAAAACCTAGAATAATCAAAACAAGCACACAACGCAAAGAAAACAGAATCTGTCAAAAACAGAACAGTCTGTAGCAATCTGGATATTTCGAGTACTTTGTAACTCCAAAAATTCTGAAAAAATTAGAACCACTTGAGAAATTTGTATATTAATATTCTGCAAAAATAATGAGTATTTTATCACGCTCCTGTGATTTTCAACAATTGTTTTTCTGAGCGCAAAAGTTTCTGTTTTTCAGCAAGATCAAACAACTATCACCCCAAGAAGATCCTAAAGGTTTTACTTGGCACAAACACTAATTAAAACACAAAAAACACAATCATAACAGTATCATAATTGTGCTAACACTCAAGGACAAAAAGCAAACCGTAAAAATAAATTTTATTCACTGGGTTGCCTCCCAACAAGTGCAATCATTTTACGCCCTTAGCTAGGCATAAAGCAAGGATCTAAGTTGTGTCCAACTCTTCAATCAAACACTTAGAATTCTTCAATGATTTGGCATAAAGATTTTCTATGACAATACTCCTAGGAACAGTTTTAAAGAATTCTTTTTTTTTCCAAAAGGATCTCTTATTACTTCAACAAAGTCCGGGTGAATACTAATCATCTTAAGATCTTCTTTGTTGCTATTACTATTAGTTGCACCCTTGTTCTTGGTAACTTGAGTACCTTTGCCAATATTTAGGGGAGTTTTTTCAATAATTTTAGCAGAAGCAAAAGCCGTGCTTAGATTACTAAACATTTCTTCTAGTTTATCAATCCGAGACGGGCTTTCTTCTATTCTTTCATGGATTACAGTCCCCTTTTCTTTTAACAACTTAAAAGCTTCTCCCGCTTTTGACCCAATCTTGGTGGCAAAATTATGCATCTTTTTATCCATATTTTCAATATGATCTTCGGTAAGCATTTTCTTGTCAATAGCATCTAATCTTTCCATAACATGCTCAAGAGTCAAAGTTGTTTCATTAATCATAAGAGGTGGTGAGCCCACTAAATTTCCCATAGCACTAAAAGAATCAAGAGAGGGACACATCAATAAATTTCCACCGGTAATCATATCAAGGACGAATCTGTACCACGTGGTGATGCCCACATTAAAACAACGAAGAAGAACAACGGTAGATTGCTTACAGGTAGATCTATTATGAGCATTGCAAATTCTATACCAAGCATCTTTTAAATTTTCTCCTCCCCTTTGTTTAAAGTTGAGAACCTCATTCTCGGGAGTGCAAGCAATAGAGGAAGAACTATCCATGGAAAACAAGATTGCACACAAAAACAGATCCGGCAAGAAAACGGCGAACGAAAAAAGAGGGCGAATAAAACGACAATTTTTTGAGAAGTGGGGGAGAGGAAAATGAGAGGCAAATGGAAAATAATGTAAATTGCAAGGAGATGAGATTTGTGAATAGGAACCTGGTATACGTTGAAAATCCTCCCCGGCAACGGCGCCAGAAATTCCTTTTGATGTGGCTTGAAGCTACGTCGGTGATAACCCACAAGTATAGGGGATCGCCACAGTTTTCGAGGGTAGAGTATTCAACACGAATTTATAGATTCGACACAAGGAGAGCCAAAGAATATTTGAAGGTATTAGCAGCTGAATTGTCAATTCAACCACACCTGGAGATTAATTATCTGCAGCAAAGTGATCAGTAGCAAAGTAGTTTGATAGTTTTAATAGTAGTGACAGCAGCAACGGTAATAGTAACAGTGATAGCACTAATTTGTAGCAAGTGTAACAGTGATGATAGCAATAGTAACACAGCAAGATCAATATAAATAAATTCGTAGGCATTGGATCGGTGACTTGTTGGATGATATTCATCATGTGACAGTTATAACCAAGAGCGATATGGCACTAGCTCCAGTTCATCGATATAATGTAGGCATGTATTCCGTAAATAGTCATACATGCTTATGGAAAGAACTTGCATGACATCTTTTGTCCTACCCTCCCGTGGCAGCGGGGTCCATATTGGAAACTAAGGGATATTAAGGCCTCCTTTTAATAGTGAACCGGAACAAAGCATTAACACATAGTGAATACATGAACTCCTCAAACTACGGCCATCACCGGAGTGGGCTCCTATTTGTCACTCCGGGGTTGCCGGATCATAACACGTAGTAGGTGACTATAACTTGCAAGATCAGATCTAAAACATGGATATAATGATGAATTCATATACGGTTCATATCTGAGTTCATGGCACCCGGGCCCAAAGTGACAAGCATTAAGCATAGCAAAGTCATAGCAACATCAATCTAAGAACATAGTGGATACTAGGGATCAGGCCCTAACAAAACTAACTCGATTACATGATGAATCTCATCCAACTCCTCACTGACCAGAGAGCCTACGAAGGAATCACTCGCTCCCAGTGGGGAGCATCATGGCATTGGCGATGGAGATGGGTTGGTGATGACGAAGAATGAAGATCCCCCTCTCCGGAACCCCAAACGGACTCCAGATCTGCCCTCCCGAGGAAGAACAGGGCTTGGCGGTAGCTCCGTCTCGTGAAACGTGATAATTCTTTCTCCCTAATTTTTTCTCCGAAAATAGGAATTTATAGTGTCAGGGTTGAGGTCTGCGGGGCCACCAGGTGGGTACAACCCACCTGGGCGCGCCAGGAGAGGGGGGCGCGCCCTGGTGGGTTGTGCCCACCCAGGGGCCCCTCTCTGGTGGGTCTTGGCTCCAGTAATTCTCTTTTATTCCATAAAAAATCCTCGCAAAGTTTCACTTTATTCCGAGAACTTCTATTCCTACACAAAAACAACACCATGATAGTTCTGCTAAAAACAACGTTAGTCCGGGGTTAGTTTCATTCAAATCATGCAAATTAGAGTCCAAAACAAGAGGAAAAGCGTGAGAAAAAGTAGATACGTTGGAGACGTATCAACTCCCCCAAGCTTAAACATTTGCTTGTCCTCAAGCAATTCAGTTGATAAACTGAAAGTGAGAAAGAAAAACTTTTACGAACTCTTTTGCTCTTGTTTGCATAAATAAGCTTAAACAGCACCCAGGTTTTCAGCCAGCATTATAACTAACCATGTCAACAATAACATTTAAAGATTATATTAACTCATATCAATGACATAATCAGCTAGCGAGCAATAATAAGATATCTCAAACATCAACACGTTGTCAAAACAACCATGATATAATATGACAATAGTGGTATCTCGCTAGCCCTTTCTGAGACCACAAAACATAAATGTGGAGCACCTCCAAAGTTCAGGAAGCGACTAAACATTGTAATTCATGGTAGAAAAGATCCAGTCATGATGCATCCAACATTAGCTATACATAATGCATAAATCATGACAGTTGTGCTCTCTCAGTTTCTAGCGCTTGTTTTAGAAGGTGTGTACAACATAAAAGTAAATAGAAAGTCCCTTCACAGAGGGAAGCAGTGATTTGCAGAGGTGCCAGAGCTCAATTTTTAAGGCAGGGATAAATGATATTTTGAGACATGCACCCTTCTTATTCACTTCACGACCATCAGTTATCAACATCTTCCATGCTAAGCACGCTAGTGGCGGTTCCCAAGCGATAAAAGTAAAGGTTTACTCCCCCTCCACCATCAATCACACTCCACGACTTGTCCGAAACAACGGGTGCCGTCCATACCAACATCGATCCGGGAGTTTTTTAATTATTTGCATTTTTAGTTCGGACTGGGAATCCCTATTACCACCCATTTTCTCGCAAGCGATGGCGAGTGAATAAACACTTGACACGAGAATAACTCGCTTAGCAGGAAGATATCGACCACCTCTTGTCGTTCCATGAACGATCCAGGCACATAAAAAGGATAACTTTTAGAAGTTTTTTAGAGGTGGCACATGCAAATTTACTTAGGACGACAGGGTAATAGAGCATATAGGTAGGTATGGTGGACTCATCTGGAATAACTTTGGGTTCAAGGTTTTTGATGTACAAGCAGAGTCCCCACTTAGTAAAGGCGAAGGCTAGCAATTAAGATTGAGAAGCGGCCAGCTAGAGAGCAACAACAATCATAACCATGCATTATGCATAAGTAACATTGGACACTAGCATGAGTAGGATATGAACACCATGAACATAAATATTATAGAGGCTATGTTGGTTTTGATTCAACTACATGCATGAACATGTGCCAAGTCAAGCCACTCCAACATTCATAGGAGGATACCATATCATCATACTACATCACAATCATTTTAACGCTATGTTGATATCCAAAATAAATCATTATCCACTCCTAGCTACTTATGCATGGCATGAGAAACTATAATCTCTAATTGTCATTGCAAACATGTTCAATCATAATGGGCTGAAGCATGGATACTCGGTTAAACATATTTACACAAACATAACAAGTCGAGTTCATACCAGTTTCTCTTTGCCACGGCCAGTTCATCAAATATCGTCATTATTGCCTTTCACTTGCACGGCCGAATGATATGAAAATAATAATAGTGCAGGAGTGCCATGGACTAAGCTGGAATCTGCAAAACATTTTATTCAATAGGAGAAGACAAGGTAAAATGGGCTCTTATTAGTCCAACATTTATTCATATGAGAGCCACTCAACATTTTCATCGTGGTCTTCTCCTCGGTAAGACTCGAATAAAAAGAAAAGAAATTCAGAGAAACACACTGAAATATTTTTGGAGTTTTTGGTTTTCTTGAGCAAGCAAATAAAAAAGAAAAACAAAAAAGAGAAAAACTATTTACATGGGAAAGCTCCCAACAAGCAAAAGAAGAACAAGGAAATATTTTTGGATTTTCTTTTTAGTGCTACTACTAAGCATGCATAGAAAGAAAATTACTACAACTAATTTTTTTTGTTTTTCTAAAGTTTTTCAAACACACAAGAAGGAAGCAAGAAAATAAATCTAAGCATGGATGATACAATGAAAAAGTGTGAACACTGACAAATAGAATGATATATGAACATGAATATAATGTCGGTGAGAACATGTACTCCCCCAAGCTTGGGCTTTTGGCCTAACTTGGTAGTCGATCAATAGCCTGGAGGGTACTAGTCGGCATGGTAGCTCACAGAGGCTCTCGGTGCGGATGCCTCAGCACGCCGTGCCGCCACCACTATTGCGTTATGAGCTCGAGCCTCGCTCTCAAGAACAAAATATCTTTCCTTGCTGTTATAGTCAAAAAGAGTAGGAGCAGGCAAATATGTGTCCACAACATGTGATTGGTTAAACAACATATTATAAGTGAAGTTATCAGCCCTTCCCTTGAGAATCTTATGCTCTTTTAAGGTGTCAAAATCTAAATACTGCATGGGTAGGATGGGATCAAAGGGCAAAGGTGAAACACCCAACCCTCGTGCTAGACGTGTGGCATAAATTCCACCATAGAACCAGCCACTTTTGGCGTTACGATGAAGTCTACGTGCAACAATCGCTCCAAGGTTATAATTCCTTTCATCAGTGAGAGTGGTGTGAATGAGGCTCAAGTCTGCCGCACAAAGTATGCTACAGTCTTGCTTGCCTACTATGCATTTCCCGTTAAATAATGCAAAGTACTGAATTGCGGGAAAGTGAATGCTCTTTATTCTTCCTTGTCTCACTCCCCTATTTTCACCGTAACAAAGGCTAGTCAAGAAAGACTCATACTCAGCCTTTGATGGCTCATCAAGTGAGCCCCAAAATGGAAGTTTGCAATGGTAAGCAAAATTCGCTAGTGGAATAGTAAATGGATTATCATAAAGCATAAACGGCACCCTGGACTCACGTGGAAAATATTTAAATCCTTTAACAAATGATTCAGTGAGAAGTTTGTGTTGCAATGGTAAGCAAAATTCGCTAGTGGAATAGTAAATGGATTATCATAAAGCATAAACGGCACCCTGGACTCACGTGGAAAATATTTAAATCCTTTAACAAATGATTCAGTGAGAAGTTTGTGTTGTTCACACTTATCTGAAAGGTAGGGGCCGAGACTGGCATTGTGAGCATATTAATTGCTCAAATTCCTCCTTGATGCCCACACACACCATATATTCATCGCAAGGCCATAAGCATGTTTTGGTAGCGGCATCTCGCGTGGAACTTTTACTTGGTTCAACATAAGACCGGCAAGTAGAAGTGTCACGAGAAGATGCCCCCGAGGATCGTCTCCTCGAAGAACTCCTTCCAAATAGGTTCATCATGTCCGCGTACAATTTTTCCTATGAACAAAAATCTGAATTTTTAGTTCACAAAATTTTCTCAACAAAACTTCACAAAATTGATAGCAACTACTCATAGGGATACATAGAGGCCATAGCAAGCATTCAAACTACTTAGAACATTAAGAATTAAACATGCAAGATCATCTATAGCAGCACCAAGAGTAGCTAATTATTCAAAGTATAAACCACAAAAACAAAAACTAATTGGACAAATGGTGGAGTCACATACCAAGCAACAATCCCTCGAAACAGTTTCGAAAACGGAGCTTCGAGCAAAGAGATCGAAATCCATGGGTTTGAGCTCAAGAACACGGGAGAGAGAGCAATGGGGATTTTTTTCTGGAGGTAAGTGATGATGTGGGCTAAAGAGATAAGTGAGGGGGGCACATGGGGACCACAACCCACCAGGGCGCGCCTGGGGGTCCTAGCGCGCCCAGGTGGGTTGTGCCCACCTGGTGCACCTCCCTCTAGTATTATTTGCACCAGAAATTCTTAAATATTCAGAAAAAAATCATATAAATTTTTCAGGGTATTCTGAGAACTTTTATTTTTGGGTCATTTTTTATTGCATGGAAAATTCGGAAAACAGACATAACATGGCATTTTATTTTATTTAACTAATAAAAACAGAAAGCAAAAGGTAAAGACAGAAGGTAGTGCTTACTAAATTCATCAACTTCATACCGCTCAAAAATGATTCATTAATAAGGTTGATCAAGTCTTATTAACAACCACTTTCGATTACCATGAAACCGAAGAACTTCGTAAATCACTAAGTTACCTCAATGGGGATATGGATGTCCCCAACAATAAGCATTTCATATTTCTTTTGTGATGAGGTAGAGGTATTTGAAAACTTCCAATAGTGATTGTCGGAGATTTTTCAATAACATTAATACCATTCACTTGGAGTTGTTTCTTTGGAAAGTGCACCGTATGCTCATAACCATTAATATGAAAAGTGACCTTGCTTTTATTGCAATCAATAATAACCCCTGCAGTATTCAAGAAGGGTCTACCAAGGATAATCGACATGTTGTCGTCCTAGGGCATCTCAAGTATAACAAAGTCAGTCAAAATAGTAACATTAGCAACAACAACAGGCACATCCTCACAGATACCGATGGGTATGGCAGTTGACTTATCAGCCATTTGCAAAGATATTTCAGTAGGTGTGTGTTGGGGAACGTAGTAATTTCAAAAAAAAATCCTACGCACACGCAAGATCATGGTGATGCATAGCAACGAGAGGGGAGAGTGTTGTCCATGTACCCTCGTAGACCGAAAGCGGCAGCGTTATGACAATGCGGTTGATGTAGTCGTACGTCTTCACAATCGACCGATCCTAGTACTGAACGTACCGCACCTCCATGATCTGCACACGTTCAGCTCGGCGACATCCCACGAACTCACGATCTAGTAGAGCTTCGAGGGAGAGCTCCGTCAGCACGACGGCGTGATGACGATGATGATGAAGCTACTGGCGCAGGGCTTCGCCTAAGCACTACGACGATATGGCCGAGGTGGATTATGGTGGAGGGGGCACCGCACACGGCTAAGAGATCAAGGATCAACTTGTATGTCCATGGGGTGCCCCCTGGCCACGTATATAAAGGATGGAGGGAGGAGGAGGCTGGCCCTCATAGGGCGCGCCCAAAGTGTGGAGTCCTACTAGGACTCCCTAGTCCTAGTAGGATTCCACCTCCCACATGGAATAGAAAAAGGGGAAGGGAGGAGGAGAAGGAAGGAAGGGGGCGCCCCCTTTCCCTAGTCCAATTCGGACCAGTCCATGGGGAAGGGGCGCGGCCACCTGAAAGTGCGTTATATTGACTAGAGGGGGGTGAATAGGCGATTTTTATGAATTCTTCACTGAGGAATTTGCCGGTGAGGAAATTCCTTAGCGAAGAACTATTTGCAGCGGAATAAGTACTCGAAGTAAACATAACAGAATCACAAGCATGGTCATCATGATGAAATGAAGACACAGTCTGAGAAAAGCGTAAACACAGGATAACACAGGATGAAGACAAGCAGATCAAGAAATTGAACTGAGGAAATTGAGAATGTCTTGATCAAAGTCTTCAAACACAGATATGACAAGCACACAACACGATAATGAGGAAATGAAAGAGTTGAGGAAATAGAACCAGTTGGCTTGGTGAAGATAATGATTTGGTAGACCAGTTCAAGCTACTTTGTCTCGCTTGTACATCCGGTTGGAGCGCCTAGGTATTTAAACACGAGGACACACAATCCGGACACACAGCCCTCACCGTATTCTCCTTGAGCTAAGGTCACACAGACCTCGCCCAATCACTCGTGGTAAGTCTTGGTGACTTAGAACCTTCACAAACTCGGTCACTCGGCGATCCACAATTCCTCTTGGATGCTCTAGACCATGACGCCTAACCATCTGAAGAAGCTACAGGTCTTCAAAGGTAACAAGCATCGGATCCATGCAGGATCAATCTCTTCAGTGATGCTCAATCACTTTGGGTTTGTAGGTGTTTGGGTTTGGGTTTTCCTCACTCGATGATTTTTGCTCAAAGTCCTCGGAGGATGGGATGCTCTCAAATGACAAGTGTCAGTTTCTCTCGGAGCAGCCAACCAGCTAGTGGTTGTAGGGGGCGGCTATTTATAGCCTAGGGAGCAGCCCGACATGATAAGACATAAATGCCCTTCAATGATATGACCATTAGGTGGGTAGATATTTTGGGACAACTGGCACAAGGCACAACAACGGTCGGAAATTTAAGGCTAAAATTCCTCAGGGCTATCATGTTCCTCACTGTGTAGGCAATCCGCACTGGCGAATTCCTAACTCCTCAGTCAGAACAAATTCCTCAGAGACCAGAAGAACTTTGTCTACATCCTTTGAAGAATATGGTGAACTGTATGAGATTTCCAATGGCTTCACTCGAAGGGATTGGTAGGTGTAGGATTTTGAGTTGAGCATCACATGGAAATTTCTCCTTAGTATTTCCTCGACCCCCTTTAACAGTACGGTGTTTCCTATGACTCAAGAAAGAGAAAATGAAACTACGAAAACAAAAGTCTTCACGCTTCATGTTCCTCAAATGAATACCAAGTCTTCAAGGTCATACCAATTTCTTCACTTTCAAAGTCTTCAGAAAGTCTTCAGAAATCCAAAGTCTTCAGTCGAAGAACTTCATTTTTGGGGGTCGACTTTCTCTGTAAATGTCAAACTCCTCATAGACTTATAGACCTGTGTACACTCATAAACTTATTAGTATCTTAACCTATAAGTCTTCAATACACCAAAATCACTAAGGGGCACTAGATGCACTTACAATCTCCCCCTTTTGGTGATTGATGACAATATAGGTTAAGTTTTCAACGGGGATAAACATATGAAGTGTAAATACTGATATTGAGGAATTTGATTGCAAGATATAGAAGAACTCCCCTGAAGATGTGCATAGTGAGGAATTTGCTTTTGAAGCAATGCACACTTGAAGAGTTGAATCATGGAGATCTCCCCCTATATCTTGTAATTTATACACGCATTTGACATAGTATATGAAGAATTTGAAATGCATGATGAAATATGGTGGTGATGTAATTCGGCATGTGTGCATTAACATTAATGAGGAATAAGCATGCGGAAAAGCACAGCAAAAGTATCAGTCACCATAGAGTTTAAGTTTACAACTCGATCCAGTAAAGTCTTCAAAATAACGATAGTTTCAAATTAGAAAAAAAAACGCCCATATATGATAGACCCCCTTGAAGACTAACTCAATTTTCTCCCCCTTTGTCATCGAATGACCAAAAGGATCGAAAAATGAGGACTAACACCCCTGAAGAATATCAAGTTGATGAAGGAGCGCCAGCGTTGTTGGGGTCGTTTGTTGATGTAGGGCCTGCCGCAGTGTCGTCCAAGTCTTCATGCTCGTCAGTGTCGCGCGATGAAGAATAGGAGCTGGCCACCAAGGAAGGAACCTTGACTTTCTTGTATTTCTTCGGTGGAGGTGCAGACCAGTCAAAATCTTCCTTGAGACCCATGTTCTCGAGATCTTCTTCACCATATACATGTGATGAGAATAGGCCAAAGCGATCGAAGACTTCATGGAGGTAGTAATGGTTTTCTTCTTTGCATTATGTGTGGCGATCATGTTGTGAAGAATTGAACCAAACTGACGCTTAACCCATTTATGGTTTCGATCCACCTTCTGGTGAAGACTTAGCAAAAGCTCACGGTCAGTCATCACACGAGGAGCAGTAGCTTGAGGATTTGGTTTGGAGGCATGGGCAGCAGAATCATGAGTGGCAGAGTCATCATTGGTGGAATAAGATGCAGCCTTGCGAAATTGACCATCCAATGGATGAATGCCTTCATCTATAACAGTTGGTGCCTTGCCCTTTTCGTCAGCTGAGGAATAGGTCCGCTTGAGGACTTCAATCGGGGGCAAGTAGCTGAGGTGATTCTAAAAATCAGCTTTGTAGTTGAGTGAAGACCTTGTCGTGAGGAATCTCATAATCCAAGGTGCATAAGGCTTCAACTCAAACGGTGAAAGTGCAACATTTGCCAGAGTCCTCATGAAGAAATCATGATAATTGACAGGAATGCCATGAATGATGTTGAAAACCAGATTCTTCATGATGCCGACAATTTCCTCATCAGATGAGTCATGGCCTTTGATTGGACCCATAGTCTTCGTCAGAATGCGATAGACTGTCCTTGGTACATACTGCAATTCCTTCACAAGGAATTTTGTCCTTGAGGCTTGACCAGGTTTCAATGGCTTCATCAGCACTTGCATATAGTGATCAGTAAGCTCAGGCTCTTGGTACATGCAACGAGCTCCTTCAGGTGGAGGCCTGATGGGCAGGGCGTGAAGTAATTCAGTGGCCGGTGCCTTATAGTGAGTATTTTCGGTCATCCAATCCAAAACCCAGGAGTTCACATCGTCAGCATCTCCTATGATGTGCAAAGATGCTTAGAACTAAAGAATGAGATCTTCAATCCAATCAACTATGTTTGTGAAAAAGTAGATGAGGCTGTGTCATGAAGCACTGCGAGGACGGGAGTGAAGCATGGCGGTGATTCCATGTCCACATGAGGAATATGCTCGTGGTGAAGACTTTGTCCTTGTTGAAAAGTAGTGAAGAATAGAAGTTGGCACAGGTGGCGGTCGAGCGCTTCCTTCTAAGACGAGCGAGAATCATCGACCTTGAATTTACGCTTCTTTGAGAATGGACCATTTGGCTTGAAATTTGAGGAGTGTCAGTCAATTGCATTATCACCTCAGGAATCGCAATCTCAGGTTCTTCATGCTGAGGAATTTCAGCCTCTACTCCAGTGACAGCCTGGGTCTTCAATTCTTCATTTTTATTTTCTTCAACACTAGTGGCTAGAATTTCTTCATGGAAGATGGTGTGGCATGTGGTTCATCAGATCCCATTTGAACTGTAGTTGCTGGGGACTGAGGAATTTGTTGCAAGAGTGGAGAGTTGGGGTGCTGACTTTCCCAAAAGTCATCATTCAGCACAGGTGTGGTACAGTCAATGTCCACATCTTCATCTTCCATTTCTTCAATGCTAGAAGTAAAGGCGAGGCATAGGCGAGGAAACAGCTGGTGTTGAAGGATTTCATCCACTTCAATTTCTTCATCCATCTCGCTCGATGTAGCGTGAAGGACTTTCTTCATCAGATCCGCTAGGGATCACGTATTCTTCATCAAAAGGGACGATTTCCTTTGATGGCATGGTAGTGAGAGGAACGACATCAATTGGGTTTGCAAATGAGCTGGTCATTGACTTCATCTTCTTCGGAGCTGAAGAATTGAAGAAGCTGATGCCTTCCTTTTCTTCACTGCTGCACGCTCTGCAGCCTTGGTCTTCTTTGCATCTGATGCAGATGGAAGAATTGGAGTTGGGGTAGGCGCAGGAGGAGCAGAGGAATGTGGTTGATTTTCTTCAGGCACAACTGATGCAGTTGCCCTGATTTCTTCATTTTCTTCAGGCGCACCACTAGTGGATGCCCTAGCAATTTCATCGGTAATTTGGAATGCGATCATCACCTGGAACTCACATTTTCTTCAGCAGCCTAAGTGTCATCAGCGGTGCTGGCATGTTCTTCAGTTGGCTGAGCAAATGCTCCAGCCTGAGGAATTTCTGGTTGCGTTGGAGTTGCAACCTTTGAAGTGAACTTTTTAGTCAGTTTCACAAACTTGACCTTGGCTCCTTGCCAATCAGCATAGTAAGCGTTGAAATCATCGCTGAGGACTTTGATTTCAGACTGGATCTTCATAAGTTCATCGCTTGTCGTAGAGTGACAACGTTGTTCTTCAGAATTTTTCTTTCCTCAGATTGCGCTTTCTTGATCTGCTGGCCTTCTCAAATTTCCATTTCTCTTCTTGGATGAAGGCAACAAGATATGACTTTGGCCAGAGTAAACTTGAAATCAGGCATAGGAGTGTTTGGGTCCTTGTGCGGAGATCAATGTAGTCGAGGATCAACTTTGGATCCAAAAGCGAGAGAGCACATTTGTGCCCTTGGCTCTAGCCCTGACTTGCCTATCTCGATGATTTCAAAGAAGTTCATCATCATCGCCTTCATCTTCTTCAGACGGCACTTGGAAGGCGACCTGCTTCTTGTGAGGACTTGGGTGAGAACCTCGTCCAGCAGTGGTCTTTGTCTTCAGCAGAGACGGTGTTGTTGAAGAATTTGGTGCAGCTGAGGAACTACCAGAAGCTCCTGAGGCAATAGAGATGCCTGTAGTCCTTTGGCATGTGGCAAGATGCACAGGTGCTGAGGACTTGGTTGGAGCAGCTGAGGACTTTGGAGGAGGAGGAGCAGCATGAGGAATTGGCCGTTAGGGCTTTGAGGATTCTGGCCTTGAGAGCATAGCTGAGGAACTTGGCCTTGAGGGCATTGAAGGTGAAGCACTCTTGTGCGCAGGCTTCTTTGCCATGGATTTCTTCAGCTTGACAGAGGCCTCGGCAAAGCAGCAAACAGCAGTAGTCTTCATTGAATTTCCTCACTGCTTCTCTGGCTTGTCTAGCCAACTTGGCCTGGCGCTTGGCCCATTCGTCAGGATAGTCCTCACCGTGCTTGAGGCTGGTGGGATCAGCTATTTGGCCAGGTGCCAATGGAGGTCTTGGGCATGGAGGATTGAGTGCGAATTTCTTCATGTATTTGGGAGTAACATATCTGTACTCCCTCCACTCCCTTGCCCATCTCTTCTCTATCCTCTGTATGCGCACCTTGCGCTGATTCTTGTCCTCCTTACCAAACTTGGCCTCATCAGGAGTGCAATAGTCTTTGTATATGTCATCAGGGATCTCAAAGGCAGTATTGATTTCAGGCCTCTTTCCTCCTTTCTGTGGCTTCTTTCCATCAGCCATTTTCTTCAGTTGAGGAATTTGAGCAATTGAATTCTCTGAAGAAGTATGAAACTTTTATTCGAGGAACGCTGCAAATGAGTTAAGTTGATGAGAACCTAGTGATTCAGCAGCGGACATGAGTACCTGTGAATAGAGTATAGTTGCGAGGAATTTGGAGAGGTCATATGCGTTCTCAGAAGGTTTTGTAAAAAGAACAAGTTTGAGGAATTTGACCAGATGATTCTTGAAGAATTTCACTAAGCGTTGTTTGTCTTAGGTTCCAGAGTTGTATAGATCGAAGATCCACACAATTGAGGAATCTTGAAGAAAAATTATTGCTTAGAGAAATGAATCAAGAACAGATGACATGTGAGGTGTTTAGTGTGTGAAGAATTTGAAGAATAAACACCTTTGAAGATTTTGTAGAAATCATTTGAATCAAAGAGGGCAGTAAAAGTAACTTTTAATTACCCTGGACGAAGAACACGACGAACTGTGAGGTGGAGATGTGAAGTTCATCTGTGTAGATCTTCCACACCCTAACTCGGCGGAGGAAGATAGCTACGGCGGTGGCGGAGTGAAGAAATCCGCAGTCGGCGCGAGTACGACGGCGACGAGGTCGAGGCAGTGAAGCTCTTCCTCACCGATGACGATGAAGTAGCGGCAGCGCTAGGGTTTGAGAAGCTTGAGCTGGAGAGAGGTCGAGCGGAGTAAAGGAAGTGAGGAAGGGAAGGGGGTATTTATAGCCACGGTGAAAAACTGTTCGCCCGAAGAAATTGGACGAACGTGCCCCTGACCCTACTCATTCGCTTGACATGTGTAACCCACGTATTGAGAAGTGGAGATCGTGTGAGATCGTGGGTGAATACGTAAGTATTTCATGGGATGCGGAACGGTTTGAGCGGCAAAACCGAAAATTTGGATAAGATAAGTTTTAATGTTCCGTTCGCAAATTCTTCAGCTGACAAGGACATAGTGAAGATTTTGAACGAGTTTCAAATATAATGCACATGAAGAATTTGTGAATAGATTGGGTTGAGTATAGCATAGAGGGGGAAGGGCCCGATCACATTCACTTGGCAGAAAAACCAACTTGAAGAATTAGCCATAAGTGAATGCTGTAGAGGACATAAACTCATATATTATATATAGCCAATGAAGAAAAAAGCAGCGGAAGCAAAGGAAGATTTTGCAAAGTTGAAGAATTTGAACAACTGAGGAATTTCAAAACTGAGGAAAAACTCAAATGAAGATTTTTCAACTTTTGGTGGTGGCGTGACCCACCATATAAGAATGATGATTTCAGACACCGCGTACAATTGTCGTAGGGTTCTGAGAATGAAATTCTTCATTAATTTCTTCACACTTAGAGTGTTAGTCTTCATTGATTGAAGAAAAACGTTTATTCATGTGTTGCACATCTAAGTCATCAATTTTGCATAAGTGTTAGGATGAGTGTCCTTTTCAAAGAATATTTGAAGATTCTAAGATATTTACCTCACACCGCAACTTGCTAAATCTCTTCTCATCCAAGGGCTTTGTGAAGATATCGGCTAGCTGTTCTTCAGTCTTCACATGCTCAATAGAAATGTTGCCCTTCAACACATGATCGTGAAGAAAATGATGACGAATCTGAATGTGCTTTGTCTTCGAAAGTGCCGAAGCTGGGTTGTGAGCAATCTTGATGGCACTCTCATTGTCCTGAAGAGAGGCACATTCTTCACGTTGACGGTAGTCCTTGAGAGTTTGCTTCATCCACAGAATTGAGCACAACAAGAACCAACAACAATGTACTCGGCCAAAGAAGGACGGTGATACGCAGCGATTCGCTTTCTTCGAGGACCAACATACCAAAGATCGTCCAAGGAAATGACATGTACCAAATGTTGACTTGTGGTCCACACGATCACCAGCATAGTCAGAGTCAGAATATCCAATGAGATCAAAAGCCGAGCCCTTGGGGTACCATAATCCAAGTGTTGGTGTGTGAGCTAGATATCGAAGAAGAATATGCTTCACAAAATTTATGGTGTGATTCCTTGATTGTAGCTTGAAATCGGGCACACATGCAAACACTAAGCATTATATCTAGCCTAGATGCACATAAGTACAATAAAGAACCAATCATGGAGTGGTATACCTTATGATCGAAGTCAATACCATTTTCATCGATTGCAGATGGCCATTTGTGGGCATAGGAATTTTGACGCCTTTGCAATCTTGCATGCCGAATTTCCTCAATTACATCCTTGAGATATTTCTCTGAGATATGAATATGACATTGCGTTGTTGTGAATTTGAAGACCTAAGAAGAATTTCAATTCTCCCATCATAGACATTTGATATTCTTCACTCATCATATAGGCAAATTCATCACTATAACGTTGGTCAGTACAACTAAAGATAATATCATCAACATATATTTGGCACACAGACAGTTCACCATCATAAGATTTAGTGAAAAGAGTAGGGTCGGGTGAACCGGGTTTGAAGCCTTTCTTCATGAGGAATTCCTTCAAAGTATCATACCACGCCAGAACTGCTTGAGGCCATAGAGGGCCTTGTTTAGTTTGAAGACTTTGTCAGGATGCTTAGGATCTTGAAAACCTGGGGGTTGAGCAACATATACTTCTTCCTCAAGCTTAACATTGAGGAATGCACTTTTCACATCCATTTGATATAAAGTGATATCATGATGGTTAGCATAAGCAAGTAATATGCGAATAGCCTCAAGTCTAGCAACAGGTGCAAAAGTTTCATCGAAATCAATTCCTTCAACCTGTGTGTAGCCTTGAGCTACAAGCCGTGCCTTATTCCTCACCACAAGGCCATTTTCATCTTGCTTGTTGCGGTAGATCCACTTTGTGCCAATGATATTGTGCTTGCGAGGATCTGGATTTTTAACCAGTTCCCAGACGTTGTTGAGCTCGAATTGATGTAATTCTTCTTGCATGGCCTGAATCCACTCAGGCTCTAGAAATGCTTCATCTACCTTAGTGGGCTCTATGATAGAGACAAAACCATAGTGCCCACAAAAGTTAGATAAATGTGAAGCTTTTGAGCGTGTGAGAGGACACAGTTGCTTCAATGTCATTGATGATCTTTTCAACTTGCACTTCTTTTTGCAACACGAGGATGAGCTGGTTGTCGTCGAGGAATTTGATCAAAGCATTTTCTTGACACCATTTTCTTCAAGATTTTCTTGAGTGCATTAGCTCGGCGTTCTTCACGCTCGGAATGAATTCTTCAAAGATTCTTGATGAGGAATGACATCCTCGGTAGCCTTGAACTTGATAGTTTCCTCGGTCTTTGGTTCATCTATCCACGTAAGGTAGGTGCTCTCTTTGCGACCCATTAGTTTCATCGAATCAAGACATCTACAGTTTCAACAACCTTGTGAAGAACGTTGTTGAAGACTCTGTAGGTGTGCGAATCCTTTCCGTAACCAAGCATAAAACCTTCGTGTGCTTTCGGTGCAAATTTAGCATTGTGATGAGGATCTCTAATCCAACATTTAGCACTGAAGACTGTGAAATAACTCACATTGGGTTTCTTGTCAGTGAGGAGTTCATAGGCAGTCTTCTTGAAAAATTTGTGAAGATATACCCTATTGATGATGTGGCATGCAGTATAGATTGCCTCAATCCAGAAGTGATGAGGCGTCTTGTACTCATCAAGCATAGTGCGAGCCATCTCAACAAGAGTTCTGTTCTTGCGCTCCACGACGCCATTCTGCTGAGGAGTATGTCGGTGTACTAGAGTAGGGGTACCCTAGTATCCCGAACTCGTGCACAACAGTTGTAGCACCCCGCGGCAAGGCTTGCCAGGTGATCGTCAAGGTCCTCCGTGGCTCCTTTGGAGCCATTCAAGAGCAAAGTATTCAAACCCCCGGCAAGAAGAGGAGAGCTTGGGAAGAAGGCGAATCAAGGCCCGGCAAGAGGAGCTTGCCGGGAAGGCCAACCAAGGCACTTAGGAGACAAGGCCCGGCAAGAGGAGCTTGCAGGGAAGGCCCGATGAGCGACAAGCTTCTGTAGCGACAAGACAACGACCAAGGCAAGGCACTTGCCATGCAGTGTATCCACCTCGTTTCCTCCGGCTCCGGCTCATCCAACAACGTGTCGCCACAGGACCCTTCCAGGTATGCGTGGCGGAAAGCTGTGCGGCCGAAGTGCTTGGTGGTAAGCGGTCTTGACAAGATAGCCATCGTGGCGGCGGTGGGCGCCCGTGACTACCACTTTATGCCTTTGTTTGGGTGACTTAGAGCGGGCATTTATTGCCTTTGTCCCTGCCGTCGTGGTTAGGTATGATACCTATGTACAAGTAGTTGTACCAACCACATGTTCTTCTCCACTTTTACCCTTACCTATGTTGCCACCTGTCGGTGACCCCTTGAGCATATAAAAGGAGGCCCATGTGCAACGTATAGAGGGGGGAGGGGTTCGAGGTTCAGTTCATTTGAAACCAGAGAACACACATACACTCAGGCTAGGTTTTGTAGCTCTTAAGGCTCCCTAGCAAGAACACAATACAATCAAACAAGCAGCAGTAGGAGTATTATCTCTCCGGAGAGCTCCGAAGCTGGGTAAAGCTGCTTCGTAAGCCCGCCTCGATCTGCTCTTCGTGCGATCTCCGCCCCACCGAATCTGAAAGGGACTCGGCCCGCCCGGTCCCATAGGTGTCCGTGGATGCGATCAGCCTCCCGACATCTTTGGCGCGCCCGGTAGAAGCGTCGAGGCTGTGTCAACCTGATCCGGCGTTCACACGAGCTGCATCTTCATCATCTTCATCGACATGCCACCGAAGAAGAAGGCTTCGGCGGCAACGGACCCGTCCGCGTCGAACCCACCACCACCAGAGCAAACGGGTGGTGGGGTGAAACGCCGGTGGAAGAAACGGGCGTGGGCGAGGCCCACGCTGCCAAGTCCAAGGACAAGGCTGCGCAGACCTCGGCGTCAGACATTCACCGCGCCCATCTCGGGAGGCGCGGGACCGGCTGGCGTCATGGTTTTCATAATACCATCGCTTCGTTGGACCAAGGTCGAGCCGGTGGATCTCGCGAAGGTTACTCAAGACCCGGCGTACTGCGTCGACATCTTTGGCGCATAGCGAACGCGGTCGCCGGACGAGGACTGCTCCTTCTAACATAGATAGGAGTCCGAGCATATCCGCTCCTCGCACCGTTCGCCATCGCCGCCCACCACTCGGCGAAGCTTTGGCGCGAAGCTCATTTGCCTCTGGATTACCCTCCCACATCCGACAAGATCGGCGAGTGGAGGCCACCATCAGTCTCATCGGCCGCCAACGGCGACACTCCACGGCAGCCGAAAGCACATCGCCGCATGGCGGAGATCGCCAGCACGAGCTGGTGGCGGCAGAGACCCGTGGAGGTGCAACCACCATGCACTCTCCACCGAAGGCCAAGATCGCCGACTCACCGGGATCCACCTCGACAGCGACTCCACCGCATCGTCGGATCCACGAGCTTCGCCGCGATCAGCGCCAAGTTCTTCATGAGCGACAAAGAAGAAGGCGCTCGAACTGCGCATCGGCGTCGAAGAGAAGCGCCGTCAATCGGACTAAGCGGCGGGCCCTCCTATCGACATGCATGCGCCCGAAGGAACCAGGCGACTTGTCAGTATCTGATAGGATTGCCCTGCGTTCACCCGTGAGCTGCGGCAAGTCGATGGGCCGACAAGAAAAAATTTCAAGCCAGCGTGCCCGAGGAGAAATACGGCGGCAAGGCGCATCCGTCGAGTTTCTCACATCTACACCATCGCCAGCGGTGCAAGCTCACGGGGGACGAGACGACAAGATCCTCGCTAACTACTTCCCGCTGGTACTCAACCCCAATGTCAGATCCTGGCTCATGCACTTGCCGGACAGCTCCATATCTTCTTGGGCAGATCTGTGCCATCAGTTTGTCGGCGCCTTCACAGGTGGCCACAAACCTCATGGCCAAGAGAGTGACCTTCACCGCTTCGCCCGGAAGGAAGGAGAGCCCTGCGCAAGTACATTCAGAGATTCAGCTGTACACTACAACATCGGATGTCCACCTGCCGCATGTCGGTAATCAGTAGCGTTCCATCGAACATGCGGGCAACCGTAGGATGAGGAGGAGATGGCGATGCGCAAGATCAAGGGCGTCGATGAGCTATATGCCCCGCCAACAAGTGTGCACGCGTCTTTGAGGAGGAGGAGACTCCCGGGGAGAATGTAGGGCGAAGGGTGCGATAGTGAGGAAGCTGCCCGGCAAAGAAAAGCCGTGGCGAAACAACGAAAGAAGAAGGGGCAAAGATGTGCTGGTTGTCGAAAGCAGTCCGGCAATGGAGGTGCCGCCACTAAAGCCAAAGTTGGTAGCTCCGGCAAGGGAGGTTGCCGCTGGCGCCAACGATCGAAGCCGATGGCGATCGCCGACAAGCGAGACGACTCCAACAAGCGATCTTGCAAGATCCACCGCACCAAGGGCCATGACCTCCAGAGCTGCAAGAAGGTCGAGCAGCTTGTCCGATGACGAAGGCTGAAATTTGGCGTAGCGACAAGGAGAAGGCCCAGGGAAGGTCTTTGGAGCTGGCAAGAAGCGCCCGGCCGGGGAGACCTTGTGATAAGGTCAAGCGGCGGCAAGAGACAGACCTCCAGCGGCGCGACAAAGGCGAAAGATGGCAATGACAGCGAAGACATGGGCGATGATGAAGCCGATGAGCGGGGAGTTCGAGAAAGCCACGAGAGGTCTTATGCGTTGGCGGTGCTTCTGCATACTTCCACCGCCAACTCAAGCGGTGGATGCGGAAGTCAATGCGTGAGAACCATCCATCGAGTCACGCCAAACCTGCGAAATGGTCCAACCGCCTATCATCTTTGACATTGAGGACCACCACGATAGCATAATTGCGGTCGGGTGCTTGCCGATGTTGGTTTCACCAACTATCCGCAACCTCAAAGTCACTAAGATGCTAGTTGGCGGCGGGCGGCTTAAATCTGATCTCTTCGCGGTACTCGAAACTCCGGATCCTGACGGCGAGCTCTCGAAGAAATGCGGCACATTCAAGGAACCAATCCGGGAAGGAGCAAGCGAAGGGAAGATCACGTTACTTAGGTAACACTTGGCGTGAGCTAAACTTCAGGGCCGAGAGGTCACCTTTGGCGTTGCCGATTTTCCATTGCCTTACAATGGGATACTTGGCGTCCGGCACTTCGCCAAATTCATGGCGGCCTCTCACTATGCATACAACCTGCTAAAGATGCCGGCCGATAAGCGTCATCTCTGTCCCTGGCGACAAGAAGGATGCTCTTATCTGCGCCGACAAAATCTACCGGAAGCGGCGGCTGAAGCGGATCGCAAAACACTTCTAACTGCTGAAGCTCACAGGGGAAGAAGAAGTCCAAGTCCGGCAAGAGTTACGATGCCCACTCACGGCAAGCGCACCTCTTGGTGCTTTGCGCTACCGTCGAGGGCCTTTCATCGAGCTCCACCGGCAAGTGCAAGAAGAAGAAGGCGATGGCGGCTCCACCAGAGACCAAGAAGGTGTCCGCCAAGGAGGCCGGCACTGGTGGTACCTTCACCATCAGTGCCACGCTTGACCCTAAATAGGAAGGCGCGTTCGTTGCTTTCCTGCGGGCGAATGTTGACGTGTTTGCATGGCAACCGTCGACATCCCGGTGTTCAGTGAAAGTAATTGAGCACCACCTAACCTGTCTGTCCTCATCTTGGCGACCGTCAGCGAGCGTCGAGAGAAAGCAAGCGGTGGGCGCCAGAATTCATTGCGAAGAGATCAAGAAGTTGGAAGCGGCGGGCCTTGTCGGAGGAGTGCTCCATCCTCGTGGTTGGCCAATCACAGTAGTCGTCGCATAAAGCAAGCGGGAAATGGAGGCTTTGTATCGATTTTACCGATGTTAATAAAGCTTGTCCCAAAGACCCATTTCCTTGCGGCGCATTGACGGATTGTTGACTCCACGGCGGGATGTGATTTGCTTTCGTTTCTTGATGCATACTCGAGGATATCATCGGATCTTCATGGCGAAGAGGATGAAGAGAAACCGCATTCATCACTCCATGTGGCACATCTTTGTTTTATCTACGGATGCCTTCCGGGTAAAGAATGCTTTGGTTCAACATTGCAAGAGTAGCCCATGAAGCCTTTGAGCCACAAATGCACGCAGAAATGTAGAAGCTTACATGGATGACATAGTGGTCAAGAGCAAGGACAAAGCTACTCTGATTCAAGATTTAGATGAAACTTTTGCAAATCTGCGCAAGATCAACCTCAAGCTCAACCCCGAGAAGTGCGTGTTTGGAGTCCCTTCCGGCAAGCTTCTCGGTTTCTTCGTGTCTCATTGAAATTGAAGCCAATCCGACAAGATCAAGGCCATTGAGCAAATTGAAGCACCAAAAGCGCGTCAAGGATATGCGAAGACTTGCGGTTCGCGTAGCTGCTCTCGGCGAGTTTATCTCTAGGTTCTGCTGGCGGCATACCGCCATTTTTCAAAATTTTGAAAAGGCAGGTCCAATGAAATGGACTCCCGAAGCGGAGGCTGCGTTGAAAGACTTAAAGAGATACATCCTCCACTCCAACACTTGTCGCACCTAAGCCACAAGAGAAGTTCTTTGCTATATAGCGGCAACCAATCAAAATGGTTAGTGCTGCGTTAGTGGCGAAAGGGAGGTAGATGATGAGCCCGACAACCAAGGCGAGATGCATCCAGCGACAAGCAAGGCACTTGTGGGCAAACTCTGGTCCCGACAAAGATAGATCTGGCGAGGAATGTGAGAATGTCGAGAAGAGAATGGTGCAGCGCCCGATTTACTTTGTCGGTTCCCTCTTGCAGAGGCTAGGTCAAGGTACTACGGTGTGCAGAAATTGCTTCGGCCTTCTCATGGCCTCGAAAGCTGCGCCATTACTTCCAAGCACACGAAATCACGGTCGTCACTCGCTTTCGGCTGAAGAGGATCTTTGCAAAATCCGGAAGCAGGCGGGATTGTCGAGTGGGCCTTTGGAACTGTCAAGCTTTGGCCTCAAGTTTGAAAGCACTTCAACTATCCAAAAGCGAGCATTGGCGGAGTTCATAGCAGAATGGGCCAACACAAGATGAAGAAATTCGAGACAAGCATCCCGTCAAGGAAGCAAAGAGAGTGGATAATGTACTTTGATGGTGCCTTCTCAGCTGCAAAGGCGCCCGGTCTTGAGCGTCTTGCTGTCGCACCTACGAAGAGCACCTCAAATCGTAGTCGGATGCACTTTCCCAAGGAGCAAGCAACAAACAATCTGCAGTATGAGGGTTTGCTTGCCGGTCTCGAGGATCATGAGTAGACCTTGGGATTAAGAAGCTCATTGTCGGGGGTGACTCACGACTTGTCATCCGCCAAGTAAACAAGAGTTATCAGAGTCCGTTGATGGAAGCTTATGTTGATGAAGTGAGGAAGCTAGAAAGAACACTTTGACCTACAAATGGAACATGTTCCAAGAGCTCAAAATGATATTCTTGATGGCTGTCGAAGTCGGCGCACTTAAGTTACACATGGAACCGGGAACCTTTGTGCTCAGGTGACTCAACCATTGTAACACCATCAAGCTGGCGAGCAAGAAAGAGGAAGTTGATTTACTGGCGACTATCTTCGGCCGGAAGCTCCACGAGTCCGCCGCCAAGAAGGTCCCCGGATCAACGCCAAGAAGTCTTTGAGAAGCGATGCTGCTCCGACAAGCCCTAGGGTTTGTTACGTTGAAGCAAAGCGCTCCCGACAAGCTTTGCTCGGCAAGCTTGCGGGGAATATCAACTCCGTGAGAACCTGGTTCTCGCCCGGTAAGCGGATGTTCTCGCGACAGCAGATGTGCCTTTAGTCCTTGTTGTCGAGCCGCCAAGCTCCGGCATGGGCGCATGACGGATCGTCCATTTCCTTCGAACAGAGGAGAACTTCCGAAGAGCAAGAAGAAGCGGAAGAAGTAGCGGCGATCAAGTATGTACCGGTTGTCGGCGGCTGCTGTGCGAGAAGAAAGACTCAACGGTGTGAAATTGAAGTGTATTTGCGGAAGATGAATGAAAAATTTGTTAGCGAGAGATACGAGGAGGCATATGTGGTCACCACATTGGCGCAAAACACTTGGGCAAAAGCGTTAAGCAAAGGTTTCTTTTAATGACTGACCCTCGAGGATGCAAGCTGCACAAGTAACCAAGTGTGAAGCGTGCGGTTCCATTCCAAGCAGATACACCGGCCAGCTCAAGCTCTCCGGACAATCCCTTTATCCTGGCCATTTTTAGTGCAGGGGCTCGACATCCTCGGCCCCTTTCCCGAGCTGTCGGGGCTTTGAGTACTTATGCGTTGCAATCGACAAGTTCACAAAAGTGGCGGAAGTGGAAGCGATGAGGAAGGTGGCGGCCACGGTCGGCCGATCAAGTTCTTGGTCGATTGTTTGCCGCTTCCGGGATCCCTAACGGGATCATCACCGACAACGGCACCCAATTCTGAGCCGCACCTTCATGCGGTCGTCCAAGATCTTGGCGCCAACGGTGCTGCCTTAACATTGCTCATCAGAAGCAGCGGTCAAGCGGAAAGGCGAATCTTTGAAGTCTTCTTGGCGGACTCAAAGACCGGGACTTTCGACAGGCTGCACAAGTGCGGAAGAAAGCTGGATTGAGGAGCTGCGGTGGTTCTTTAGTCGATCGAGAATGACGCGCCATCGAGCCAGCGGCGGACACCTTCGCTCTAGTCTATGGAGCATGGCGGTTCTCCCCACGGAACTTCGTATCTGGGTCGCCTCGAGTGCTTTCGCTTATGATGAGCTCGAGCAAGAGCAGCTGCGACAAGATGACGCTGCTCCTTGAGGAAGACCGTCTTGAGGTGCTTGTCTGCGAGCTGCTCGATACCGGCAAGCTTTGCGCCGCTACCATAGCCGCAAAGTTAATGCCGAAGTCTCGAGGAAAGGCGACCTTGTTCTTGGCGCGTTCAATCCGCCAAGAATTCCAACAAGTTGGCCTTGAAGTGGGAAGGTCCTTACGGAATTGAAAGCGAGTCACTAGGCACAGCTGTTATGCCTTGAGACCCGAAGATGGCGTTCGGTGAGCAACTCTGGAACATTGAACATCTTCGTAAGTTTTACCCGTGGGGCGCGGTTGCGGAACCGTTACGGCAACCACCTTTATACAAGTCTTGCCGATGTTGCATGTAATCCTTTGTACAAAAGCGGGCGCGGAACCCGTGCATAAAGTAAAGCTCATGTGTTCCGCATCTTGTCAATTTCATGCTTTCTACTCATTATATTGCATGTGTTATCGACACTTTGTGCGACACCTACCCGATGGCAATAACGAGCCATGAGGCTTCATATCTTTATTTTCTCTTCTTTCTCTTTCTCGAAGAAAGGAAGGATCCCTCGCACACACAAGTTTGCCGGGGGGAAGGAGAAGATAACGGTGTGAACCAAGCGTCGCTCGAGGAGGTCAAGCCTTACCGGGAAGGAAAAGACAGAAAAGCTAAGTTGCTAAAGTTTGAGCAATCAGTTTTAAAATTTTTTAAGTTATTCTCCTCGAACGACCGCACTTTGTATGGAAAACACATGCTGCGGAGGAACCAACTCGTAGCTAGTTGCGCCCTTACTTTGTTTGAGTCCGCTCAACAATTTAAGTGAGCTGCGATTAGTTGCGACAAAGGTTGCCTTGCCGGATGCGGCACCGCTTGGCGAAATTCTTGGCGTCCACTTTTCAGCTTCATGGCTAAAGAATTACTGCTTGGCGAGTTCCCTAAGCGTGAGGGTAAAAACATACAAAGGAAGGAATCAAGTAAAGGAAATAACATAGCGATCCTTGCCAAGATAGAGTTATATTACAAAATAGCTTGTCGCAGCTCTAATAGATTGTTCTCCTAACATGACTATAGCGATAAGGAAAAAGATAAAATGGGCGGCCTAATCTACGGTGCGCCTTCAACCCTCTTGATCCGCTCACCTGTCCATGATGGGAGGCGACAAGGGTCTTAGTGCCTCTACATCAGCATCCGTGACAAGGACTTGAGGGCGTTGGTGAGGTTGAGGCACAGATTGCGGAAGGCCACCTTCATCAGCACCTTTTGGAGAGCTCCCGCGCAGATCTGGCGCGACTCCTCGGCCAGCCGCTTTGGAATCGTTGCCCGGAGTCGCCGGAGAGCCGTCAGCACGCCCTTGAAGAATAAGTTGAGCTTGGCGCTGGGCTGGAGATGCTCGTCGGAGGAGTATCCAAGATCCTCCATCCCCAACTCCGTCAGCTCCCTATCGATGGCGGCGGCAGTGTCCACAAGACCCTCGGTCTAGTGCTCCACGTTATCCCTGAAGGTATTACAGGTAGCGGCAGCACTTTTCCTTCTCGGCGCCTCGTCGGCCTATGATCTCCTCCACAGCCTCGTCCGGCGTCTTGAGTCGGGGTGGTGATTTCAGCTTCGAGATCGCGTTGGAGTCCTTGGCGGTCTTTGAGTTCCTTGCTCCTCTCGGCGAGGCAGCCTGCAGCTACGCCAAGGGTGTGGCGTCCTTCTCGCGCTCATGCTTGAGTGCAGCAAGCTCCTCGCCGCTCTTCGTCGAGTTGGCCTCCGGCTGCGTCACTCTTGTCGCCAACTCCTTCTTGGCGGCCTCGGCATTCTTGGCGGACATCTTTTTGCCTCCTTGAGAATGCGCCAAGCGTTTGCTCGCGCGACAAGCTCCTCCTCATGGCTGTCGAGATGGACCTTCCGCTGAACCAGCTTCGCCTTCTTCTTGCCGGCTTCTCGCACGGCAAGCCTTTGTTGTTCTTGAGCCTCGGCCTTCTCGAGGATGAAGGCTTTGCGCTCCTCGGCCGAATCGCTCCCGCTCCTCTGCCAAGGCCGGAGAGCCTCTGATTTATGCTCTGGAGCTCCTCCGCGCTTCTCTATGTCCCACGCCCGCTGCGCGACAAAGCGCTTCCAGGAAGCCAGGCTTGGCTTGCCGTGATAAAATAAGCGGCGGCCTGCGATGGCTGCTCCTCCTCGGGCTTCGCCTACTTGCTGCTTTCGGCGCGTCAACCAGCGTCGGCCCGGCGGAAGCGAGCAGCTCTTCGTCGAAAGTTCCCCTTCAGCCGTAGCCACAGGCTGAAGCGGGGAAGTTTGATGAAGCGCCTTCACCGGCCTTGAGATAGGGCCCGGGCATTTGGGGCTCTTCGGGGCCCGATGCTGTAGTAGGCAGCGGAGGATCGTGAGTCGAGATGGCGCTGTCGCTCCTGCTGACCCAGGGGCCTTGAGTGCAACGCCATGAGACCCCTCGCCCGGCTCCTGCGGCAGCAACCTCGGTGGCCTCTCATGGCCGACAGATTCATCAGCGCTTGGCTCCTTCTCCAGCGACCTCGGTCTCCATCAGCTCCGTCGCGAGATGGACTGAAGACGGAAAAGGAAGAAAAAGTCAAGCAAATATTCAAAAGAAGATCGAGAAGAAGCCAAGGGAAATTTTTGGACAAGAAGGATACCTGTCTTTGGGATCGAGCAGTCACCCTTATCGGAGAGCGGTCCCTTGCGGAGATGTCTCCCTTGTCGGGGAATCCACCCTTGGCGGAGTAGTTGAAGCGAAGGCTTGTCGGGGCGGCTTCCGGGCCCTCTTGGTGAGGCTGCTCTGCTCCTACACAAGTCAACAGACGAGATATCAGCAAAGAAGAAGCACCCAAGCACGCTTAACAGCGAAAATGAAAAACCCAACACTTCTGTTGAAATTTTGTCTTTGAGGGCTGCTCTGAGGAAAGGTTGCGGGTCCGGCAAGTTGGTCTCGAGGCGCATCCTCTCCGGTCCTGGCCGGGATCATCCTCGATGACAACCACGGAGTCTTGGCCCTTTTCGAAGCTCTGGGCCAGCGATCACGAAAAGGAAAGGGTTGAGGCGAAGCAAGTCGAGATCCAAGACACGGCGGCAAGAATTGAAGGAATTTAAACTTAGCCAAGATTCTTACTCCTCTTCCTCCTCGTCGAATTTGGTAGCGGAGAAATTAAGTCTGGCCCGCCCAGTGCCCGCAGGGGCGAAGGTAATGGGATCCCTTGGACACTTGGCGGGAAGCGAAGGCCCGCTCGGTTCTTGCAACAGCGTGAGAATTGCTCCCAGCGGCAACCGTGCTTGCCCATGATGGAGCTTCGTCATGGCGCGGCCTGTAACTTTTGCCTCGTCTGCCGCTCAGCTGCGTCCCGTCCCTACGAGAGCGTCTTCTTAAGCGGGCTGGAGGCTCCGTTTGCGACGAACTACCGGGAAGGTCTGAGAGTGGAGGAGTCGGTCCTCGCCCGTTTCGTCCAGCGCCCTCGTGAGCTCGCTTTCGGCTTTCGGCTTGAAGATCGGCGTGCTCTTCCTCACCGGCAGGCTCTTCCTCGTCGCCGAACTCTCCGCGCTCGGCAAGGCTTGCCACCTCTGCTGCCTCCGCCTCCTCCTCGGTGAACCTGAATTCGCCAGCGGCAGCAGCTGCTACCGCCTCCTCCAATCTGGTGGCGATGCGTTTCATCTCGTCGTCAGTGGTGTCGCGGGTGAGCCTCTTCTGCTCGTCGGCGCGGATCGCTACTTCTTCAAGCTGTCGAAGAACTCCCGCGATGACATCTGCGAGGCTCTTGCAGTGGGCACGATCCCGTGCGAGTCGCCTGGCCATCATCATAAGCGCGGATGCGGTCAGCGAAGTTGTTGCACAATGGAACAACTCCCTCGGTGTTGGAACACTTCAGGATCTTTGAGGATCCCATGAACAACTCTGAAGCATCGCCGTCAACTCCAAGGCGGTGAAATTCCGATTGAGGCTGGGCGCAGCCTCATGATGTCGCCCGCGTTACGGAACTCCCGGGCAGGTCGCCTCCTCTCACAAAGAAGCGTCGCGGCTGACGAAGAAAATCTGCTCAAACAGCCCCCACGGTGAGTCCGGCAAGTCTGGCGCGGATCTGGTGGTGGCGATCTTGCTTTGTCATCCTCCGGGCCACGCTGCTCCAATCATTGCCGCGTACCACGGGGCTTGGCGCCTGGCGGTGAAGCGGCTGCGGCTCCTCCTCGGCGATCCGGCACCAATCGGCTCTCCACTGCGTCCCATTTCTTTGCGGAGCTCTCCTTCGAATCGCCTCCTTCTTGCGGTCCTCGAGATCCAGGCGATCCCGCGGATAAGGGCTCTCCTCTCTCGACTTCGGGGGCATGAAGAAGAGAGGCGGAAGAAGAGAACGTTGGGATGGACTCCGACAAAGTTTTTCGCGGAAGGTGTGCGAAAACTGCCATAGTGAAACGGCGTTGGGGGTGAAGTCAAGGAGGTGGAGGCCGTGCGTGTTCATAATGTCGCGAAGAACTTCCGGAGAAGAGGCGGGCGAGCCCGCGATAGAAAACAGCGAAGAAAGGATACCCACTTGGGGCCAATTCAGCGGCGGGGAGTACCTTAGTGGCGGATGCGCCCGTGTCTCCGTCGACCGAGAAAAGGTAGTTTTCCCTCGGCTCCTTGGCGGTGAGGAAAAATGGCCCGCTCATGCGCAGCGCCGCAAGCCGCTGCCTCGGCCGACTTGACAACCTTGGGGCTTCGGAGCCATGGCGGAGGCGGTGAGGGAAGGCTCAAGGCGTTGGTGGTGACGGTGGCGGCGAGGCGAGCGGCTCTCTTACGGCAGGAAGCGGGGAGCAACGGTGGTTTCGAGATCGAGACAGCAAATGGCGAGGTGGCGGAATGGCCTGCTTCCTCTGCTTATAAAGAGGGAGGCGGACGTTCCGCCCTTCACGATAAAGAAATTCCCCCACGATCTGCCCACGATCTCTCCCACGGCGCGCGGCGTTCGTAGCGTCTTGGTTAAATGGAGGCGTGGTGGTCGAGGTGAGTTATGGCGTAATCCAGGGCGCGTGTGCCCGTGCCCTGTTTGGGCTGGCCCATTGTTGGCCTTCGGCAAGTGTGTGGCCCGGGCAGGGGGCTCTGTCGGTGTACTAGGTAGGGGTACCCTAGTATCCCGAACTTCGTGCACGAGCAATTGTAGCACCCATGGCAAGGCTTGCGGTTGATCGTCAAGGTCCTCGTGGCTCCTTTGGAGCCATTCAAAACAAAAGTATTCAAACCCGGCAGAGGAGCTTGCGGAAGATAACTCAAGGCACTTAGGAGACAAAGGCCCGGCAAGAGGAGCTTGCGGGGAAGGCGATGACGACAAGCTTCGAGCACGACAAGACAGCGACCATGACAAGGCACTTGCCACGGCGAGCATCCACCTCGTTTCCTCCGCTCCAGCTCATCCAACAGCGTGTCGCCATGGGACCCTTCCGGTGCTGCGTGGCGAGAAGGCTGTCTTGACCCGGGGGTCTTGTGATGTGGTAGCGGTCTTGACAAGATAGCCATCGTGGCAGGTGGTGGCGCCCGTGGCGGCCACTTTATACCTTTGTTTGGGTGACTTAGGCGGGCATTTATTGCCTTTGTCCCTGCGTCGGGGTTAGGTATGATACCTAACTGTACAAATGGCTGTACCAACCACAAGTTCTTTTCCACTTTTACCCTTACCTATGTTGCCACTGTCGGTGACCCCTTGAGCATATAAAAGGAGGCCCATGTGCAGCGTATAGAGGGGGAGGGTTCGAGGTTCAGTTCATTTGAAACGGAGAACACACATACACTCGAGCTAGGTTTTGTAGCTCTTAAGGCTCCCTAGCAAGAACACAATACAATCAAACAAGCAGCGTTAGGAGTATTATCTCTCGGAGAGCTCGAAAATTTGGAGTAAAGCTGCTCGTGTTAAGCCGCCTCGATACGCTCTTACAAATGCGATCTCCGCCCCCACGAACCGAAAGGGACTCGGCCGCCGGTCCCATAGGTGTTAAGTGATGCGATCAACCTCCCCGACAGAGTATAAAGGGCAGAATAACTCATGAGTAATACCAAGTTCATCAAGATAGTCATCAAGACCAGAATTCTTGAACTTCGGTTCCATTGTCACTTCTAATGTGCTTGATCTTCACACCAAAGTTGGTTGAAGCTTTGACACGTCTCCGTCGTATCTACTTTTCCAAACACTTTTGCCCTTGTTTTGGACTCTAACATATAATTTGAATGGAACTAACCGGATGGCGTTGTTTTTGAGAATTGCCATGGTGTTGTTTTGTATGCGAGAAAACAAAAGTTTTGGAATGACCTAAAACTCCACGGAATATCTTATAATAAATAATAAAAATCCTGTAAAGATGAAGACCAGGGGCCCACACCACATCCATGAGGGTGGCGTGCCCCAGCGCCCCCTACCTCGTGGGCCCCTGGATGCCCTCGGCGCCAACTCCAACTCCATATATTGGCTTCGGGAGAAAAGAAATCGAGAGAAGAAATCATCGCGTTTTTACGATCTGGGCCGCCGCCAAGCCCTAATCTCTCTCGGGAGGCTGATCTGGAGTGCAGTGCAGGCTCAGGAGAGGATCGTCGCCCGTCGTCATCATCAACCATCCTCCATCACCAATTTCATGATGCTCACCGCCGTGCGTGAGTAATTGCATCGTGAAGCTGGCTGGACGGTGATGGGTTGGATGAGATTTATCATGTGTCGAGTTAGTTTTGTTAGGGTTTGATCCCTAGTATCCATTATGTTCTGAGATTGATGTTGCTATGACTTTGCTATGCTTAATGCTTGTCACTAGGGCCCGAGTGACATGATTTCAGATCTAAACCTATTATGTTTACATGAATATATGTGTGTTCTTGATCTTATCTTGCAAGTCTATAGTCACCTATTATGTGTTATGATCAAGCAACCCAGTGACAATAATCGGGACCACTCGGCGATGACCATAGTTTGAGGAGTTCATGTATTCACTATGTGCTAATGCTTTGTTCCGGTTCTCTATTAAAAGGAGGCCTTAATATCCCTTAGTTTCCAATAGGACCCGGCTGCCATGGGAGGGTGGGACAAAAGATGTCATGCAAGTTCTTTTTCCATAAGCACGTATGACTATTTACAAAATACATGCCTACATTACATTGATGAGCTGGAGCTAGTTACATGTCACCTGTGTTATGGCATTTGTTACATGATGAACCACATCGACATAATTATCCATCATTGATCCGGTGCCTCTGAGTTTTCCATATCTTGGTTCTCGCTTATTTACTTTTCCGTTACTCTCTTGTTACAATCACTCTGAGAATACCAAAAACATTACTTTTGTTGTCTTTACTTTTGTTACCATTACCACCTCTATCATATTACTTTTGCTACTAAACACTTTCTTTGCGAGATATTAAGTTTCAGGTGTGGTTGAATTGACAACTCATTTGCTAATACTTGAGAATATTCTTTGGCTCCCCTTGTGTCGAATCAATAAATTTGGGTTGAATACTCTACCCTCCCGAAAACTGTTGCGATCCCCTATACTTGTGGGTTATCAAGACCTTTTTAAAGCGCTTACGTTCTTGAAGAGCATAGCTCTATTCTTTGAGTCATTTGGGATTTATATCTGCTGGACACTATGAAGAACTTGAAGGCGCTAAGACAACAATTTATCCCTCAACTACGAGGGGAGGTAAGGAACTGCCATCTAGCTCTGCACTTGATTCACCTTACATTATAAGTAAGCTAGCGACACCTAAACACCTTACGCTATTAGTTCCAATATGTGGGATGTTATTGATGATGCCATACGCTATGCATGATACTTATGATGAAACTACTTCTATGCTTGATCTTTGTTGTGCCTCTTGGTGAATTTCTAGATGAACAAATTTCTAGGTCTAGAGAAAGAGATATTATTGGCCCGAACACGATGATGTTAGTGATGATGAAAATAGGCCTGCTATTCACAGCGGTTACCTTTTTAATCTTTGAATCTCTGAAGCTATTCTTGCTTGCCGAGGATAGTCTTGAGCGTAATAGGTTGCTAGTTAAATGGAGTAAAGAATCTTTTAGAGGTAGGATGAGACCCGACCCTGCTTTTGCTACTTCACCTATACGTGTTCTGATCAGGATTATTATGATTTTCTGTTGATCTAGATATAATTACTTTGGTTGAATCTGATCCTTTTTATGGCTATGAATCTGAAGCTGTTGTGGCACATCTTAAGTAAGTTAGATGATATAGCTGCCCTGTTTACTAATAATGAGAGATCGCGCTACCTTTATTTACTCAAAATATTTCCATTCTCATTAAAGGGTGATGCTAAGATATGGTTTAATTCTCTTGATCCTGGTTGTGTGCAAAGTCCCCAGGATATGGTTTATTACTTCTCTTGCTAAATATTTCCTGCTCATAAGAAACAAGCTGCTTTGAGGGATATATATAATTTTGTGCAAATTGAAGAAGAGAGTCTCCCACAAGCTTGGGGAGGCTTCTCAAGATACTTAATGCTTTTGCTGATCATCCTCTTAAGAAACACGAAATACTTGATATCTTTTATAATGGACTAAGCGATGCTTCGAGATTACTGGATAGTTGTGTTGGTTCTCTTTTCAGTGAAAGAACACCGAATGAAGCTGAAATTTTATTGAATAATATGTTGACAAATGAAAATAATTGGGCACCTCCTAAGCCAACTCCCGAGCCAGCTCCTAAGCCAATTACTGAGCATATTCCTAAACCAACTCCGAAGAAGAGAGGTGTTCTATTTCTCAGTCCTGAAGATATGAGAGAGGCAAAGAAATCTATGAAAGAAAAAGGTATTAAAGCTGAAGATGTTAAGAATTTACCTCCTATTGAAGAAATACATGGTCTTAATTTACACTTTGTCGAAGAAGTATATGATCTCAATTAATTATTTCTTGAAGAACCTCATATCCCGACACGGTAGTGAAGGTAAACTCTCTCTATAGATATGATAAAGCTGAAGTCCCTCCTACTAAAATTGCTAGTCGATTGCTTGGATGAGTTTGATAACTTTATGTTTAAGCAAGATGACTTTAGTGCTTATTTTGGTAGACAATTAAAAGCAGAATACCTTTATGATTAAGCGCTTGAGTGATTATATGGCTGATATTAGAGGTGAACTTAAACTTGTTAGCAAGCATGCTTCTATGGTTACCACTCAAGTAGAACAAGTACTTAAAGCTCGAGAAAGAAGTGCTTAATGAAATGAATAGTAAGAAAAATGATTATGCTGTTAGAATGGCTACTAGAAGCTGGTAGAATGACTCGGGAACCTTTGTATCACGAAGGCCACCCTAAGAAGAATCGAGCAAGATTCTCGGAGAAATAATATTGATATGCCTAGTTCTTCTAAAAGGAAGAAAAAGAAAAATGATAGAACTGTGCAAACTTCTAGTGAACCTATTCTTTGAACCACGATAATCCAAATGATATCTCTATGTTCCGATCTTGAAACACAATCAGTAATGAACATGAACCTAGTAAAAATGTTAATAATGATGTTCATGATGATGCTCAACCTAGTAATGATAATGATGTAGAAGTTGAACCTTGTTGTTGATCTTGATAACCCACAATCAAAGAATCAATGTTATGATAAAAGAGACTTCGTTGCTAGGAAACATGGTAAAGAAAGAGAACCATGCCTTTTCCTCCCAAACCATCCAAGAAAAAGGATAATGAGGATTTTGAGCGCTTTGCTGAAATGATTAGACCCATCTTTTTGCGTATGCGATTAACTGATGTGCTCAAAACAAATCCTTATGCTAAATATATGAAAGATATTGTTACAAATAAAGAAAGATCTTAGGAAGCTGAAATTTCTACCATGCTTGCTAATTATACTTTTAAGGGTGGAATACCAAAGAAACTTGGAGATCCAGGAGTACCTACTATACCATGCTCCATTAAAAGAGATTATGTTAAAACTGCTTTATGTGATCTTGGAGCGGTGTTAGTGTTATGCCTCTCTCTTTATATCGTAGACTTGACTTGAATAAGTTGACACCTCTTGAAATATCTTTGCAAATGGCTGATAAATCAAGCCTGCTATACTGTCCGGTATTTGTGAGGATGTGCTGTTGTGGTTGCAAGCGTTACTATTCTAACGGACTTTGTTATTCTTGATATTCCCGAGGATGATAGTATGTCTATTATTCTTGGAAGACCTTTCCTTAATCTTGCGAGGGCTGTTATTGATTGCAACAAAGGCAATGTCACTTTTCATGTTAATGGTAATGAGCACACGGTACACTTTTCAGGAAACAACCTCAAGTTTATAGTATCAACTCTATTGGAAAAATTCCATCGATTATATTTGGAGGTTTTGAATTTCCTCTTCCTAGTGTCAAGAAGAAATATGATATACTTATTATTGGGGATGTCCATATCCCGTTGAGGTAACATAGTGTTATTAAAGAAATTTCTCGGTTCCATGATTATCGGAATGAGTTTGTTAACAAGACTTGATCAACCTTGTTAGTGGATTCTTTTTGATGAGCATGAGATGGATGAAACTAGAAGCACAACCTTCTGTACCCTCTTTATATTTTCTATTACTTAGTAGAAATAAAGTAAAATAGTATTTTTCTGTCTGTCTCCCGACTTATCCGTGCAATATAAAAATATCCCGAAAATAAAAGTTTTCACAATGCTATGCCAATTTAATATGATTTTTTCAGGAATATTTGAGGATTTTTAGTGCAAAAATTACAGCGGGGAGGCTGCCACAGCCACGAGGTGGAGGGCGCGCCTATCCTGGCGCGCCCCCTACCTCGTGGGCCCACGGTGGCCCTCCTCCACTTACCCTGCACCCATCTTCTTCCTCTGTCTCACACAAACCCGAAAAACCAACTCAAGCTAACGAGTTCCGGCCCCCGTTCTTTGTGATTTTCGATCTCCTTGTTTAAAGCACCTCTCACAAAAGCGCTTGGGGAGATTGTTCCTTGGTATGTGACTCCTCCATTGGTCCAATTAGTTTTTGTTCTAGTGCTTTATTCACTTTGCAAATTTGTGCTGCATAGGTGACCATGTTCTTGAGCTTGCATGTCAAATTTATATGGTTCCAAGTAGTTCTAATGCTTGATATATGCTCTAGGCACTTGTATGAGTAGTTGCTATCAGTTTTATTGAAGTTGGTTCACTTTTTGTTTGAAGTTACTAAAAATTTCAGAATTATTTTTCGGAGGAAACAATATGCTTAGGAGGATGTTCCAAGGTGGTTCTTCAAGGAAACAAGGTCCTGTGCTTGCAATGCGTGATGGTGACGAGGAACCACCAAGAGGCAGCTCTCCCGTGAGGCCACGTGAATGGCCTTGAAAATTTTATGAATCAAGTGGGAATTAAAGAAGAATTCTACATATATTTGCGCGTAATGCCGGGTCTTGAGGACTTTGAAGGTGATAAATGCCCCGATGTCGTTACCTCACAAGTTCATTTGTGGGGAGGTTTGATTTTCATCTTCCGTAATTCTCCTTCGGTCATGTTTTGACCTTTATGACAAATCTTCTACCATGGACTTAGAAGATTTCACTCTTGCATGCAAACTTCCATCTTGGGGTAGTATCGAGGATCCCCACGAATCTGAATATAGAGACTTTCTTGCTAGAATAACGTGGGGAATCTAGAGATATAGCGCGAGGCCACTATAGGGAGCATTCACTTTCACGCTATACATTATTTTGCTCTCTTCATTGGTAGATGCATAAATGTAAGGATGAAGCATGTCACATATGTGCCTTTGATCTCAGCATTCTCGGAAGCTGTGTTAGGGGACCAAGCTTATCATATGGGAGCCATTGTAGCTCGGGAGTGGCATCTTAATAGGCGTAACGGAGATTTCTTTGGAGGAATTTATGCAACCCGCTTAGCTAATTTTCTTGATGTACACATTCGTGAGGGTGATATGGAGTTACCCCTTCTTATTTAGATCTTGATTCTATGTTTACTCACCAGTTCATTGAGAGAATTTGGACCACCTTTTCGATGTCGACTAATCTTTAACAAAGCGGCATGTGGTCCGTGTTGCTCTTCTGCTCCTACCTTCTTTGATTTTTCAAAGCGAGAGGAAAATATATTATTACCAGAGAGTAGGCAGATGAATATGAGAGGAGAGCGGAGGCAGCTCGACGCCACGCCGCAATTCGGGAGGCGATAGCCAGATCGCCAGACGATCGACTGACTACACCAGCGGGTATCGGCCAGTGCTATCCACGGCAATAGACCAACTTAGGCGAAAAAGCCTAAGCTTGGGGGAGTACGTATATCCCACCGACATTACATTTATGTTCACACACACTCATTGCTAGATGTCGGTGCTCATACTCTTTCACTGTACTATCCATGCTAGTTTAAATTTTTTTTTCTAGCTTTCTTCTTGTGTGTTTGATGAACCTTAAGAAAAAACCAAAAAAATAGTAGTAGTTTATTTCTTTGCTGTAGAAATTAAAAAGAAAACCCAAAAATATTTCCGTTCTTCTTCCTCGCTTGTTGGGAGCTTTCCGTGTAAATAGTTTTTATTTCTTTTCCTTTCTTTGGGGTCGAGAAGACTATATTGAAAATGCTTAGTGGCTCTTATATGCATGATTGATTATTTAAACTTCAGTGAGCCCATATTACTTGTCTTCTCTCTCGAGTTGAATGCTTGCAGATTCCAACTTAGTCCAATGCACGTGCACTCTTATTATTATACACACCGTTCGGTCGTGCAAGTGAAAGGCAATAATGATGATATATGATGGACTTATTGGGATGAGAAAAGCTGGTATGAACTCGACCTCTCTTGTTTTTGTAAATATGATGATTCATCGTTCCTGATTCAGCTATTATGAAGTAAACATATTTGCAATGACATTTACAGATTATAGTTGCTTGTGCCATGCTTGATTAGCTATGAGTTATAATGGTTTACCTTGAGTGCCAACATGCTATTAGAATTATTATGATATGGTATGATGGGATGGTATCCTCCTTTAAATGAATTGAGTGACTCGACTTGGCACATGCTCACTCATGTAGCTGAATCCAATCAACATAGCCTTCATGACATTTATGTTCATGGTGGATTATATCTCAGCCTGTGCAAAACCGAACCGAAAACCAAAAACCAAACCGAAAAAAACAAAACCGAACCAAAATTTGGTTTTTTCAGGTTTTGGTTTCAGTTTCAGTTTTCACTTTTAAAAACCATATAACATTTGGTTTTTTCGGTTAGAAACCGACGGTTTTCGGTTAAACCGAATTAAACCGATAGAACCTTCATAGTGTGAAGATATTTAGTTAAAGCTAGAGCCACACCTCCTTTTATAGCCTTGTGCTCACGATGCTTCATCTCCATACGCGAGGTGGTACTAAACTTTGCGAAGACAAGCGAGCGACACGACTACTGAGCACACAGGGCTTTGTTTTGCTTTCTTGGCGGTTGGGCCTCAATTATGCAGCCCACTCTGACCCGATTACGGCTTCGGCACACGTTATCGATCGCTTCGCCTAATCCTCGTGTGTAATCCCAAGACGCTTTTAATCCCTTGACGTTGGTGATCGCTCATGGGTCAAACTCTTTTCTTTTTCTTCTTGCTCCCTCACGTAATTAAAACCTTGCCTAATCCTCCGGACCTCTTTGTAATGCCTAGGACCAAATCATGTGTGCCACTGCCATCTAATAATGATCTAATCTACGTAGGCATTTCTTACAAGAAAAATCTTACGTACATGGCTACATGCATGCACAGACCAAATCATATGACCAAAAATATTTGTTGTCCATTCGAAAATTTGCGTCAACTTTGGTTAATTTGGTTATTACCGAAATCAAACCGAAAGCAAACGGTTACAACCGAAACCGAACCGTATCTCCGTATAAAACCGTATAAACCGAAGTATAAAAACCGTATAAACCGAAAACCGTATAAACCGAACCGAATCAAACCGAAAAAACCGAATGCACAGGCTGAATTATATCCTACTCATGCTTATATTCGGTGTAAATTAATTTTAATGCATGTTTACGACTGTTGTCGCTCTCTCAGTTGGTCGCTTCCAGTCTTTTGCTAGCCTTCACATTGCACTAAGCGGGAATCTTGCTTGTGCATCCAAACTCCTTAAACCCCAAAGTTGTTCCATATGAGTCCACCATACCTTCCTATATGCGGTATCTACCTATTCCAAGTAAATTTGTATGTGCCAAACTCCAAACCTTCAAATAAAAATTATGTTTTGTATGCTCGAGCAGCTCATGTGCAACTAGGGCTGCCTATATCTTCCAGGCTAGGTGGGTTATTCTCAAGAGGAGTGGACTCCACTCCTCATTCACGAGAGAGGGCCGGTAACTAGGATGCCCAGTCCCATGATCCAAAAAGATCAAAGCAAATAAAAGTAATTAAACAAAACTCCCCCTGGGACCCGTTGAATGTTGGAGGCACTCATTGTTTCGAGCAAGCCATGGATTGATGCTTGTGGAGGAGGGAGTATAAACCTTTACCATTACATTTGGGAACTGCCTATAATGCATGTAGTATGGAAGATACAGCCATCTCATAGTTGTTGAGTTGACAGAGAAATGCCGCTCAAAATATAATTTATCTCTATTTCATAATCGAGCTCTGGCACCTCTACAAATCCTCGCTTCCTCCTCTGAAAGGGCCTATCTATTTACTTTTATGTTGAGTCATCACCCTTCTTATTAAAAAAAAGCACCCATTTGGAGAAACCTTATTATTGTCGTTTGCATTCATTATAATTGGTTTATTTTGGGTATGACTTGGATTGGATCTCTTTTACCATGAATTACAATGTTTAGTCAGTCCTTGATCTTTAAAGGTGCTTTCTGCATTTATGTTTTGCGGTCTCAGAAGGGGCTAGCGAGATACCATTTTGTTATATCATGTTATGATTATTTTGAGAAAGTGTTGTCATCCGAGTTTTATTATTATGGCTCGCTAGCTGATTATATTATTGATATGAGTAATTGTGAGACCTACGTGTCATTGTGAGTATGGTTAGTTCATAATAATTCTTTGGAAACTTGAATGTCGGCTTTTCATGTTTACAACAACAAGAGCAAACAAAGTTTGTAAAAGTTTTCTTTTTCTCTTTCGGTTTATCAACTGAATTGCTTGAGGACAAGCAAGGGTTTAAGCTTGGGGAGTTGATACATCTCCGTCAGATCTACTTTTCCAAACACTTTTGCCCTTGTTTTGGACTCTAACTTGTATAATTTGAATGGAACTAACCCGGATCGACGCTGTTTTCACAGAATTGCCATGGTGTTGTTTTATGTGCGAAAACAAAAGTTCTCATAATGACCTGAAACTCCACGGAATATCCTATAATAAATAATAAAAAATCCTCGCCAAAGATGAAGACCAGGGGGCCCACACCACATCCACGAAGGGTGGGGCGCTCGGGCGCGCCCCTACCTCGTGGGCCCCTCGGATGCCCTCCGACGCCAACTCCAACTCCATATATTGGCTTTCGGGAGAAAAAAAATCGAGAGAAGAAATCATCGCGTTTACGACACGGAGAGCCGCCAAGCCCAAATCTCTCGGGAGGGCTGATCTGAGTCCGTTCGGGCTCCGGAGAGGGATTCGTCATTGTCGTCATCATCATCAACCATCCTCCATCACCAATTTCATGATGCTCACCGCCGTTCGTGAGTAATTTCATCGTGAGGCTTCTTTGGGCGGTGATGGGTTGGATGAGATTTATCATGTAATCGAGTTAGTTTTGTTAGGGTTAGATCCTAGTATCCATTATGTTCTCGAGATTGATGTTGCTATGACTTTGCTATGCTTAATGCTTGTCACTAGGGCCCGAGTGCCATGATTTCAGATCTGAACCTATTATGTTTTCATGAATATATGTGTGTTCTTGATCCTATCTTGCAAGTCTATAGTCACCTATTATGTGTTATGATCCGGCAACCTCAAGTGACAATAATCGGGACCACTCCTTGATGACCATAGTTTGAGGAGTTCATGTATTCACTATGTGCTAATGCTTTGTTCCGTTCTCTATTAAAAGGAGGCCTTAATATCCCTTAATTTCCAATAGGACCCGCTGCCACGTGAGGGTAGGACAAAAGATGTCATGCAAGTTCTTTTCCATAAGCACGTATGACTATTTACGAATACATGCCTACATTACATTGATGAACTGGAGCTAGTTACATGTCACCCTATGTTATGAATGTTACATGATGAACCACATCCGCATAATTATCCATCATTGATCCGGCATGTCTGAGTTTTCCATATCGGTTCTCGCTTATTTACTTTTCCGCTAAGTTACTCTTTGTTACAATCAAGAAAAAATACCAAAAACATTACTTTTCTTTGTTTTTACTTTTGTTACCGTTACCACCTCTATCATATTACTTTGCTACTAAACACTTTCTGCAGATATTAAGTTTCAGTGTGTGGTTGAATTGACAACTCAGCTGCTAATACTTGAGAATATTCTTTGGCTCCCCTTGTGTCAAATCAATAAATTTGGGTTGAATACTCTACCCTCGAAAACTGTTGCGATCCCCTATACTTGTGGGTTATCAAAGCCCTCGAGGAAAATCGTTTGAAGACTTCCTGCACTTCATGTTTGTAAGTAACAATGTGTACCCATGTGTATCGAGAGTAATCATCAACAATAACAAAGCCATAGAGATATGCGTCATTTGTGACTGCTGAGTAATGATTAGGACCGAAGAGATCCATGTGAAGCAATTCAAATGGGCGAGTAGTGGTCATGATAGTCTTCGCTAGATGCTTAGCCTTTGTCATCTTCCCAGCTTCACAAGCTCCACATAAGTGATCCTCGAGGAATTTTACATTCTCAATGCCAATGACATGCTTCTTCTTCACAAGCGTGTGCAAATTCCTCATGCCTGCATGACCAAGTCGTCGATGCCATAACCAGCCTTCTGAAGCTTTTGCAAGTAGGCACACGGCTGGTTGCGGTCCTGTAGAGAAATCAACAATATACAAGTCTCCTCTCCTAAAGCCTTCGAAGACTTTGGAATTATCAGCTTCCATAACCACAACACAACGATACTTTCCAAAGACAACACCATATCAAGATCGCAAAGCATTGAGACAGACATGAGGTTGTATCATAAGGACTCGACAAGCATGACTTTGTCCATGTGTTGATCCTTAGTGATCGCAACCTTACCTAGACCCAATACCGACTTTTGCCTTTGTCAAGATGATATGCTTGAGATCACGATGGAGATAAGGGAGCATCCATCAATAGATTCTTGTCACGATCATGTGATTTGTACATCCACTATCGAGAACCCACTCAGTGGCTTTGGGTTGATCATCCTGCAGATGAATTAGTGCAGCTTACGAACTCATATACTTCATCAGTGAAGAATATGACATCAATTCATCAGATCAATTTTATCAAGTAATAGAACAGATAAAGCAGTATGAGGACGTGAGAAATGAAAGTTCATTTCTTCATGATTAGCCTCAAGGCCTTCGAGGACTTTTTCAGGTCTCCAAGAAATTCTTGAGACGTTCACGCACGCCCCGAGACCTCGATCCCGCAGAAGAGATTAGTTCTTTTCTTCACCACCCACATCTGAAGGGGTGGCAAAGAGTTCATCACTCTGCGAGCTCCATACGAGAAAGGTGGCATAGAAGCCAATCCATTTCGTTTCACATAAGAGGAGTTAGGGTAAGCATATGAATAAGCAGAAATTCTTCGAGGACTTATGAACATAATGATTAGAAGAATAATGCTCATATTCGTAGCTCCTTAGCTCTTCCCCTCATGTAGATGTAGTTGTTAGCACGATGATAATCATATGAGGACTTTGATCCTTTTGAGGAGTATGATCCACGCGAGGAATTCGGTTCGTATGAGGACTTGGATCCATATGAAGAATTTGGTCCATATGAAGAATTTGATCTGGGGTTCCTATTCTTCACAGGTGGTGTCATGAGGTCATTCACCTGAAGACTTTAAAGGCACCTTTTGGGAACCCAGATTTTCTTCATAGGAGGACCGTTCCTGTAGTTAGTGCCAACATATCTGGCAAATACTTCACCATTCTGATTTTTAAACAGTTTATAGTTGGAGCAAATGACTCATCAGAAGAATGAGAAGATTCACATGTAAAGCCAGATAGATTAGATGGATCAACTGGAGGTCCCTTTGCAAAGAAACCCATGAGGTTTTGGGGAGTCTTGCTTTCGGGCTTCCAATATGTACCATCAAGATTGAGTTTCCTCTCAAAGGCAATACCCTCTTTCCTAGGGTTCCCGGCCGAGGATCTGCTTTTTAAGCACATCACAAAGAGTCTGATGCCCTTTGAGGCTTTTGTACATGCTGTCATGTACAATTCCTTCACCCCCATCGTCAAGGTGATACTAGCAATGTCCTCGGATGAGGAATTAGTGATAGTAGAGGCAGGTGAAGAATTTGTAACATTAGAAGCATTTGAACATTCAGGTGAAGAATTAGTGAGATTCACGCTCAATGCATTTCAAACATGGAGGAACGAATTCTTCTCGAAAGGGCCACGATTTGTTGAGCAAGTAATGAATCGCGCTCCTTCTGAAGATCTTCATAACTCACTCTTAGCTTCTCAAGATCTTGCTTTTTCTTTGAAGAAATTCACAAGAAAGCTTCTCACGATCAGACAAGAGAGTGTTATGATGACCTTGAAGATTGTCAAACCTAGTCTGAAGTCTCTGAAGATTTTCAGTCAAGGTTTTAGTGCGATCCATTTCTTCACCCAACATATCATCACTTTTGATTAGCATGTTTTGAACCTTTTCAAAAGCCCTTTTGTTGTTTCACAGCAATCTTAGCAAGTTTAGAGTAGCTGGGCTTGAGGTTTTCATCAGATTCATTCTCACTAGATTCAAAGGAGGTATATTTGAGTACCTTGGCACCCTTTGCCATGAAGCAATAGGTGGGAGCGTAGTCATCATTGCCTTCATCGGCCTTGTTGGTGAAGCCATTTTCTTGAGTTGAAGATAGACTTACGACGAATGCAAAGGGCGAGAGCTAGACTTCGCAACTCAGCACTCGGACTCCTCAGATGCCTCCTCTTCCTCATGTTCCTCGATTCAGCCGAGTCCATTTCCTTGCCAATGAATGCCCGAGCCTTCTTGGAGCTGCTCTTCTTGTGAGATGAAGACTTTGAGGATTTTGATAATGAAGATTTTGAGGATTTCTTCTTTTTCTTCGCATCATCGTAATCGTAATCCTTGTATTTCTTCTTCTTTGATTCCTTTTCCCAATCGAGGACAATCTTGAATGTAGTGTCCGTGTTTCTTGCATTTGTGACAAAGCCTCTTCTTGTAGTCACTGGATGAGGAATCATTGCTCCTTGAGGATCTTCCAAAGCGACCACGTCTTGAGAACTTCTGAAATTTCTTCACAAGCAGTGCTAGTTCCTGGCTCAGTTCTTCAGGATCACCAAGGCTGTCTGCGAGTCTTCGTCTTCGCACTTCGAGAAACTGCCTTGGCCTTCAAAGGCACGTGATCTCGCCATAGCTCGAACCACGAGAGGTCTCTCTTTCAGCAGGCTGGAACTCATGAGTATTTAGCCTCTCGAGGATATCGGCAGGATCAAGTGACTTGTAATCAAGACGTTCTTGTATCATCAATGCCAAAGTATCAAATGAGGAATCAAGCGATCTCAACAATTTCTTCACCACCTCATGGTCGGTGATGTCAGTGGCACCAAGCACTTGAAGCTCATTTGAGATGTCAGTGAGGCGATCGAAGGTTTGTTGAACATTTTCATTGTCGAGTCTTTTGAAGCGGTTGAAGAGATTGCGAAGAACATCAACTCGAGAGTCATGCTCAGTTGAGACTCCTTCATTGACTTTGGACAACCTATCCCAGATAAGCTTAGCAGTTTCCAAAGCACTCACTCTTCCATACCGCCCTTTGCTCGAGATGGCCACATATGATATTCTTCGCTTGAGAATCGAGTTGCTTGAATCTCTTCACATCAGCAGCATTCAGAGAAGGTGTGACTGAGGTAACACCATTTTCCACAACATACCAGAGATCGTTATCAATTGCCTCAAGATGCATTCGCATCTTATTCTTCCACTAGGGGTAGTCCGTCCCATCAAGGTAGGACACCCAACAGAGACCTTGATCATACTGCGGTCGACACATAACTAAAACTCCAGGTGCTAAACCAAAATCACACGCAGAACAAGGGAGTACCTTGCTCGATACCAATTGAAAGTGCGTTATATCGACTAGAGGGGGGTGAATAGGCGATTTTTATGAATTCTTCACTGAGGAATTTTCCGGTGAGGAAATTCCTTAGCGAAGAACTACTTGCAGCGGAATAAGTACTCAGAAGTAAACATAACAGAATACAACCATGGTCATCATGATGAAATGAAGACAGGCACAGAGTACAGAAAGCGCAAACACAGGATAACACAGGATGAAGACAAACAGATTGAAGAAATTGAACTGAGGAAATTGAGAAAGTCTTCAGTCAAAGTCTTCAAACACCGATATGACAAGCACACAATACTGAATGAGGAAATGAAAGAGTTGAGGAAATAGAACCAGTTGGCTTGGTGAAGACAATGATTTAGTAGACCAGTTCAACTGCTTTGTCTCGATTTGTACATCCGTTGGAAGCGGCTAGGTATTTAAACACGAGGACACGGTCCTGCATACACAGTCCTCACCGTATTCTCCTTGAGCTAAGGTCACACAGACCTCGGCGCAATCACTTTCGTGGTAAGTCTTCAAGTGACTTCGAACCTTCACAAACTCGATCACTCGGCGATCCACAATTCCTCTTGGATGTTTCTAGACCATGACGCCTAACCGTGCGGAAGAAGCCTGATCTTCAAAGGTAACAAGCGTCGGATCCACGCAGGATCAATCTCTTCAGCGATGCTCAATCACTTTGGGTTTTTAGGTGTTTGGGTTTGGTTTTCCTCACTCGATGATTTTCGCTCAAAGTCCTCGGAGGATGGGATGCTCTCAAATGACAAGTGTCAGTTTCTCTCGGAACAGCCAACCAGCTAGTGGTTGTAGGGGGCGGCTATTTATAGCCTAGGGAGCAGCCCGACATGATAAGACATAAATGCCCTTCAATGATATTACCGTTAGGTGGATAGATATTTTGGGACAGCTGGCACAAGGCACATCAACGGTCGGAAATTTGAGGCTCAAATTCCTCAGGGCTATCATGTTCCTCACTGTGTAGGCAATCCGCATTGGCGAATTCCTAACTCCTCAGTCAGAACAAATTCCTCAGAGACCAGAAGAACTTCGTCTCTGTCACTGAAGAATATGACTGAATTGTATGAGATTTCCAATGGCTTCACTCAAAGGGATTGGTAGGTGTAGGATTTTGAGTTGAGCATCACATGGAAATTTTTCCTTAGTATTTCCTCGACCCCTTTAACGACGGTGTTTCCTATGACTCAAGAAAGAGAAAATGAAACTACTGAAAACAAAAGTCTTCACGCTTCATGTTCCTCAAATGAATACCAAGTCTTCAAGGTCACACAAATTTCTTCACTTTCAAAGTCTTGAAAGTCTTCTGAAATCCAAAGTCTTCAACAAGAACTTCATTTTTAGGGTCAACTTTCTCTGTAAATATCAAACTCCTCATAGACTTATAGACCTGTGTACACTAATAAACGCATTAGTCCCTTAACCTATAAGTCTTCAATACACCAAAATCACTAAGGGGCACTAGATGCACTTACACCACCCTTGAGGCCTTTTTCTCCTTTCCCGTATGGCCCACTAAGGCCCAATACGAATTCCCGTAACTCTCCGGTACTCCGAAAAATACCCGAATCACTCGGAACCTTTCCGATGTCCGAATATAGTCGTCCAATATATCGATCTTTACGTCTCGACCATTTCGAGACTCCTCATCATGTCCCCGATCTCATCCGGGACTCTGAACTACCTTCGGTACATCAAAACACATAAACTCATAATATCGATCGTCACAGAACGTTAAGCGTGCGGACCCTACGGGTTCGAAAACTGTGTAGACATGACCGAGACTCATCTCCGGTCAATAACCAATAGCAGAACCTAGATGCTCATATTGGTTCCTACATATTCTAAGAAGATATTATCGGTCAAACCGCATAACAATATACGTTGTTCCCTTGTCATTGGCATGTTACTTGCCCCAGATTCGATCGTCGGTATCTCAATACCTAGTTCAATCTCGTTACTGGCAAGTCTCTTTACTCGTTCCGTAATGCATCATCCCGTAACTAACTCATTAGTCACATTGCTTGCAAGGCTTATAGTGATGTGCATTACCGAGAGGGCCCAGTGATACCTCTCTGGCAATCGGAGTGACAAATCCTAATCTCGATCTATGCCAACTCAACAAGTACCATCGGAGACACCTGTAGAGCACCTTTATAATCACCAAGTTACGTTGTGACGCTTTGGTAGCACACAAAGTGTTCCTCCCAGATTCGGAGTTGCATAATCTCATAGTCATAGGAACATGTATAAGTCATGAAGAAAGCAATAGCAATATACTAAACGATTAAGTGCTAAGCTAACGGAATGGGTCAAGTCAATCACATCATTCTCTAATGATGTGATCCCGTTAATCAAATGACAACTCATGTCTATGGCTAGGAAACTTAACCATCTTTGATTCAACGAGCTAGTCAAGTAGAGGCATACAAGTGACACTCTGTTTGTCTATGTATCCACACATGTACTAAGTTTCCGGTTAATACAATTCTAGCATGAACAATAAACATTTATCATGAAATAAGGAAATAAATAATAACTTTATTATTGCCTCTAGGGCATATTTCCTTCAGTCTCCCACTTGCACTAGAGTCAATAATCTAGCTCACATCGCCATGTGATTTAACACCAGTAGTTCACATCACCATGTGATTAACACCCATAGTTCACATCACCATGTGACCATCACTCAAAGGGTTTACTAGAGTCAGTAATCTTAGTTCACATCGCCATGTGATTAACACCCAAAGAGTACTAAGGTGTGATAATGTTTTTCTTGTGAGAGAAGTTTAGTCCACGGGTCTGCCATATTCAGATCCGTATGTATTTTGCAAATTTCTATGTCAACAATGCTCTGCATGGAGCTACTCTAGCTAATTGCTCCCACTTTCAATATGTATCCAGATTGAGACTTAGAGTCATCTGGATCAGTGTCAAAACTTGCATTGACGTAACCCTTTACGACGAACCTTTTGTCACCTCCATAATCGAGAAACATATCCTTATTCCACTAAGAACTATTTTGACCGTTGTCTAGTGATCTACTCCTAGATCACTATTGTACTCCCTTGCCAAACTCAGTGTAGGGTATACAATAGATCTGGTACACAGCATGGCATACTTTATAGAACCTATGGCTGAGGCATAGGGAATGACTTTCATTCTCTTTCTATCTTCTCGCCGTGGTCGGGCTTTGAGTCTTACTCAATTTCACACCTTGCAACACAGGAAAGAACTCTTTCTTTGACTGTTCCATTTTGAACTACTTCAAAATCTTGTCAAGGTAGGTGCTCATTGAAAAAACTTATCAAGCGTCTTGATCTATCTCTATAGATCTTGATGCTCAATATGTAAGACTTCACCAAGGTCTTTCTTTGAAAAACTCCTTTCAAAAACTCCTTTATGCTTTCCAGAAAATTCTACATCATTTCTGATCGACAATATGTCAGTCAAATATACTTGTCACAAAGGCTGTAGTGCTCCCACTCACTTTCTTGCAAATATAGGCTTCACCGCAAGTCTGTATAAAACTATATGCTTTGATCAACTTATCAAAACGTATAGTCCAACTCCGAGATGCTTGCACCAGTCCATAGATGGTTCGTTGGAGCTTGCACATTTTGTTAGTACCTTTAGGATCAACAAAACCTTCTGGTTGCATCATATACATCTCTTCTTTAAGAAATCCATTAAGGAATGTAGTTTTGACATCCATTTGCCAGATTTCATAAAATGTGGCAATTTGCTAACATGATTCGGACAGACTTAAGCATCGCTACGAGTGAGAAAATCTCATCGTAGTCAACACCTTGAACTTTGTCAAAAACCTTTTTTTGACAAGTCTAGCTTTGTAGATAGTAACACTACTATCAGCGTCCGTCTTCCTCTTGAAGATCCATTTATTTTCTATGGCTTGCCGATCATCTAGCAAGACAATCGGAGTCCACACTTTGTTCTCATACATGGATCCCATCTCGGATTTCATGGCCTCAAGCCATTTCATGAATCTGGGCTCATCATCGCTTCCTCATAGTTCGTAGGTTCGTCATGGTAAAGTAACATGACCTCGAACAGGATTACCATACCACTGTGCGGATCTCACTCGGTTGACCCACGAGGTTCGGTAGTAACTTGATCTGAAGTTACATGATCATCATCATTAGCTTCCTCACTAATTGGTGTAGGAGTCACAGGAACAGATTTCTGTGATGAACTACTTTCCAATAAGGGAGCAGGTACAGTTACCTCATCAAGTTCTACTTTCCTCCCGCTCATTTCTTTCGAGAGAAACTCCTTCTCTAGAAAGGATCCATTCTTAGCAACGAATGTCTTGCCTTCGGATATGTGATAGAAGGTGTACCCAACTATCTCCTTTGGGTATCCTGTGAAAACACATTTCTCCGATTTGGGTTTGAGCGTATCAGGATGAAACTTTTTCACATAAGCATCGCAACCCCAAACTTTAAGAAACGACAACTTTGGTTTCTTGCCAAACCACAGTTCATAAGGTGTCATCTCAATGGATTTAGATGGTGCCCTATTTAACGTGAATGCAACTGTCTCTAATGCATAACCCAAAACGATAGTGGTAAATCAGTAAGAGACATCATAGATTGCACCGTATCTAATAAAGTACGGATACGATGTTGGACACACCATTACTGTTGTGGTGTTCCGGTGGCGTGAGTTGCTTGAAACTATTCCGCATTGTTTCAAATGAAGACCAAACTCGTATCTCAAATATTCTCCTCCACGATCAGATCGTAGATACTTTATTTTCTTGTTATGATGATTTTCCACTTCACTCTGAAATTATTTGAACTTTTCAAATGTTTCAGATTCATGTTTCATCAAGTAGATATACCCATATCTGCTCAAATCATCTATGAAGGTCAGAAAATAATGATACCTGCCGTGAGCCTCAACACTCATCGGACTGCATACATCAGTATGAATTATTTCCAACAAGTCTGTTGCTCGCTCCATTGTTCCAGAGAACGGATTCTTAGTCATCTTGCCCATGAGGTATGGTTCGCAAGCATCAACTGGTTCATAATCAAGTGATTCCAAAAGCCCATCAGCATGGATTTTCTTCATGCGCATTACACCCATATGACCTAAACGGCAGTGCCACAAATAAGTTGCACCATCATTATTAACTTTGCATCTTTTGGCTTCAATATTATGAATATGTGTATCACTACGATCGAGATTCAATAAACCATTCACATTGGGTGTATGGCCATTGAAGGTTTTATTCATGTAAACAGAACAACAATTATTATCTGACTTGAAATGAATAACTATATTGCAATAAACATGATCAAATCATCTTCATGCTTAACGCAAACACCAAATAAGATTTATTTAGGTTCAACGCTAATCCCGAAAGTATAGGGAGTATGCGATGATGGTCATATCAATCTTGGAACCACTTCCAACACACATCGTCACTTCATCCTTAACTAGTCTTTGTTCATTCTGCACCTCCTGTTTCGAGTTACTAATCTTAGCAACTGAACTAGTATCAAATACCGAGGGGTTGCTATAACCACTAGTAAAGTACACATCAATAACATGTATATCAAATATACCTTTGTTCACTTTGCCATCCTTCTTATCCGCCAAATACTTGGGGCGGTTCCGCTTCCAGTGACCAGTCCCTTTGCAATAGAAGCACTCAGTCTCAGGTTTAGGTCTAGACTTGGGCTTCTTCACTTCAGCAGCAACTTGCTTGCCGTTCTTCTTGAAGTTCCCCTTCTTTCCTTTGCCCTTTTCTTGAAACTAGTGGTCTTGTCAACCATCAACACTTGATGCTTTTCTTGATTTCTACCTTCATCGATTTCAGCATCATGAAGAGCTTGGGAATCGTTTCCGTTATCCCTTGCATATTATAGTTCATCACGAAGTTCTAGTAACTTGGTGATAGTGACTAGAGAACTCTGTCAATCACTATCTTATCTGGAAGATTAACTCCCACTTGATTCAAGTGATTGTAGTACTCAGACATTCTGAGCACTTGCCCACTAGTTAAGCAATTCTCCACCATCTTGTAGGCAAAATGATTGTCAAAGGTTTCATACCTTTTGACACGGGCATGAGTCTGAAATACTAATTTCAACTCTTGGAACATCTCATATGCTCTGTGGCGTTCAAAGCGTCTTTGAAGCCCGATTCTAAGCCGTGGCGTGGTGCACTAAACTATCAAGTAGGCATCATATCGAGCTTGCCAAACGTTCATAACGTCGCATCTGCTCACCGCAATCGATTACATCACCTAGCGGTGCGTCAAGGACATAATTCTTCTGTGCAGCAATAAGGATAATCCTCAGATCACGGATCCAATCCGCATCATTGCTACTAACATCTTTCAACTTAGTTTTCTCTAGGAACATATCAAAAAATAAAATAGGGGAGCTAAACGCGAGGTATTGATCTACAACATAGATATGCTAATACTACCAGGACTAAGTTCATGATAAATTTAAAGTTCAATTAATCATATTACTTAAGAACTCCCACTTAGATATACATCCTCTAGTCATCTAAATGATCACGTGATCCAAATCAACTAAACCATGTCCGGTCATCACGTGAGATGGAGTAGTTTTCAATGGTGAACATCACTATGTTGATCATATCTACTATATGATTCATGCTCGACCTTTCGGTCTCCAAAGGTTCCGAGGCCATATCTCGCATATTCTAGGCTCGCCAAGTTTAACCCGAGTATTCTCGTGTGCAAAACTGGCTTGCACCCGTTGTATGTGAACGTAGAGCTTATCACACCCGATCATCACGTGGTGTCTCTAAGCACAAAGAAGCTATGTAGCGGTGCATACTGTGGAGAACACTTATACCTTGAAATTTTAGTAAGGGATCATCTTATAAAGCTCTCCGAACTAAGCAAAATAAGATGTATAAAAGATAAACATCACATGCAATCAAAATATGTGACATGATATGACCATCATCATCTTGTGCTTTTGATCTCCATCTCCAAAGTCTTGTCATGATCTTCATTGTTACCGGCATGACACCATGATCTCCATCATCTTGATCTTTTATCAACGTGTCGTCACATGGTCGTCTCACCAGCTATTGCTTTTGCAACTATTGCTATCGCATAGCGATAAAGTAAAGCAATTACATGGCACTTGCATCTTATGCAATAAAGAGACAACCATAAGGCTCCTGCCAGTTGCCGATAACTTTAACAAAACATGATTATCTCATACAACAATTTATATCTCATCACGTCTTGACCATATCACATCACAACATGCCCTGCAAAAACAAGTTAGACGTCCTCTACTTTGTTGTTGCAAGTTTTACGTGGCTGCTACGGGCTGAGCAAGAACCGTTCTTACCTACGCATCAAAACCACAACGATTTTTCGTCAAGTATGTGCTGTTTTAACCTTCAACAAGGACCGGACGTAGCCACACTCGATTAAACTAAAGTTGGAAACACTGACACCCGCTAGCCACCTGTGTGCGAAGCACGTCGGTAGAACCAGACCGGGCCGCTTCATCCAACAATACCGCCGAATCAAAGTATGACATGCTGGTAAGCAGTATGACTATTATCGCCCACAACTCACTTGTGTTTTACTCGTGCATATAGCATCTAGCCATCTACGCATAAACCTGGCTCGGATGCCACTGTCGGGGAACGTAGTAATTTCAAAAACATTCCTACGCACACGCAAGATCATGGTGATGCATAGCAACGAGAGGGGAGAGTGTTGTCCACATACCCTCATAGACCGAAAGCGGAAGCGTTATGACAACGCGGTTGATGTAGTCGTGCGTCTTCACGATCGACCGATCCTAGTACTGAACGTACGGCACCTCCGCGATCTGCACACGTTCAGCCTGGCGACGTCCCACGAACTCACGATCCAGTAGAGCTTCGTCAGCACGACGGCGTGATGACGATGATGATGAAGCTACCGGCGTAGGGCTTCGCCTAAGCACTACGACGATATGGCCGAGGTGGATTATGGTGGAGGGGGTACCGCACACGGCTAAGAGATCAATGATCAACTTGTATGTCCATGGGGTGCCCCCGCCACGTATATAAAGGATGGAGGGAGGAGGAGGCCGCCCTCATAGGGCGGCGTCCAAAGTGTGGAGTCCTTCTAGGACTCCCTAGTCCTATTAGGATTCCACCTCCCACATGGAATAGGAAAAGGGAAGGGAGAAGGAGAAGGAAGGAAGGGGGCGCCCCCTTTCCCTAGTCCAATTCGGACAAGTCCATGGGGAAGGGGCGCGGCCACCCTTGAGGCCTTCTTCTCCTTCCCCGTATGGCCCATTAAGGCCCAATATGAATTCCCGTAACTCTCCGTTACTCTGAAAAATACCCGAATCACTCGAAACCTTTCCGATGTCCGAATATAGTCGTCCAATATATCGATCTTTACATCTCGACCATTTCGAGACTCCTCGTCATGTCCCCGGTCTCATCCGGGACTCCGAACTACCTTCTGTACATCAAAACACATAAACTCATAATATCGATCGTCACCGAACGTTAAGTGTGCGGACCCTACGGGTTCGAGAACTATGTAGACATGACCGAGACTCATCTCCGGTCAATAACCAATAGCGGAACCTAGATGCTCATATTGGTTCCTACATATTCTAAGAAGATCTTTATCGGTCAAACCGCATAACAACATACGTTGTTCCCTTTGTCATCGGCATGTTACTTGCCCGAGATTCGATCGTCGGTATCTCAATACCTAGTTCAATCTCGTTACTGGAAAGTCTCTTTACTCGTTTCGTAATGCATCATCCCGCAAGTAACTCATTAGTCACATTGCTTGCAAGGCTTATAGTGATGTGCATTACCGAGAGGGCCCAAAGATACCTCTCCAACAATCGGAGTGACAAATCCTAATCTCGATCTATGCCAACTCAACAAGTACCATCGGAGACACCAGAGAGCACCTTTATAATCACCCAGCCACGTTGTGACGTTTGGTAGCACACAAAGTGTTCCTCCCAGATTCGGAGTTGCATAATCTCATAGTCATAGGAACATGTATAAGTCATGAAGAAAGCAATAGCAATATACTAAACGATCAAGTGCTAAGCTAATGGAATGGGTCAAGTCAATCACCTCATTCTCTAATGATGTGATCCCGTTAATCAAATGACTACTCATGTCTATGGCTAGGAAACTTAACCATCTTTGATTCAACAAGCTAGTCAAGTAGAGGCATACTAGTGACACTCTGTTTGTCTATGTATCCACACATGTACTAAGTTTCCGGTTAATACAATTCTAGCATGAACAATAAACATTTATCATGAAATAAGGAAATAAATAATAACTTTATTATTTCCTCTAGGGCATATTTCCTCCAGTCTCCCACTTGCACTAGAGTCAATAATCTAGCTCACATCGCCATGTGATTTAACACCAGTAGTTCACATCACCATGTGATTAACACCCATAGTTCACATCACCATGTGACCATCACTCAAAGGGTTTACTAGAGTCGGTAATCTTAGTTCACATCGCCATGTGATTAACACTCAAAGAGTACTAAGGTGTGATCATGTTTTGCTTGTGAGAGAAGTTTAGTCAATGGGTCTGCCATATTCAGATCCATATGTATTTTGCAAATTTCTATGTCAACAATGCTCTGCATGGAGCTACTCTAGCTAAATGCTCCCACTTTCAATATGTATCCAGATTGGGACTTAGAGTCATCTGGATCAGTGTCAAAACTTGCATTGACGTAACCCTTTACGACGAACCTTTTGTCACCTCCATAATCGAGAAACATATCCTTATTCCACTAAGAATTATTTTGACCGTTGTCTAGTGATCTACTCCTAGATCACTATTGTACTCCCTTGCCAAACTCAGTGTAGGGTATACAATAGATCCGGTACACAAAGATGGCATACTTTAGAGAACCTATGGCTGAGGCATAGGGAATGACTTTCATTCTCTTTCTATCTTCTGCCGTGGTCGGGCTTTGAGTCCTACTCAATTTCACACCTTGCAACACAGGAAAGAACTCTTTCTTTGACTATTCCATTTTGAACTACTTCAAAATCTTGTCAAGGTATGTACTCATTGAAAAAACTTATCAAGCGTCTTGATCTATCTCTATAGATCTTGATGCTCAATATGTAAGCAGCTTCACCGAGGTCTTTCTTTGAAAAACTCCTTTCAAATACTCCTTTATGCTTTCCAGAAAATTCTACATCATATCCGATCGACAATATGTCATTCAAATATATTTATCGAAATTTGTAGTGCTCCCACTCACTTTCTTGTAAATATAGGCTTCACCGCAAGTCTCAGATAAAACTATATGCTTTGATCAACTTATCAAAGCGTATATTCCAACTCCGAGATGCTTGCACCAGTCCATAGATGGATCATTGGAGCTTGCACATTTTGTTAGTACCTTTAGGATCAACAAAACCTTCTGGTTGCATCATATACAACTCCTCTTTAAGAAATCCATTAAGGAATGTAGTTTTGACATCCATTTGCCAGATTTCATAACATGTGGCAATTTGCTAACATGATTCGGACAGGCTTAAGCATCGCTATGAGTGAGAAAATCTCATCGTAGTCAACACCTTGAACTTTGTCAAAAACCTTTTTCGACAAGTCTAGCTTTGTGGATAGTAACACTACTATCAGCGTCCGTCTTCCTCTTGAAGATCCATTTATTTTCTATGGCTTGCCGATCATTAGGCAAGTCAACCAAAGTCCACACTTTGTTCTCATACATGGATCCCACCTCAGATTTCATGGCCTCAAGCCATTTCGCAGAATCTAGGCTCATCATCGCTTCCTCATAGTTCGTAGGTTCGTCATGGTAAAGTAACATGACCTCGAGCAGGATTACCATACCACTGCAGTGCGGATCTCACTCTGGTTGACCACTGAGGTTCAGTAGTAACTTGATGCGAAGTTACATGATCATCATCATTAGCTTCCTCACTAATTGGTGTAGGAGTCACAGAACAGATTTTTGTGATGAACTACTTTCCAATAAGGGAGCAGTACATGATTACCTCATCAAGTTCTACTTTCCTCCCACTCACTTCTTTCGAGAGAAACTCCTTCTCTAGAAAGGATCCATTCTTAGCAACGAATGTCTTGCCTTCGGATCCGTGATAGAAGGTGTACCCGACTGTCTCCTTTGGGTATCCTATGAAGACACATTTCACCGATTTGGGTTTGAGCTTATCAGGATGAAACTTTTTCACATAAGCATCGCAACCCCAAACTTTAAGAAACGACAACTTTGGTTTCTTGCCAAACCACAGTTCATAAGGTGTCATCTCAATGGATTTAGATGGTGCCCTATTTAACGTGAATGCAACTGTCTCTAATGCATAACCCAAAATGATAGTGGGAAATGGTAAGAGACATCATATATTGCACCATATCTAATAAACTATGGTTACGATGTTCGGACACACCATTACGCGGTGGTGTTCCAGGTGGCGTGAGTTGTGAAACTATTCCGCATTTTTTCAAATGAAGACCAAAATCGTAACTCAAATATTCTCCTCCACGATCAAATAGTAGAAACTTTATTTTCTTGTTATGATGATTTTCCACTTCACTCTGAAATTATTTGAACTTCTCAAATGTTTCAGCATGTTTCATCAAGTAGATATACCCATATCTGCTCAAATCATCTATGAAGGTCAGAAAATAACGATACCTGCCGCGAGCCTCAACACTCATCGGACTGCATACATCAGTATGTATTATTTCCAACAAGTCATTGCTCGCTCCATTGTTCCGGAGAACGGAGTCTTAGTCATCTTGCCCATGAGGTATGGTTCAGAAGCATCAACTGATTCATAATCAAGTGATTCCAAAAGCCCATCAGCATGGATTTTCTTCATGCGCATTACACCAATATGACCTAAACGGCAGCGCCACAAATAAGTTGCACTATCATTATTAACTTTGCATCTTTTGGCTTCAATGTTATGAATATGTGTATCACTATGATCGAGATTCAATAAACCATTCGCCTTGGGTGTATGGCCATTGAAGGTTTTATTCATGTAAACAAAACAACAATTATTATCTGACTTTAAATGAATAATTGTATTGCAATAAACATGATCAAATCATCTTCATGCTTAACGCAAACACCAAATAAGTTTTATTTAGGTTCAACACTAATCCCGAAAGTATAGGGAGTGTGCGATGATGATCATATCAATCTTGGAGCCACTTCCAACACACATCGTCACTTCATCCTTAACTAGTCTTTGTTCATTCTGCAGCTCCTGTTTCGAGTTACTAATCTTAGCAACTGAACTAGTATCAAATACTGAGGGGTTGCTATAACCACTAGTAAAGTACACATCAATAACATGTATATCAAATATACCTTTGTTCACTTTGCCATCCTTCTTATCCGCCAAATACTTGGGGCGGTTCCGCTTCCAGTGACCAGTCCCTTTGCAAGAGAAGCACTTGGGTCCTGTGTTTAGATCCAAACTTGGGCTTCTTCACTTGAGCAGCAACTTGCTTGCTGTTCTTCTTGAAGTTCCCCTTCTTTCTTTTGTCCTTTTCTTGAAACTAGTGGTCTTGTCAACCATCAACACTTGATGCTTTTCTTCATTTCTACCTTCGTAAATTTCGGCATCACGAAGAGCTTGGGAGTCATTTCCATTATCCCTTGCATATTATGGTTCATCATGAAGTTCTAGTAACTTGGTGATAGTGACTAGAGAACTCTGTCAATCACTATCTTATCTGGAAGATTAACTCCCACTTGATTCAAGTGATTGTAGTACTCAGACATTTTGAGCACATGCCCACTAGCTGAGCAATTCTCCTCCATCCTGTAGGCAAAATGATTGTCAAAGGTCTCATACCTTTCGACACAGGCATGAGTCTGAAATACTAATTTCAACTCTTGGAACATCTCATATGCTCTGTGGCATTCAAAACGTCTTTGAAGCCCCGATTCTAAGCCGTAAAGCATGGTGCACTAAACTATCAAGTAGGCATCATATCGAGCTTGCCAAACGTTCATAACGCCCGCAGACCGCTCTGCATCGATCATCACCTAGCGGTGCATCAAGGACATAATTCTTTTGTAAAGCAATAAGGATAATCCTCAGACCACGAATCCAATCCGCATCATTGCTACTAACATCTTTCAACTTAGTTTTCTCTAGGAATATATCAAAAAATAAAATAGGGGAGCTAAACGCGAGCTATTGATCTACAACATAGATATGCTAAGACTACCAGGACTAAGTTCATGATAAATTTAAAGTTAAATTAATCATATTACTTAAGAACTCCCACTTAGATAGACATCCCTCTAGTCATCTAAATGATCACTTGATCCAAATCAACTAAACCATGTCCGATCATCACGTGAGATGGAGTAGTTTTCAATGGTGAACATCACTATGTTGATCATATCTACTATATGATTCACGCCGACCTTTCGGTCTCCTTTGTTAGAGGCCATATCTGCATATGCTAGGCTCGTCAAGTTTAACCCGAGTATTCTGCGTGTGCAAAACTGGCTTGCACCTGTTGTATGTGAACGTAGAGCTTATTACACCCGATCATCACGTGGTGTCTCGGCACAAAGAACTGTTGCAACGGTGCATACTCAGGGAGAACACTTATACCTTGAAATTTTAGTAAGGGATCGTCTTATAAAGCTACCGCCGAACTAAGCAAAATAAGATGTATAAAAGATAAACATCACATGCAATCAAAATATGTGACATGATATGGCCATCATCATCTTGTGCTTTTGATCTCCATCTCCAAAAATCATCATGATCTCCATTGTTACTTAGGCATGACACCATGATCTCCATCATCTTGATCTTTTATTAACGTGTCGTCACATGGTCGTCTCACTAGCTATTGCTTTTGCAACTATTGCTATCGCATAGCGATAAATTAAAGCAATTACATGGCACTTGCATCTTATGCAATAAAGAGGCAACCATAAGGCTCCTGCCACTTGCCGATAACTTTAACAAAACATGATCATCTCATACAATAATTTATATCTCATCACGTCTTGACCATATCACATCACAACATGCCCTGCAAAAACAAGTTAGACGTCCTCTACTTTGTTGTTGCAAGTTTTACATGGCTGCTACGGGCTGAGCAACAACCTTTCTTACCTACGCATCAAAACCACAACGATTTTTTGTCAAGTATGTGCTGTTTTAACCTTCAACAAGGACCGGGCGTAGCCACAGTCGATTAAACTAAAGTTGGAAAAACTGACACCCGCCAGCCACCTGTGTGCGAAGCACGTCGGTAGAACCAGACAGGGCCGCTTCATCCAACAATACCACCGAATCAAAGTATGACATGCTGGTAAGCAGTATGACTATTATCGCCCAAACCTCACTTGTGTTTTACTCGTGCATATAGCATCTACGCATAAACCTGGCTCGGATGCCACTGTCGGGGAACGTAGTAATTTCAAAAACATTCCTACGCACACGCAAGATCATGGTGATGCATAGCAACGAGAGGGGAGAGTGTTATCCACGTACCCTCATAGACCGAAAGCGGAAGCGTTATGACAACGCGGTTGATGTAGTCGTACGTCTTCACGATCGACCGATCCTAATCTTGAACGCACGGCACCTCGCGATCACTGCGTTCGACTGGCGACGTCCCACGAACTCACGATCCAGTAGAGCTTCGTCAGCATGACGGCGTGATGACGATGATGATGAAGCTACCGGCGTAGGGCTACGCCTAAGCACTACGACGATATGGCCGAGGTGGATTATGGTGGAGGGGGCACCGCACACGGCTAAGAGATCAAGGATCAACTTGTATGTCCATGGGGTGCCCCCTGGCCACGTATATGAAGGATGGAGGGAGGAGGAGGCTGGCCCTCATAGGGCGCGTCCAAAGTGTGGAGTCCTACTAGGACTCCCTAGTCCTAGTAGGATTCCACCTCCCACATGGAATAGGAAAAAGGAAGGGAGAAGGAGAAGGAAGGAAGGGGGCGCCCCCTTTCCCTAGTCCAATTCGGACCAATCCATGGGGAAGGGGCGGCCACCCTTGAGGCCTTCTTCTCCTTCCCCGTATGGCCCATTAAGGCCCAATACGAATTCCTGTAACTCTCCGTTACTCTGAAAAATACCCGAATCACTCGAAACCTTTCCGATGTCCGAATATAGTCGTCCAATATATCGATCTTTACGTCTCGACCATTTCGAGACTCCTCGTCATGTCGCCGATCTTATCTGGGACTCCGAACTACCTTCGGTACATCAAAATACATAAACTCATAATATCGATCGTCATCGAACATTAAGCGTGCGGACCCTATGGGTTCGAGAACTATGTAGACATGACCGAGACTCATCTCCGGTCAATAACAAATAGCGGAACCTGGATGCTCATATTGGTTCCTACATATTCTAAGAAGATCTTCATCGGTCAAACCACATAACAACATACGTTGTTCCCTTTGTCATCGGCATGTTACTTGCCCGAGATTCGATCGTCGGTATCTCAATACCTAGTTCAATCTCGTTACTGGCAAGTCTCTTTACTCGTTCCGTAATGCATCATCCCGCAACTAACTCATTAATCACATTGCTTGCAAGGCTTATAGTGATGTGCATTACCGAGAGGGCCCAGAGATACCTCTTCGACAATCGGAGTGACAAATCCTAATCTCGATCTATGCCAACTCAACAAGTACCATCGGAGACACTGTAGAGCACCTTTATAATCACCCGATTCACGTTGTGACGTTTGGTAGCACACAAAGTGTTCCTCCGGTATTAAGAATTGCATAATCTCATAGTCATAGGAACATGTATAAGTCATGAAGAAAGCAATAGCAATATACTAAGCGATCAAGTGCTAAGCTAGCAGAGCAGGTCAAGTCAATCACATCATTCTCTAATGATGTGATCCCGTTACTCAAATGACAACTCATGTCTATGGCTAGGAAACTTAACCATCTTTGATTCAATGAGCTAGTCAAGTAGAGGCATACTAGTGACACTCTGTTTGTCTATGTATCCACACATGTATTAAGTTTCTGGTTAATACAATTCTAGCATGAATAATAAACATTTATCATGAAATAAGTAAATAAATAATAACTTTATTATTGCGTCTAGGGCATATTTCCTTCAATGTGAGCTTATTCAAGTCAAGTCTTTTATATAAAGAGAAAGGAATAACACTAACACTAGCTCCTAAATCACACAAAGCAGTTTTCACATAATTCTTCTTGATAGAGCAAGGTATAGTTGGTATACCCGGATCTCCAAGTTTTTTAGGTACTCCATCTTTGAAAGTATAATTAGCAAGCATAGTGGAGATTTCAGCTTCCGGTATTTTTCTCTTATTTGTGATGATGTCTTTCATATACTTTGCATAAGGAGGCATTTTCAAGATATCGATCAGCGATGCATAAAAAGATCGGCCTCGACATTTCAATAAAGCATTCAAATTTTTCATCATCATTCTTTTTAGTTGACTTGGGTGGAAAAGGCATAGGTTTTTGAACCCACGGTTCTCTTTCTTTACCGTGTTTTCTAGCAATGAAGTCTCTTTTATCATACCTTTTATTTTTAGGTTGTGGGTTATCAAGATCAACAGGTGGTTCTATCTCAACATCATTATCTGGTTCTTTTTCATTATTTGGTTGAGCATCTTCATGAACATCAGCATTATCCTTTTCATTATCACTTGGTGGATGTTCATTACCAGATTGAGTTTCAGCATCAGAGATAGAAGTTTCATTTTCATTATCAGGAGGTTTCTCTACTCTAGGTTCACTAGAAGTGTGCAAAGTCCTATCATTTTTCTTTTTCTTTTTCTTTTTAGAAGAACCAGGTGCACTAATGTTATTTCTTTGTGAGTCTTGTTCAATTCTTTTGGGTGTCCCTCAGGATAAAGTGGTTCCTGAGTCATTTTACCTCCTCTAGTTGCAACTCTAACAGCAAAGTCATGCATATTATTATTCATTTCATCAAGTAATTCTCTTTGTGATTTAGCAACTTGTTCTAGCTGAGTTTGAACCATAGAAGCATGTTTTCTAACACCTCTAACATCATTTGATATTCTAAATAACAAGTCACTCAAGCGAGCAATCATATCTGAATTATATTTCAATTGTTTCATAACATTTGCATTGAAGTGATCTTGTTTTCTAATGTAGTTTTCAAATTCATAAAGGCATTGACTAGGATGCATATTGTGAGGATTGTCATTATCATTAAACTTCATAAGAGAATTTACCTCTACCACCTTAGGCAGTGGTGGTGTATTAAGCCCATGTATGTCTTCAATAGGAGGTAAATTTTTGACGTCCTCGGCTTTAATACCTTTTTCCTTCATAGATTTCTTTGCCTCTTGCATATCTTCGGGACTGAGATATAATATACCATTCTTCTTTGGAGTGGGTTTAGCGGTTGGTTCGTGAAGAGTCCAATCATCATAATTTTTCAATATGTTATTCAATAATTCTTGACTTGAGCAATAGTTCGTTCCTGAAAACACAACCAAAGACAACTGCTTCTAGGAAGTCCCTAGAAGCATCGGTTAGTCCATTATAGAAGATATCAAGTATTTCATTTTTATTAAGAGGATGATCGGGCAAAGCATTAAGTAATCGGCATAGCCTCCCCAAGCTTGTGGGAGACTCTCTTCTTTAGTTTGCACAAAGTTAAATATTTCTGTAAGGCGACTTGTTTCTTATGAGCAGGAAAATATTTTCAGAGAAGTAATACATCATATCCTGGGGACTACGCAAACACCAGGAGTAAGAGTATTGTACCAAGCTTTAGCATCACCCTTTAATGAGAAAGGAAATAATTTGAGAATAAAGTAATAGCGAGTTTTCTCATCATGAGTAAAAAGGGTGGCTATATCATTCAACTTAGTAAGATGTGCCACAACAGTTTCAGTTTCATAACCATGGAAAGGATCAGATTCAACCACGATAATTAACTCGGGTCGACGGAGAATTCATAATCCTTATCATCAATAAAGATAGGTGAAGTAGCAAATTTAGGATCACATTTCATTCTAGCATTCAGAGATTTTTCTTTATACTTGCATAGTAATTTCTCTAGATTATCTCTATCCTTACAAGCAAGGATATCTCTAGTTGTTTCTTCATTCATAACATAACCTTCCGGTACCTTAGCCAATTCATATTTAGGAAGGCTAGTTCTAGCAGGTGTTTCAGGAGTTCCAGTTTCAAGCTCATCATCAGATTCAACAACATCATGTTGTATTACTCTAGCAATTTGTTCATCAAGAAATTCACCAACTGGCACATCATCATTATCAAGCAAGGTACTAGCATCATCATAAACATTATCCAAAGCAGAAGTAGCATCATCAATAACTTGCAACATATTAGAATTCATAGCATGTGGTGGTGTTGCCAGTTTACTCATAACAGAAGGTGAATCTAAAGCAGAACTGGATGGCAGTTCCTTACCTCCTCGCCTTTGAGGGAAATATCTTAGTCTTTGGATCCTTCAGATTCTTCATAGTGCTATTATGATAATAATCCCAAGTGACTCAACAAATATAGCTATGCTCCCGTGACGGTGCGGAAAAAGGTCTTGATAACCCACAAGTATAGGGGATCGCATAGCAGTTTTTGAGGGTAGAGTTCAACCCAAATTTATAGATTCGACACAAGGGAGCCAAAGAATATTTGAAGGTATTAGCAACTGAGTTGTCAATTCAACCACACGGAGATTAATTATCTGCAAAGCAAAGTGATCGAGAGCAAAAGTAGTTTGATAGTTTTGATAGTAGTGACAATGACAGAACGGTAGCGATATGATGATAGCGATAATTTGTAGCAAGTGTAACAGTGATGATAGCAATAGTAACGCAGCAAGATCAATATAAATAAATTCGTAGGCATTGGATCAGTGACTTTTTGGATGATATTCATCATGTGACAATTATAACCCAGGGCGATTCGGCACTAGCTCCAGTTCATCGATATAATGTAGGCATGTATTCCGTAAATAGTCATACGTGCTTATGGAAAGAACTTGCATGCCATCTTTTGTCCTACCCTCCCGTGGCAGCGGGGTCCATATTGGAAACTAAGGGATATTAAGGCCTCCTTTTAATAAAGAACCAAAACAAAGCATTAACACATAGTGAATACATGAACTTCTCAAACTACGGTCATCACCGGGAGTGGGCCCGGTTATTGTCATTCCAGGGTTGCCGGATCATAACACGTAGTAGGTGACTATAACTTGCAAGATCGGAGCTAAAACATGGATATAATGATGAATTCATAAACGGTTCAGATCTGAGTTCATGGCACCCAGGCCCAAAGTGACAAGCATTAAGCATAGAAAAGTCATAGCAACATCAATCTAAGAACATAGTGGATACTAGGGATCAAGCCCTAACAAAACTAACTCGATTACATGATGAATCTCATCCAACTCCTCAAGAACCAGCGAGCCTACGAAGGAATTACTCGCTCCCGGTGGGGAGCATCATGGAATTGGCGATGGAGATGGGTTGGTGATGACAAAGAACGAAGACCCCCCTCTCCGGAGCCCCAAACAGACTCCAGATCTGCCCTCCCGAGGAAGAACAGGGCTTGGCGCCGGCTCCGTTTCGTGAAACGCGATAATTCTTTATCCCTGATTTTTCTCTCCGAAAATAGGAATTTATAGTATCAGGGTTGAGGTCTGCGGGGCCACCAGGTGGGTACAACCCACCTGGGCGTGCCAGGAGAGGGGCGCGCCCTGGTGGGTTGTGCCCACCCAGGGGCCCCTCTCTGGTGGTTCTTTGCTCCAGTAATTCTCTTTTATCCCATAAAAAATCCTCGCAAAGTTTCACTTTATTCCGAGAACTTTTATTTCTGCACAAAAACAACACCATGGTAGTTCTGCTGAAAACAGCGTCAGTCTGGGGTTAGTTTCATTCAAATCATGCAAATTAGAGTCCAAAACAAGAGGAAAAGCGTGAGAAAAAGTAGATACGTTGGAGACGTATCAGTTGGTATTTCCCCAAAGAGGAAGGGATGATGCAGCACAACAGCGATAGGTATTTCCCTCAGTGATGAAACCAAGGTTATCAAACCAGTAGCAGAACAAAGAAACACAACGTAAATAGCACCTACACATAAATAACAAATACTCGCAACCCGATGTGTAAAAGGGGTTGTCAATCTCTTTCGAGTAGCGGCGCCCAAGATAGGCAAACAGACGTGAGAGAGTTGTAAATATTGATAGATCGAACGCCAAATAAAATAAATTGCAGCAAGGTATTTTTGTATTTTTGTTTAATAGATGTGAAAATAAAAGGCAAATAAAATAGATCGCAAAGGCAAATAATATGAGAAAGAGACCCGGGGGCCGTATGTTTCACTAGTGGCTTCTCTCGAGAAAAATAGCAAGCGGTGGGTAAGCAGATTCTTGTTGGGCAATTGATAGAACTTCAAATAATCATGATGATATCCAGGCAATGATCATTATATAGGCATCACGTCGAAGATTAGTAGACCGACTCACCTTTTGCATCTACTACTATTACTCCACACATCATCGCTATCGACATGCATCTAGTGTATTAAGTTCATGGAGAAAGCGGAGTAATGCAATAAGAACGATGACATGATGTAGACAAGATCTATTTATGTAGAAGTAGACCCCATCATTTTATCCTTAGTAGCAACGATACATACGTGTCGGTTCCCCTTCTGTCACTAGGATCAAGCGCCGTAAGATCGAACCCACTATAAAGCACCTCTTTCCTTTGCAAGATAAATAGATCGAGTTGGCCAAACAAAACCCAAATATCGGAGAAGAAATACGAGGCTATAAGCAATCATGCATATAAGAGCTCAAAGAAGACTCAAATAACTTTCAAGGATAAAAAGATAGATCTGATCATAAACTCAAAGTTCATCTGATCCCACCAAACACACCGCAAAAAGAGTTACATCATATGGATCTCCAAGAGACCATTGTATTGATAATCAAAAGAGAGAGAGGAAGCCATCTAGCTACTAACTACGGACCCGGAAGTCTACAAAGAACTACTCAAGCATCATCGGAGAGGCACCAATGGAAGTGGTGAACCCCTCCGTGATGGTGTCTAGATTGGATCTGGTGGTTTTGGACTCTGCGGTAATTTGGAATTGTTTTTCGTCGACTCCCTAGGGTTTACGGAATATTAGGGTATTTATAGAGAAAAGAATCGGTTCAAAGGGGCACCCGAGGTGGGCACAACCCACCAGGCGCACTGGGCCTCTGGCACGCATACAGGTGGGTTGTGCTCCCCTCTGAGCACCCCAGGCGCTTCTTGACCCATGAATGTCTTGGTCCAAAAAAATCTCCAAAACGTTTCACTGCGTTTGGACTCCGTTTGGTATTGATTTCGTACGATGTAAAAAACATGCAGAAAACAGCAACTGGCACTTGGAACTATGTCAATAGGTTAGTACCAAAAATGATATAAAATGACTATAAAATGATTATAAAACATCCAAGAATGATAATATAACAACATGGAACAATAAAAAATTATAGATACGTTGGAGACGTATCACTCCTGCAGCAGGCCTGTCACCTAGCGGTGCATCAAGGACAGAATTCTTCTATGAAACAATGAGGATAATCCTCATGTTACGGACCCAGTCCGCGTAGTTGCTACCATCATTTTTCAACTGAGCTTTCTCTAGGAACGCATTAAAATTCAAGGGAACAGTAGCACAGACCATTGATCTACAATATATATATATATGCAAAAACTATTAAGACTAAGTTCATGATAAATTTTAGTTCAAATAATCAAATTACTAATGAACTCCCACTTAAATCGACATCCGTCAAGTTGTCTGAGTGATACATGATCGAAATCAACTAACCCATGTCCGATCATCACGTGAGATGGGGGAGTCTTCAATGGTGAACATGTCTATGTTGATCATATCTACTATATGACTCACGTTCGACCTTTCTGTCTCTAGTGTTCCAAGACCATGTCTGTACATGCTAGGCACGTCAAGTTTAACCCAAGTATTTTGCATGTGCAAAATTGGCTTACACCTGTTGTATGTGAACGTAGAATCTATCACACCCGATCATCACGAGGTGCTTCGAAACGACAAACTTTGGCACTCGGTGCATACTCAGGGAGAACACTTTTATCTTGAAATTAAGTGAAGGGACCATCTTATAATGCTACCGCCATTCTAAGCAAAATAAGATGCATAAAGGATAAACATGACATGCAATCAAAATATGTGACATGATATGGCCATCATCATCTTGTGCTTTTGATCTCCATCTCCAAAGCATTGGCATGATCTCCATCATCACCGGCACGACACCTTGATCTTCATCATAGCGTCGGGCTTGTCTCGCCAACTATTGTTTCTACAACTATTGCTAACGCATAGTGATAAAGTAAATCAATTACATGACGCTTAAATGATTGACACGCAAGTCATACAATAATTAAAGACAACCCTAAGGCTCCTGCCGGTTGTCATACTAATCGACACGCAAGTCGTGAATGTATTACAAAACATGATCATATCGTACATCAACATATATCACATCATATCTTGACCATATCACAACACAAAATACACCGCAAAAACAAGTTAGACATCCTTTACTTTGTTGTTGCAAGTTTTACGTGGCTGCTACGGGAAACTAGCAAGAACCGTTCTTACCTACGCAAAAACACAACGGTGATTATCAAGTTTGCTGTTTTAACCTTCTGCAAGGACCGGCTGTAGTCAAATTCGATTCAACTAAAGTAGGAGAAACAGACACCCGCCAACCACCTTTATGCAAAACAAGTTGCATGTTAGTCGGTGGAATCGGTCTCATGTGCGTGGACATGTAAGGTTGGTCCGGACCGCTTCATCCCACAATGCCACCGAATCAAAATAAGACATTGGTGGTAAGTAGTATGAACATCACCGCCGACAACTCCTTTGTGTTATACTCGTGAAAATCATATACGCATAGACCTGGCTCATGATGACACTGTTGGGGAATGTTGCATGGAAAACAAAAAAAAAATCTACGCACACGCAAAATATATCCATGGAGACGCATAGCTACGAGAGGGGGAGAGCATTGACATACCCTTGTAGATCGCTAAGCGGAAGCGTTTATCAGCATGGTTGATGTAGGCGTACACCTTCACGATCCGTCCCGATCAAGTATCGAACGTACGGCACCTCCGCGTTCAGCACACGTTCAGCTCGATGACGTCCTCGCCTTCTCGATCCAGCAAGAGAGGCAAAGTAGTAGATGAGTTCCGGCAGCACGACGATGTGGTGACGGAGGTGGTGAAACTATCCGCAGGGATTCGCCAAGCACAACGGACGTGGACAGAGGAGGAACTAGAACTATAGGGAGATAGGGAGCCACACACGGCTTGCGGATCATGGTGTGTGTTGCCCCTCTCCCTCCTCTCATATATATAGGTGGGGGAGGAGGGGAGGCAGCCCAGGGCGCCCCAAGGGGCCGACAGCCAGCCCTAGGGCGCCTGCCCTAGGCGCCCCCCTTTCCTTCCTAGGGAGGTGGAGGAGAAGGCAAGAGGGGGGCCGGTGACTCCCTTGCCTTAGGCGCTCCTTCCCTTCCCAAGAGGGCCGGCGGCCAGGGAGAGGGCGCGCCAGCCCCTGTTGGCTGGTGTGTTCCTCCCCTTGGCCCATTAGGCCCATAAACTCCCGTGGGTCTCCCGGAACCCCTTCCGATGACCCGATGAATATCCGGTGCATTCTGAAACCTTTCCGCAGACCAAATAGTATCGTCCTATATATCAATATTTACCTCCAAACCATTCCGGATCTCCTCGTCATGTCCGTGATCTCATCCGGGACTCCGAACAACATTCGTTCACCAATTCTCATAACACATATAATACTATATCACCAACGAACGTTAAGCGTGCGGACCCTACGGGTTCGAGAATGATGTAGACATGACCGAGACGCTACTCCGGTCAATAACCAATAGCGGGACCTAGATGCCAATATTGGTTCCTACATATTCTACGAAGATCTTTATCGGTCGAACCTTTATGACAACATACGTAATTACCTTTGTCTATCGGTATGTTACTTGCCCGAGATTCAATCGTCGGTATCTCCATACCAAGTTCAATCTTGTTACTGGCAAGTCTCTTTACTCATTCCGTAACACATCATCTCGTAAGTAACTCCTTAGTCACTTTGCTTGCAAGCTTCTTGTGATGTTGTATTACCGAGAGGGCCCAGAGATACCTCTGCATTACACGGAGTGACAAATCCCAATCTTGATCCCTGCCAACTCAACAGACACCTTCGGAGATACTTGTAGAGCATCTTTATGATCACCCAGTTATGTTGTGACGTTTGATAGCACACAAGGAATTCCTCCGGTATCCGTGAGTTCCATGATCTCATGGTCCAAGGAATATGTATTTGACATTAAGAAAGCAGTATCAATAAACTGAACGATCATATGCTATGCTAACGGATGGGTCTTGTCCATCACATCATTCTCCTAATGATGTGATCCCGTTATCAAGTGACAACACATGTCTATGGTTAGGAAACCTTAACATCTTTTGATCAACGAGCTAGTCTGGTAGAGGCTCACTAGGGACACGGTATTTGTTTATGTATCCACACATTTATTTAAGTTTCCGGTCAATACAATTCTAGCATGAATAATAAACCTTTATCATGATTAAGGAAATATAATAACAACCACTTTATTATTGCCTCTAGGGCATATTTCCAACCATGGGGGCGGCTATTTATAGCCAGGGGCAACCAGACATGAATTGTCATAAATGCCCTTCTCATACATGATCGTTGTCAGGATAAGGATCCACTCGACAACTGGCACGCGGCGCAACAATGGTTAGAAATTGAACTCTCAATTTCATTGGGGCACTCAATTTCCTCACGTTAAGCAGATCACACTAGCGAAATCCTAACTCCTCAGTGTGACCAAATTCGCAAGCAAAGTCGTGAGCTATTCCGGAGATTTCCAAAGGCTTCACTCGAAGCGGCTTGTGTATGTATAGGTTTGGGCATCACTTTGGAAATGTGAAATATGATTCACCTAGACCCGCTTTAACAGTACGGGTTTTCCTATGACACAAAAATAAGAAGAAAAAAACTATGAAAACAAAGTCTTCACATCAATTTCTTCAAAGGACTTACCAATTTCTTCACCTGAAGAAGTACATTTTTAGGGGTCATCTTCCATGGGTTAAACCAAACCTACATGGACTAACACATGTGTACACTCACAAACACATTAGTCCCTCAACCCATTTGTCTTCAATACTCCAAAACCATTAAGGGGGCACTTGATGCACTTACAACATCCAAGGATGATTGTGGGTTGCAAGGAAGGTTGTTGGACTATCACCACCGTGGCTCGCTCAGAATCGAAGGATTTTACATTGTCACCACTAACCCTTCTTCTTCGCTTCACAGAGCCTTCGATCACTCATCTCCCCAAGTGGCAGGAATTATGTCGCAAAACTCGAGTGGCCAGCGTACCTATCAAGCTTGGGAGATCGAGGGCAAGAATCGATAAGTCAAGATTCACATGGTCCGTTCTGACTCATTGGCCCTGGTGGATCGCACCTGGGTTTGTTACCAATAGGATAACCTTCTGGCCCAGAAAACTTTAGGATCCAGTAGGGTTAGCCCCGTTTAACCCCGGGATCGAACTGTATGAGAGCCACACAGATGCTCCGGCATCACACAGCTGCAGCCGCTACAAAGATGCAAGTTGGCGGGTAGCCGGTCGGTCACCGAAATAAGCTAGTCAGCACGCCCCCCATGCTGCTTCCTCTGCCTTCCGCCTCTCGTCTCTCCTGCCAGAGTCGGCTGACCCCCATAACTAGAGCCGGGCCAAGCAAATCACAGGGATGGTGTGCCACGCCCAAATAGCCCAGAGCGCATCCAGCCAGTGAAACGCGTGGGAGCGAGTCGGAGCCGAGTCAGGCGAGGGATGGTGCTCATGTTTACGCCTCCTTCGGGCTTTCTCTATTTGCCTCTCCTCTCCGCGCAAATCACCAAGTCCTCCCCACCGCCGGATGCAAAATGGCAGTCCAAGAGAAGCAAGATGCTAACGACCATGAGGTGGTCATCGCAGGAGAAACAAGGAGAGGATGGTGAGCTTTGATACGTCTCCAACATATCTATATTTTTTTATTGTTTCATGCTATTACATTATCACTTTTATATACTTTATATGCCATTTTGTATTGTTTTGATGGACTAACCTATTAACTTTCGGTGTCCGGTGCTAGTTCTGTTTTACGCATGTTTTGGTTTTCTAGAAATCCATACAAAAATGATGAAACTTTTTAACGTTTTTTCTTGATATAAAGAGACCCTGGAAGCTTTGGGAGGAGACCAGATGATGCACGAGGGAGCCACAAGGCAGGTGGATGCCCCCTGGGGGTAGGGTGTGCCCAGATGCCTTGTGGCCCACTCGTGGCTCCGTTTGCCCTAATTCATGCCTATAAATTCCATGATATTCAGAAACCCCCAGAGTGAGACCCGAAACAATTCTTCCATGTCCGCAAGCCTATGTTCCGAAGTGATCCCATCTGGAGGCCTCCGCCGGTACACTGTCGGAGGGGGAAACCATTGGGAGGGAAATCTTCACCAACCTTGATGCCTCCATGATGATGTATGAGTAGTTCCCACAGGACCTATAGGTCCATAGCTTTATCTAGATGCCCCCTCTCCCTTTTGATCTTCAATACAAGGATCTCATATGAGATCAATCCGATGTAAACTTTTGCGGTGTGTTTGTTGGGATCTGATGAATTGTGGAAGTGGTGCATAACTATGTATGCCTTTTCCGATCTATGAGTTTTCTTTAGCCAAGTTGATGATTAGATCTTCAACGGAAGTGGTGCATAGTGGTAGGTTCAATCTTGCGGTGTCCTTACTCTATGACAGGAGGAGTTGCAAGACACATATTGTATTGTTGCTACTAAGGGTAAAACAACGGGGTTTGAACATATTGCATGATCTTATTTTGTCTACATTATGTCATCTTGCTTAATGCGTTACTCTGTTTGTCATGAACTTAATACTTTGAGATGCATACTGGATAGCGGTCTTGGGGTGGAGTAATAGTAGTAGACGCCAGTAGGTTTAACAGTGTACTAGTCACAGACGTAATGTCTACACATTAATTATGTCCTGGATGATCATCATAACTATGCACTTTTCTATCAATTGCCCAATAGTAATTTGTTTACCCACCGATGCTATTTATGAGAGAGATGCCTCTAGTGAACGATATGGCCCTTGGGTCCATTCACTTCTATATTAAAACAAACCTTATAATTCCTTGTTGTTTTCCTTTTACTTTTATTTATCATATCTACCACTACTAGATTTGATACTTGCAATGGCAGGAACAAGGGGAGTGCCGCCCCCTTGCCTTTGTTAGGTGCAAGCATTTGCTTTCTGTGTGTGTAGGTATTGCCAATATTGTTTGTGTGTCGTATCCTATTGGTCCGATAAACCTTGGTTTTTAACTAAGCGAAATACTATTTGCTACTATACTACGTCACCCCTTTCTCTTATGGGAATCCCAGCAATATCACAAGTAGCGAGCTTCTGCATTAGTGAGGTGATATACAAATTAAGGCATCATGTGGTGCAACCTACTTGTTCATGATTTTTGTTGCTACACCACCTAATCTTTTGGCACAAGCACAAGATGTTGTACAACTATATATATTGCTCCTAGTCAATAGTTGTTGTACTAATGTATGGCCGAACCTAAGAACCTAAAGGTTACTCCAACACCAGGGACGGACTAGATCCCTTGAATCTTGGCCGATAAGGCTCTGATACCCTTGTCAGGATCGTGGAGAAAGTCGGAAGGTTTAGGTGGGGATCCTCGCCAAAATTGAGGAAAACTATAAGAGCAACTAGACTAGGGTTTCTAAGTGCAAAAAAGTAAAGGCAATAAAATAATGGGTTTCCTTCTTATCCTTCACTAATGCCGTCGAGGAGCTTATATACTGCTCGCGAGGTAATTCGATCTCAGCCAGAGGAGTTGTTTTACCGCCATTGAATTTTTTTTACAAAGGTTAAGAAGTGAAACAATTAATAAGGTAACTTTTTTTTAATAACGACACCCAAGGGGCATCTTATATATGATCAATATCGAGGAAAACAAAGGCCAGTACAACGATAGACAATTGACGTAGAAGGACCAAAAAAATTAAGCATATTAGTCTTCTTCTTCCATTGATTGTATGTAACTCGCCGAAGATTAAAAAAGCACTGAACCAACAACAAAGAAAAGTGACACCTGCGAATGCCCTTGCCATACTAGGCTTTAAAGACTGCAATAGCCACTCGCCCCTTGAGACGAGATATAAAAACCGCTGAAGCAATATTGGCTGGAGCATCACCGCAGAATATGGTTGCAACACGACTAGCATAGAGGCTTGAAGAAACCAGGCCAAGCCAAAGAACAACACAGAAGATGTCGTAGTCGCCACATCAATAGTCAGCCAAAACCTCTTCTCGAAAGACACACAAACTGAAGGGTAATAATAGATCTGGGGATGCAAACTCTCACAATCCTTCATCGGCGTCTAATCGAATGTCGTCGAGGTGGGGAGAAACCGAATAGACCCTATTTCAACACGTCATCATCGCCACCACCTCGACGGCAAAGCAAAACCTAAGAAAAATAAAATAAAACTTCTGATCCCACTCCTCGATTTTTTTAGTGGCGGGCCAGCGGTAATCTGAGAGGACTACAAATCCTTTATTCCCAGTACCAATATGAGTGCCCAAAAGAGGTCGCTCAGAAGAAATAGATTTCCAACCTCTATTGATCTCACGTAAGACTTTTTTTACGCGACATGAAAAAGTAACTAAGAATTCTTCTTTTTGTTTGCGAATCTTAACATGCACATAGATGCATTTTCCTTTTTACGCCGATACGAAAAAGTGACTACGGAAAAGGCTAGGTTTCTTTTGTCTCCTACCGGCTCCCCTGTCGGTCCGCCTCGTCTCATGTAGCCTTAGGGCCATGGTAGTGCGGTGGATCCAGGCTCTTGCCGGCGGGAGGCTCTGTCTTTAGATGTACCTTCGAGTTTTGTTAGGGTTTGTGTCCTTCTCAGGAAGATAAGACGGTGACGACGAAGACGGAATAAGGTTCTCCCTGTCAAGTCCCTGTTTCGGTGGTGCGTTAGCATCGTCGGTGTGCGTGTGGAGGTATGTCTCCGGTGGATCTGTCATTGGTGGATTTGCTTGGATCTTGTCGTGGTTCGTCTACGTTCGTGTGTCTTCAGGTTGGATCCTTCCGAACTATGCTACTCTTCATGGCCAATGATTCTTTGTTCTTGTCTTGTTGGTCCTATGGGGCCTTAGCACGACGACTTCCCGACTGTCTACTATAACAAGGTTTGCCCTGCTCCAGCGAGTAGGAGCGATGACGGTGGCGCGCCTTCGGTTCGCTTCAGTGTTTGTAGTCGTCGTTAGGTAGTCTACAGATCTAGATATAATTTTATTATTTCTAGTGTTCGTTGTACTACCATGATTGAATATGACTAGACTGAAAGTTTCTCCGCAAAAAAAATATACTATAGTGAGGATCAACTTCTTATCTATACTACTAGATTTGTTCAGGTTTTTTTGTTGTTGAAATAAAACAGTAAGGTCACTTTGCCGAAGACTAGCTGGACCTTTGGATGCGACGCTCCACTGCCGTCAGATGAACATAACGATTCATAATACGCCTTCTCCCCTGTATGGTTACGCTTTCTCCCCTGTTTCTGACTGACGAACTGGACGCTGTGCATTTGGGTCCTGACACCCGCCGCCACCACTGCCGGCCCTCCGTTGCGGCGCCCAGCCAGCCGAAGCCTCCGCTGCCTCGCCGCCGGCACAGGAGCCCAGCAGCGCCTCCTTCCGCCGCTCCCTCCCAACAACGCCGCCGCCCGGAGCTACGCCACCGACCAGTCCATAGGCAGGTAGCCACCTTTCCTTCGTCCTCCCTCCCTCCCTCTTCCCTCGGCCCCCTCCCTCCTTCCTCTTGCATCCTATGTTTGTTCGATTTTTTCCTGATTTTGTATTGGCGAGTACTTGCGTAGATTGGATATTCTGAGAATATAATGACGACTATTTCTTGATGAGTACTTGCTGCATGATTTTTCCGGTGCATGTTCAAGTTTACATGTGAAAGGATTTTGCTTGGTAGGTGTTTGTGCTAATGCTTGTAGGGGCAAATGTTTAGTTTGATTTGCTTTTTTTCAGATGAGCAAATGTTTTGGTTGAAACGCATTAGCAGTGGAATATGCAATGACTGGCGATATATGAAAAGGAAAAGATTAAGTTGTTTTATCTGCACCCTCTTGACCTGAAATCAAAGCTTAGCAGTAACATGCAATTCGAGAGAGCAGGGGTTTTGTCTTGGTTATACTGGCCGAAATTGGTTAACACATTAGTACTACTAGTGGTATTGTTGTTGTTGATTTTGACAGTCAGACCTAAAATATTACCGTTTAAAGTGATTGTTTCTCCTTTTGCATGTTAGCTGATTGATCTCCAGGTTCCACCTTTCCTGTTATGCCATGCTGCAAACCTTTCTGTATTTTTGCTCAGATCGTGCTACTGTGCACACAAGAGAAATTGTTGGTTTCTTGTTTATTCATACAATTTCTCCTGCAATTACGTGTTTCATGTTACACAAGTCAACCATTCTTTGGGTTTTCATCTAGTCAACCTCACTAGCAATGTTACACATGGCTTCATTTTCTGGGTTTGAAGTTAAAATTAATTTCTGTGTCAATATATACGCTAGGAAGGTATTGAATTGCATGTGTATGTACTTCCCAGCGCTAAAAAAGGGGGTGTCCCCAACACAAGCGGATCCTGTTCAAGAGGAGGAGAATGAAAATATCTTGAACACTATTTATAGTAGGATAGCCGATGCATGTTTTGCGAGAGCAAGATAGGTTAGCTATGTTGATGAAGGCCATCATCATGTGAACCATATGTGTTCCATATGGTTCATGTCTTAGTAATAATAATTATACGTATGCAACATTACAAATAGTTGTTGAATTTCCTATATGTTAGCCGTGAATTGTCTATATTGTCTAATTTTCCTTTCCAAAATGGTTGTTGAAATGCCTAACAATGCTCAAACCATTGCTTTACGGTCAATTAGCACATAAATATTCTTTCAGCCCTGAGGGGCATTACAAATAATTCATGCCAAAACTACAATTTCACAGTTGTTTCAATCAAACAACTTCCAGCCTTTTCATAGTTCTCAGCTCACAGCAGCTTTCTCACAGCTCACAGTTGCCTTTTCAGAATCCGCAGCTCAATCTAACACACCCTAATTCTATCCCTTTGGAATTTGGAGTTGGAACACGGCATCAACATTGTCAATTGGAGAGGCTTGGAGCTGCTTCGGCATCCTCAGAACAAACAAAAAGGTAACATGCTGTTCCTAGCTTATATTTTTTTTGTGAACTAAAAAAATAGTAAAACGTATCCCCGTATTGAAGCTTTTCCAAAATGGCGAATTTATGTATCCCTACTGGCCCAATACCGATACACGTATTTGTATCGGTGCATTTTAGGATGCCACTAACAAAATGAGAATGCTTTTTCCCTTGTATCACACTTTTGCTTTGCGTTTGTTTTTTCCATCATCTTGTCAAAAGAAGGATGATTGTATGAGGATTTTTATGCTAGCTCTCTAACTCTCTAAATATTGTTTATGTGTTACCTTTGCAGCTTCCTTTTGGGACTTCCCAGAGATATTCATGCACCTTCATGCCTTATTCACCTTTCCTTCCTTGTCAAATGTGTGGAGTTGCAGTGAGGAATAGTTCAATAAGGAAAATGTCTCTAAGAACTAGCTCTCAGCTCGCCCTACAGCTCAAAAGTAGTGTCTTTTTTACTACTGGGCTCTCGGGTTATCACAGTTTTGTAAGTTCCAGAACAGCAGATGTCTGTGGAGTTGCTTTAAAGGCTACCAATAGTGTTAATTCACGGTTCTTCTCAACTGCATACGGTAAAAGTTAAGGTTTCTCATTAGCAATAAGAGCTCATTTATCAATCCAAATATAAATAGGGAAGATGGGGTGCTGCCCATAGGTACTTCCATAGATCTGAGAGGCGCCAAAGCACACTAGCTGCATGCAGCACCATCGCTGATGAGGCTTCCACATCTCTGAGCAAGTGCAGTGAGAGTGGTACAGGTACTAAAAAGGACATTGCGAAGAATAAAAATTCTGGAGGCAGCAAAAAAGAAGTTAGCACACATGTGAAAGAAAAGAAAGTATCTACCAAGAAAAAGAGCAGTTCTACTAAAACTAGTAAAACAGCAGCAAATACAACTGAGAAAGCAAGTGCGAAGCAAGAAGAAAAGAAGGCCGACACATCTAAATCAAAGAAAGGGGTTGGTAGTTCCAAAGAGAGAAAAACAGTAACCAGTTCGAAGAAATCTTTGGAAGCAAAGGAATCTGCTGCTATTGCAGCTGCCGAAGCCAATAATTACATGAAGACCACTGTTGATGCTTCTGGTAGTGAGAGGAGGCCACTTGTACCTCTGTACCCCCCCGTAGCTAAATCAGTTGTTGTTGTTGAATCAGTTACAAAAGCAAAAGTTATTCAACAATACCTTGGGGACATGTCAAGTATTACCCAGCTATGGTCATGTGAGAGATCTAGCTCGAAGGTCAAGATCTGTCCGCCCTGAGGACGACTTCAGCATGGTATGGGAGGTGCCTAATGGTGCCTGGACATGCCTTAAAAGCATTGAAGTTGCATTGAAAGGGTACGCTTTATAGGCTGGTTATCAGTAACTTTGTTCAAATTTCGTTCTTGGCATATAGGTTTGCTATGCATTAGTTGCTGGGAAAGTAGGACAAATTTACATAATTTGTTACTTTTACGGTATGAGTCATATCTTTGTCTCTAAAAACTTGTATTCCATGCAATACCATTTGTCCATATCCTTGTCACTTTCTGCAAGGCTTAATTGGGTGAACACATGATAGTCGTCTTGGTTTCTGTTTTACAACTTGTAGTTTGTAATCTTTATTGGACGTAATGCAATGTTGTGAGTACTAATACCTTTTGGATCCATGCACCACTAACCTTTGAGCATAAGTTAGATTGTTCGTGAAGTGTGCACAGAGTGATAAACAGTACCATGTCTCCTAGATTTATTATGTTCTATCTAAACTTGATGGCTTTTCGAGGACACGTAGACAGAAACTATAACAGCAGTATGGTGTTGGTGATGGTTGATTCATCTCATATGAACATTTTTATGTTAATCTGTCCCTGTAGATAATTTTGTGTCAAGTATTTTATGCCTATATTCTTGTATGCGAATGTCACTATCACCAGGTGTATGTTGGCATACTATACCTGCACATCACCTGCGGATGAATACATCTCTATTAGACCCATACATGTTCTGTGAAAATATATCAACTGAACTATTTAACTGTATACTTAAGTAATAGACGCTCCATTACCAAGTTACGGTCTTGGTTGTTCATTTACTTCTATTTATTTTAATATTTTGCATATTTCACATAGCTGATTAAATTGGTTTCAACCAGAGCTTCAATTAAATTCTGAACTCCGTGAGTATTTTCTTCATTGCTACATCTGAGTATCCGTTAATTAGTTGAACCTTTTTTCTCTAGATCTGCCTTCCGCTTATAGCAAGTGTCATACATGTGTTTGAGTTAATTCTTTCTTGTATATGTTACATAAATTTGTTAAACTTGTGCTGCTGCAAGTTTCCATGTTGAGTTCCCCTGCTTTATGAAGTTGTTGCTGATTGTCTTCTGTTATTGTTGCTTATTTCTTATCTCCAGAGCAGAAAATTTGATTCTCGCTTCTGATCCTGACCGTGAAGGTGAAGCAATTGTTTGGCATGTAAAAGAAATGCTTGAACAGAACTTGGCTTGCCATGTTACTGTTGCAAGAGTTGTCTTCCATGAAATTACAGAGGATGCTATTAAAAACGCCTTAATGTCTCCAAGATATATTGATATGGACTTAGTTAATGCTTATCTTGCACGCCGTTCCCTTGATTATTTGATTGGGTTCGCCATATCACCACTTTTATGGAGGAAGTTGCCTGGTTGTCAGTCCGCTGACGAGTCCAGTCTGCAGCTTTGGCTCTTGTTTGTGATCGGGAGACTGAAATAGAAAAGTTTAGCCCACAGGAATATTGGACTGTTGATACTGAATTTGAAACCCAGTGTTCAGATTCTTCAAAAGGCATATGTCTTACATCCTCGATAAAGCATCTCAATTCAAAAAAGTTGGATCAGCTTTCTATAAGCTCTCAAGAAGAAGCACGAGCTCTAGAAAAGAGGATTTATTCTTGCCAATTTGAAGTAAGAGGTGTTCATAGAAGCAAAATTCACAAGAATCCTCCGATGCCATATATAACGTCCAGCCTTCAGCAAGATGCAGCAAACAAACTACATTTTGGTGCAGGGCATACCATGAAGGTTGTTTCTATTTAACAAGAACTTAGATGCATAGCTTTACTATTATAATACTGTCATTTACATGTAGTGACCTTTTGACTCATATGGTTCACTATGTGACTGCAGGTAGCCCAGAAGCTTTATGAAGGGATCAATCTTTCGTCAGAACAAGCAACAGGATTAATAACTTACCTCAGAACAGATGGGTTTCATGTACGTTCATTCTACTTTTAGTTGATTGCCAAAGTAGTCTTTCTGTTTATAAATGTATCTGTAGGTCAGGTAAAACACACTCTTGGTCTCTTCTCTGTGATCTGTGGTTTGTTGGTTAAAGTTGGTGCATTCACAAAAAAACCATCAAATTGGTCACTATATATACAAGTGAACTGTAGAGAAAGATTCCACATGGCGCTGACTTTGAGGGGTTTGACACTCAGATAAAGGAGAGAGATTATAGAGTGGGATGATCTAGGTTCTTGCTTGAATCTGATGCTGACACAGTGACAATACTCATCCTTGGATAGGAAGGCGGAAGCTGAAAAGTTTTTCGAGTAGAGAGGCCAGCTTGATGCTATGGCCAAAATCTGGATACTTTTGCTTAGTAGAAGAAAAAACTTAGTATATCGGCTCAAACATCTGATCAAGAAAATGGAGTTCTACAGGTCCTTATTGCTATTCCAAATAAACTGTCAGCTCTATGATATTTTGACTTTCTGTTCTCATTATTTAGTTCCATTCATGTATATTTCTAGTACCCTGGGTTAGCTACAGTAGTAATATTATCACAAACGAACATGTAGAAGGAACTCATGTGCATTTTAATACAGAAATATATGCATGACTTTTTCAAGTGGTGATGACTTGAACTTCAGCGGTGAGATTGTGCATCCATTCCCGCCAAGCGAGCTCAGCGTAATTTTAAATTTAAGGCAACTCCAGTTACATGAAACACATCATGTGTATATATGAACATTAACTCAAATACTCGATTTGGCTACAAAATCTTAATTGTGTCGCGTGCATGAAAGATATTACTTTCTGTTCCTTGATTTGAGAATTTCTTGTCAGTTATCAGTGATAGTTGATTGTTATGCGGTACTCATTTTAATAGCCTGAAGCTGTTGCCTTATTTGTTTATTCTGTCCTTTCCATTGAAGATTTCTCATGGAGCTGCAGAAGATATTCGTTCATTAGTGAAACAAAGGTATACTCTACTGGAATATTTTGTCAAGTTTGTGTTACTAAGTTTGTTCTGGATTGCTAATCTATCTTGTTTCATGTTTAATTGATCGGTTATGTTGTGCCAAATAATCTGATTAGTGCTCCAGTGATTAATTTCAGCAAAATTGCAGTTTGCAGTTCTGCTTATTTCTTTCTCATTGTCAGGATTTATGGGATTGGATATTGTGAGACACAACATTTGATATCACTAAATATTTACAACCCTTCAATTGTTTTGTATGTTACTATGTTTGATGGAATGGCTGGAGAGCTTTCTGGTATCATTTTTATGAGTTTGTTTCTTTTCCTGTCTAATTTTATTCTTTAGAAGCTAGTTTGAGAGAATCAGTATCTTAGGAGTTCAAACATGTTACCTTCCTATTTATGAGTATGTCACCTGGGGCTTCCATTCTTGCTAACAAGTATTTGTTCTAGGTATGGTGAGCAATATGCATCAGTGGATATTAGGAAGTACTTGAAGAAGGTGAAAAATGCTCAAGAGGCCCATGAAGCCATAAGGCCTACCAGCATAAGGAGGTTGCCATGTAATAAACCCACCTGTAGTTCTGTGTTTATTAACGATGTTGCACTACAATAAATCATTTTGGGTATGTGTTTTTGTGTGTGTGTGTGTGGGGGCGGGGGGCGGTAGATGCGGTTGTTATCATTACATACTCATTTCCCAAGTTTCTGATTACCATTGATGGTTTTGAAAAACATACTGGTATGTGCTAGTGGCTTGTGAGTTGCAGATTTCATGTATAGACTATTTGACAGTTCATGCCCATTGCAAGCTTTGGTTGCGGAAGTTCTTATTACTCCCTCCGTTCAGAAATAACTGACGTGGTTTTAGTTCAAATTTGAACTAAAACCATGTCAGTTATTTCTGAACGGAGGTTGTATTATGTATTAACTAAAGGTGTTTCCTTTACTTATTGTCCTTTCTCTGGCTGTTTAATCCTTTTAAACATTTCTCATTTGTTCCCATGGAGAGAATTGGGACAAGGAGATTTGGAAGTACAATGGCACTGGGTGATGGAGAGCCGCTGTTGGGTGAGGAATACATCCAAAAGAGACTATCAGAAATAGATAACCATGGGTGAGACAGTTGTAGGATTCTAGGGACCATTGAGCTAAATCCGATAGTCGGCTTTTTTTTCTCTATCGATGTTCTACGAACAAGAATCTCTTTTTTCCCCCTGTAGATTTGACCACCTGCACCCTCCCTCCATTACGACACTGACAGCCCAAACCCTAGCTCCTTCTACCCACCCTTCTCTCTTCCCTATGGCTTTCTTCTGCAGGATTTGGTGCTGGGTTGGGTGTTGTTTACTAGTTCATTCTGAATCCAGAGGTGATATATATTATGTATTTGAATGGCATGCTGGGTGTTGTTTACTAGCTAATTGTAAGTTCTCATGTACTCGCTGTTCCACATCTACCATAACCTTCTTTATGTCACCTCTTGATTTGTAATTAGCAGGGTTTTGCCATCTGTTGTGAACATGCTTTAGAATTGACACATTCATGATGAACGATGGTTATACACGAAGTCATGCGCTCTAGGGCTGAAAGAGTACCTGAATGTGTTTTTCATTTTCAGAATTAGGAGTTGCTAATGTTTCTTTCGTTTTGCCAAATCTTCTGTAGCATCTCTTTTTCTTACTTGCATATTTATATTTAAGCATTATAGTTTTGGTTTCTTGTTTTCCATTTATAGTTCTATGACTATCATGGTATCTCTTTCAGCATCTTTGATTGGAATACTTGATGAGGATTCTTTGAAACTGTACACTCTAATATGGAGAAGAACAATGGCTTGCCAAATGGAAGCTTCAAGGACTGAGCTGGTGGGTTACTGTTTTACTTCATGTTTATCTGTTGTTTATTACTCCATTCTTTGGGCTGGCTGGCCACTATGTGTATTTTTGCAAAGCTATATTGTCGACAGTAATAATTTACTGAACCTTGGCTCAGCTAGACCAAAGAATGTCACTGTACACATGTTTTTGAGATTCGAGACTGCAAAAAATATGACAATCTCCCTCCTTCTCTTTCCTCATTAAAAACCATGAATAACACATGTTTCCAATTTGAAGGAAATATGAATTCAACAAGTTTGCAGTGTATAGGTAGCTTGCTGCTCATATTTGTATGTTATATTCGTTGGTGCAGCACTGTTGGTTTAGAAAACTCCTCATCTGTCTATGGAAATTATGACAGGTATAGAATTAAGAGGGATTTGTAAGTTGACATCTAATCAAGCAAACCTATGTTCAACTCTTTTCTGTAGATGAATGAGGCAGCCCTGTATTTACGACAGAACATCTTGCCTAAATGTACTGATATTTCTTTGTCTATCGGTCTGTTTTTTCGTTACCAGCTAAGGCATCTGTTCCACAACTGTCACCTAGCAATCTTATGAACAAAACCAAGCATGGAAAGCTGGCCGATGGCCATATGAAGCGAAATACTTTGTCAGGACCCCGATCCTAAGTCACAACGATCTAGCATGTAACACATCATATCACTTTGCGGCCTCACGCACGGTATTCCCACGGGTGCCACCTTACCTGGCCCGGGACCGTTTGCGCCTTTTGGCTCACGTATATGATAGTGTCGCTAGCATCCATATGCCAGAGAACCCGGGCCGGCATGACTAGTCGTAAACCCAAAGTGGCACTAACTTACAGGGACAGGCATACATGACCCAACAACGAACGTGTCGGTCATCAGCGAGTGGATTCGGGCTGTAGCAACCGGGCTAGCAGGACTCCGGGAATCCGGGCTGTAGCAGGCTAACAGGACTCCGAAAGACACGCGTGACATTTCCCGAAGAACGAGACACGAGATCGAAGAAGAACACATGCGGCCCGGTCTAAGTGTTAGGAGCGATATGGCCCCAGGCTATGAGGACTCGGTAAACCGGGTCATGTGAGACTACCATGACTCGGTGGAAGCACTAGACTACATTTCCCGTAAGAGAGGCTACCAAGGATGAACAACTAGGTTGTCGGATCCCACACATACCAAGCATTTCAATCATACACACAATATGCTCGATATGTGTAAATACAACATGGCATCACAACAAAACTCTACGACTCAAAGTATTTATTCATTAGGCTCAGGAGGCGAGATATTACAAACATGGGTCCGATGACCCGGCATTCAAATCATACAAGCAACAAGCACATGCGGAAGCTTAACTTGTCTCGAAAGTACGCATAACTACAAATGGAAAAGGCTGAGAAGCCTGACTATCTACAATACCCTGCCGAGGGCACAAGATCGTAGCTGAGGTAACAAGCTAAACGTCGAAGTTCACGCGGAACTACTAGTGAGACTGAAGTCTCTCTGCAAAACATAAATTAAGCAAACGTGAGTATAAATGTACCGAGCAAGACTTACATCAGAACTAACTACATATGCATCGGTATCAACAAAGGGGGTGGTGGAGTTTAGCTGCGGCAAGCCGACTTTGACTTCGGTGGCTATCCTAAACTACGACAACAAGTAACTCTTTTGAGGTGGCGCACGAGTCCACATATTCACCATATCAATACACCACTATGGATCCGCTCCCGTCTCCCTCCGAGAACGCCATCCATAGCACTCACGCTTATCTTGCGCATTTTAGAGTATCCACTTCAAGTTATCTATGAACTGTACAGGCAACCCAGAAGTCCTTTTCCGCGGTGGCGCTATTCGAATAGATGATGTTAACCTGCAGGGTGTACTTCTTCACTGCGCTCTCACCACTTACCGCCGTTTACACGACATGTACTCGGCAACCTTCAAGCGGAAGCCCAACGAGGGTGTCGGCCACGGCCTACCTAAACACTCAAGTCTAGTCTAGGTTTATCGCCTATTCAGGTTCCATCCATAGGGAGTCCGGCCGAGGTTTCCACATACGGCCCCGAACTATGTGTCTGAGGTTCCATGACACCAAGCAGGCGCCCGGCATACCCGACCACGTGCCTACCGCATCACAGCCCCCTCGGGTTGACGTTGCGCCACGGCCTCCGACATACTACAAACACGAAACTACTTGCAACTCACGGGCCGGAGGACAAGGGTGGTTAAGAAGCCAAGAGAGTCCATTGGTTTCGGGCCCAATGCATGGTAGTAGCTGTTCATGGATCACAAACACAGAACTTCGATTCATCGAGGGCGGCTTCAATGAGACAACCCACCATGTACTCCTACATGGCCTCTCACCGCTACCCTTTACCAAATCGTGTTCACACACTTAGCTCACACACGGCGGGACATGTTCACCACTTTCCAATTCATCACGATGAATGGACTGACTCAACTCTAGGCGAGTGAGCATGACAAACAAGCATGAATGAGTAGGCACATCAGGGCTCAAACAACTCCTACTCATGCTAGTGGGTTTCATCTATTTACTATGGCAATGACAGGTCATGCAAAGGAAAAGGGGTTTAACTACCGCAGCATGAAACAGTTGAATCGTTGTTGTCCTAATGCAGTAAAAGAGAGCAGGACCGAGAGAGTGGGATTGTATCGGAATGAACAAGGGGTTTTGCTTGCACAGCACTTCCGAAGATAATATAGCTCTTCATCGGTGTCATCAAACTCATCGTCGGAACCACGTCTACTGAGAGGGGACAAATACCGGCAAACAAGGAAGAACACAATCAATGCAATGCAACAATTATGATGCATGATAATGACATGGCAAAATGAGTGTGTTGAGCTAGTGCAACTACAACCAGATGGATTTGAGCTATTTTGAACCAAAGATTCAAAGTTCAAGCTCATTTGTGATCTTAAATAGTGCTTTATCATGTTTTGCACTAAACAGCAAGTTAACTTGTTTAAACATGCATGTAACCAGCCTGAGATGGATAGATTGGATTTTTCGATCATTTTCATATATAACACTTTGCATTTGGAGTTCTGATTAATTTCTATGAATTTTTGAAGTTAGCACTATTTTACGAAATTTCACGAATAAGAATAAATCCAGAAAATGAGTTCTGCGTCGACAAGATTAAATGCCAGAGTCGGCGAGGCGGTCCAGTCAAACTGACCGGTGGGACCCAGTGGTCGATGTCTGCATTAATTAACTAGCTTAATTAGGATTAGTTTAATACTAACCTAGGTTTGACTAGCAGGCAGGACCACATGTCGATGACCGAAGTCAAACCCACAGTGTCAAATCAGGCTGACTTCATTGGCGTTTAGCCGCGGCGGCATGACGAACTGTGGCGGAGGTTGCGGGTTTCGTCCTCCAGCGACCAAATGGACGACGGAAGCCACCCACGTGTAGCTGGGAGTGAGCCGCGTCGAGGGGTGGTGGTGGTTGAGCTCAAGGTCGCCAGAAACGACGCCGGCGACGAGCTTTGCGGCTGCCGGAGTTCGGGCGAGGACGAACTCGTCGGTGCAGTGGTCTTGGAGGCTCGAGGCCAGCTCCTACGTGGCCTACGTGGTGCTGTGAAGTCGGTGGACATGGTGGTGTGGCCGTTGGGTGGCCGGAGCTACGTCGGCGACGAGCTCGAGCGGCGGCAGCGGGTGGCTTCGTTGCGGTCGATGCGAAGGGCGGCAATAAAAACGGAGAGGATGGGAGAGGCGAAGCTCACGGCGGTTGCGGCGAGCTAAACGGCGAGGCCGGGACGAGCTGGAGCGATGGTGACGGCGAAGGGATCTCCGGCAGCGGGTCGGGCGAGGTTTGCGATGGCTCCGGAATGACAGCGCTCGGGGCTCGGTCTGCCTTGATGGAGAGGAGGGTGGCGGAGCTGCCGGACACGGCGGCGGCGTGAGTCGACAGTGGTCGCGTCTTCACGACGGCGGCGGTTCGGCTGCGTCGGCCATAGTGTGAGGGCGAGAGAGGCGTTGGGGGCGAATGGAAGTGTCGGCGAGGCCGGGGCGACGTCCAGGAAGCGATCCACGCGGCGGGACGGCGTCTAGGGCGAAGCAGAAAGGCGGGGTGGTGCGTGGCGAGCTCGGGCGCGCCGGTGCTCACCTCCCTGCCTGCCTGGCGGGAGGAAGCAGCTGACTGGCGTGGGCCAGCGCAGTGCTGGGCCGCCAGGTGGGCTGCCAGGTAAGTTTCCCTCTCTCTCAGTTTTCTGTTAATGTTTTTCTATTTTTCTGTAACTTCTGAGCTTTATTAAAAATACCAAAACGTTTCCAAAAATCCTGAAAATAATTGTGGGCTCTGTTTGGAATATTCCCAACAGCCCTCACTTAGGTTCAGAATTAATTGAGCATTTAAAATATTATATAGCATTTAAATGCCCAATTGCAAATAGCATATGATTTAATTCAGTGACCTTATGTGTCCTAGTAAAGTGTGAACCATTTTTGTCAGGGGTTCTAGACCAAGGCAAAGATGATGAACATTTTAGAAGGGCATTTCAGGTTCATTGAAAAAGATTTTAATAAACCCTAGTTGGATTAAGGGGGGTGCTGGGGGTTTCTGTCATCCCCATTTCAACTTTCTGAGTAAAGTAGACATGATGCATACACTCTAATGCATATACTGACTAGGGTTGTGACATACTTTACCCGTGAACCTTTCTTATTTTTTAAATAATGGTAAAACAGGAGAGAATCCGGCTATTTTAACATTCTGAATTGGCATTTCTCAATAAAATGGATAAGTGTGGTGAAACAGAGGAATTACAATCTACCGGCATGTATGCGAATTGTAATAATAAATGTGGTGGTCATCTTACGAGATTAGTTGTATATGATATGGTTGAGTACGAGAACATGATGATGAGGCATCTACCTATTAAAATTTGTTATAACTTAGGCGAGAGAGATTTCATCCCATCTGTTGTGGCTCTTCAAACAGAATTCTGGTTGTGTGCTAAATATATATATTTGATGCCTTGGTAGTTAATGAAAATGACCTCCATTTTCCTTGATACGCAATTTCAACACATGCTAAATTCTTGCCTTTTTGTTTTGGATTTTCATTATTTTATATATCCTGTAAAATCTCATGCTTATTTTCTTACTCTGTGCACACTTTAATAATTGCATTGTAGATACAAGTTGGTATTGGTAATCCTGAAGGAGACATGATTTTTCATTCATACGCATCAAGGCTTGACTTCAAGGGGTACCAAGTTTGTCTATGAGGTAAGTATCTAGGCTTCTTGATCTTACATTACTTATGTTTGCTTGTAAGAAAATATGTTGATTGTCTTCTAATGTAGCATTCTCCACTTTCCTTTATGCTACTTTGGCCAGCCCATGAGTAGATTTAGTAGGAAATATGTTGTATTCATCTCACTCACGATATCATTTCATGTTTCTGTTAGATGTGTATAGTCTCTTTTCGATTTATCCCCATTGTATAAGGGGTTTCTTGCACTTTACCACACATGTATATGTATTGGCCTTTGGCCCTCAGTAAAGTTAGTTGCTCATTATCCAACATGGTATCAGATGCTAGGTTAGCCTCTCTCTATGCAACTCGTCGTGCTTCACATAACCAGATCCGCTCATCATGGCTCTCTCTTGGCCGTGGTGCGCGATTCTGCCGGATCCTCCGTTATTTGCCTCACCTGACTACTTCCATGGCTACCCGTCCTACATTCTTTGCTAGCTGCCTCGTCGAGCACCTGCCGCCCTCCGCCTAAATCCTGCTGTTTGCTAGCTCCTCCGAATCGGCCGGCTGCTGCTTTGCTGTCCTACCGCCGCCGCGCTTCTTTGCTTAAATCCCGCCGCCGCCGCTTTCTTTGCTTCGTCCGGCCGCCGCGCTTAGCCGCCCCGGCGTCGGCTGCCATTGCCGCCTGCCAGGTCCTCCCGCCCCTGCCTACCTCCCGCTCCTGCAGGCGGCTGGCTCGATCCGGTTTCCTCGAAAGCTTCTGCTGGTTCCCGATCGGATCAGTACGATGTGATTGACCAAACAAAAAATAAAAAATAAGGCGGCAACATCATAGTGGCTTCTTCATGTCCTCGCCGGGCTATGTTGCGGTTCCTCGGTGCTCGGTGATCTTCGATGGCACCAACTATGCTTTGAGTTTGTGGGGTTCATGCGTATCCACATGCGCGGTCTTCTTACGTAGGGCGTTCTCCGGCGAGGTACCTGTCCGCCTTGCCTGTTGCTCGGTGGCTCTGTTCCGCGGTCCCGCCGATGCTTGTCCGATGCTTCTCGGCTGATCGGGATGCGACCAAGGCTCTTGATCTTCTTGCCGTTGATGCCTATGATCGGCAGGTATCCACATATTACGATGCTCTTTACATCTGGGATGATCTGTCTGCTTACACTCAGTGGTGCAATGATGATGCTCGAGCTGCTGCTGTCCTCACTGCGAGTGTCCTCCTTCAGTTTGCTTCGGAGTTCATGGGCCTCGGCACTATTGCAGCGATGTGGTCCTATCTTTGTCAGCGTTATCAACCTTCTGGCGATGCTCTATACCTTTCTGTGGTGCGTCAGGAGCATGCTCTTCCGAGGTGACTTCGTGCATTGATGAGTTCTATTCACGGTGCTACGCCATCTGGGCGTCGGCTTGACTCACCGAGGGTATTGTTTGTGACACTTGCCGTTCTTTGTCGAGACTACAGCAGTCGACTTGGAGTTTCAGAGGGTTCATGTGTTCTTATCTCGTCTCCGCTCCGAGTTTGAGTCCCGCCGGGCTCACTTGCTTGCTCGTGGTCGTGTTACTATCTCGGAGGTGCTTGCTGAGCTTCGTGCTAAGGAGACCCGTCTTCGCTCTGCTGGGTTACTTGTGGTTCCTTCATTGTTGGCCACCCGGGCTCCTGTGTCATCTGCTCGCCTCACTGCTCCACCACTCCTGCCCACTCCAGTGGGGGTGAGCCGTCCTCTTTATCTTTGAGAAGAGTACGCGTTACTGCGTGACACTTTTTGTGGTTCTTGCCCCGGTCAGGTCACCCAGAGTCCGATTGTCGCCAAGAAGCGAGACCAGGCGCTCCTCTTCCAAAGTGGCCCTCTGCATCTTCCTCGACTTCCACTCACCGACCAGGACATTGTACGCCTCAAGCGTCTACTTGCCTCCTCTGGCTCCTCGTCGTGGTTCAATTTCTGCTATGATCGCACCCCTTCTACACCACCAGGCCTCTACACGATTAGGTACATCCTCGTGGGTTACGGATTACAGAGCTTCCTTTCATATGTCTTGATTCTTTTGTCTTTGTCTTCTCTCGACCTCTTGATTCACTGTTAATGTTCTTCTTGCCGATGGCACACCTCTTCTGTTGCCAGTCGTGGTCTTCTTTCCACTCCATCCTTTTACGTCTTCCTAGTGTTTCCCATGTTCCTCGCCTTACCATGAATCTTTTTTCTGCCGCCCAACTCACTTGATTCTGGTTGTCGTGTCATTCTTGATACCGACTCTTGCTCCATTCAGGATCGTCGCACCAAGGCTTTGGTTGGTCTTGGCCCCTTGCGCCGTGAGTCGGAGGGTCTTTGGGAGGTTGGCCCGGCTTTGTGTTCCTTCCGCTGCCACCACTTCGCCGACTCCCATGCTCTTGCTTTGCCTCTTCGTCTGCGTCATTCCAAAGAAAGTGGCATCATCGTCTTGGTCACATCTCAGGCTCTCGCTTGTCTTCATTAGTTCGTCGAGCCTCTTAGGGTCATGTATTCGGAGATGTCTCCTTACATTGTAATGGTTGCAGACTTGGCAAGCAGACTCGATTACCTTATCCTACTAGTGAGTCTGTATCTCTCGGCGTCCTTTTAACTTAGTTCATTACGATGTCCGGGGTCCCGCTCCCTTTGATTGAAAGGTGGTCATCGCTACTATGTTTTGTTTATTGATGATTTCTCTCGCTACACTTGGCTCTACTTCATGAAATCTCGTAGCGAGGTTCTCTCTATATACAAACGATTTGCTGCCATGGTTTGTACCCAGTTTTCCACGCCCATTTGTACTTTTCGTGCGACTTCTGCTTTGGAGAGTATATCTCTCATTTGCGTGTTTTCTCATGGAGCAGGTACTCTTGCCCGATTCTCATGTCTTGGTGCTCATGCCAGAATGGCGTTGCCGAACGTAAGCATCGTCATTTGCTTGAGGCAGCTCGGTGACCGATGATTCTTTGCTTCCTTCCACCCCATTTTGAAATTTTGAGGTACATCTCTGCATCCACCTATCTCATCAACATTCAGCCATCAGCTTTGCTGCGGTGGTGGTATTCCTCTGGAGTGTCTCCTTTGGTCGCTCTCCGACTACTCCGCTCTTCGTATATGTTTGGATGCGTGTGCTATGTTCTTCTTGCCCCGAGAACGCACCAAACCGGCCCTTTCGGTCGGTTGAGTGTGTTTTCCTTGGTTATAGTGATGAGCACAAGGGCTATCGATGTTGGGATCCTGTGGGTCGTTGCTTGCGCATCTCGCGTGATGTGACTTTTGACGAGTCTAGTTCCTACTACCCACGTCCTTCTTCCTCGAGTTTCTCTGTGGACGATCTCTCTTTCCTTCTTCCCGATACACCCTGCTATGTGCCTCCTGTGTCATCTCTTCCTCCCAAGACCTCTCATTCCTTCTCCTTCACCACCTACCCCATCTTCTCCATCCTCCTCCACCTCTCCACCATCATCTCGGTCAAATGCGCCTCTCTCCCGTTCCTCTCCACTATACTCGTCGCCCTCGTCCTGAGGATGTCTCCCCTGACGTGCCTTCCACCTCTGGTGCACCTCTCCTCACGCCTCCCCCGGTCCACAACCTCCGGGCTTGGCCTCGCCTACTTTGATCGCTACTCTCACGATCGGTATGGTCTCTTTGTTATTCTTGAGCCCACTTCCTATCGGACTGCCATGACTCAACCTGAATGGCAGCTTGCGATGGCCGAAGAGCTTGCTGCCCTTGAGCGCTCTGGCACATGGGAGCTGGTTTTCCTCCCTTCCCGTGTTCGTCCCATCACCTGCAAGTGGGTCTACAAGATTAAGACTCGCTCCGATGGTTCTCTTGAGCGATACAAAGCACGTCTTGTGGCCCGTGGTTTTCAGCAGGAGCAGGGACGCGATTATGATGAGACATTCGCACGTGGCTCACATGACCACCGTCTGTCGCACTCTCCTTCTTTGTGGCATCTGTTCGTCGATGGTCTATCTCCCAACTTGATGTCGAGCGCCTTTCTCAATGGCGAGTTGCGTGAGAGGTTTACATGCAGCCACCACCGGGTACTATGCTCCTCGACGGTATGGTGCATCGACTTCGCGCTCCTCTATGGTCTTAAGCAGGCCCTCGCGCTTTGGTTTGAGCGCTTTCGCCTCTCTGTGGTGACTGCCGCTGGTTTCTTGCCCGATGATCATGATCCGCGTTGTTTGTTCACACGTCTCCTCGTGGTCGGACTCTTCTCCTTCTTTATGTTGATGACATGATCATCACCGGTGACGACTCTGACTACATTGCCTTTGTTAAGGCCCGCCTTCACGACCAGTTCCTCATGACTGATCTTGGTCCTCTTCGCTATTTTCTTGGGATTGAGATCTGCTCGAGCTCTGATGGCTTCTACATCTCTCAAGAGAAATATATTCAGGATCTTCTTGCTCGAGCTGCTCTCGGTGATGACCGTGACTTTGTGACTCCTATGGAGCTCAACGTTCAGCTTCGTGCCTCGATGGTGACCCTCTTCCTAATCCCACTCGCTATCGTCACCTCGTTGGTAGCCTTGTCTATCTTGTCATTCTGGCGTCTGACATCTCCTATCCGTTCACATCCTCGAGTCAGTTTGTTTCAGCCCCCACCTCTTTCCACTATAGTCACCTCCTCCGTGTTCTACGATATCTTCGTGGCACGATCTCTCGGCCACTTTTCTTTCCCGCTCCAGTTCTCTTGAGCTCTGGCTTACTACGATGCTACCTGGGCTAGTGATCCCTCGATCGACGCTTTCGTATGTCGCTTTTGTGTCTTTCTTGGTGGCTCTCTTATTGCACGGAAGACAAAGAAGCAGACTGCAGTTTTCTCGCTCGAGTACAGAGGCTGAGTTGCGAGCCATGGCTATGCTGACGGCTGAGGTGATCTGGTTACGGTGGCTACTTGAGGATTTTGGTGTGTCTGCTGCTACCTCGACTCCCTTATTGTCGACGATCTTGGTGCTATCAGTATTGCCCGTGACCCGGTGAAGCATGAGCTCACCAAGCACATCGGTGTGGATGCCCACTTTGTGCGTGCTGCTGTGCAGGATCAGACTCTCGCTCTTCACTATGTGTCCTCTGAGTTACAGTTGGCTGACTTCTTCACGAAGGCACAGACTCGAGCGCAGCATGCCTTTTTCCTCTCCAAACTCAGTGTTGTTGATCCACCATGAGTTTGAGGGGGGGGGGGGGGGTGTTAGATGTGTATAGTCTCTTTTCGATTTATCCCCATTGTATAAGGGGTTTCCTGCACTTTACCACACATGTATATGTATTGGCCTTTGGCCCTCAGTAAAGTTAGTTGCTCATTATCCAACAGTTTCAAGAGATGAGGATGATTACATAATTGTGTTCATCTTTATCATCTCTGCAACCTTAATTTGGTCTGTATCTGTTACAATGTGAGCTGGTCCACATCAACATCAAAGGATGTGCCCAGTGCCTGCTGCAAGATATAAATGTGATTAGATTCCTTGTTTAATTTCACGGACCTTAAGCGAATTATTTAAGATATGACCAGATTCCTTTCTCTTTGTTACTTCAAGTTGTTAGGTCTTCTACCCCTCTTCGAAACGTGAGGCAATCCATTCAGTTGAATTAACCAAGAATTAGGGAGTTTTCCCTTTTCCCTTGTCCCTCTCTTCCCAGTTCCCACCACAAACCCTACTTCATAACTCTGCATATATATATGTATGTGTGCATTAGGGGTGACATGGCTCAAATACAATCTGTCTGATCCACCACTTTATTCTTTTAGGATATAAACATAGAAGACAATATGTTCTCAGTTGGATGTGGATATAATTTAGGATATCGGGGCCAAACTAAATCTAACAGTTATTTTATGCAACAATGATAATACTAATACACCTATTCTGCATAGGATGCATATCAGGGTGTGCTTAATGGTCTCAACTCCCAACTGGTCTTGTTTTTGACAAACTGGGCTTTGGCCTGTTATGAAAACTGGCCATTTTCAGCTACAAATTCAACATGTCCTAACTCATTTTTTGCTGGGAAGTTTGGACTCATTTATGGTGTGAATTTATGAAGTATACAAACAATACTGTACGTTATTGATTTTTTCTACTGAACTTGCTTGAAGGTTTATCTTCAACTGATGCAATTTTGATCTTTTTGCATTCTGTATTCTTATACTATGTATGGGAATAAAATATCGATAAATCACGAGTGGACATGGTTCCATGCGAGGATGGTATCACCTCCGTTCGTTGGCGCGTGATGCATGCAGTTTGTGTACAACGAGCCTCGTATATCAGTTTCTCGGCATCATGTCAATGTTGTATAGTTCACGTATTACACGGTCAATAAGTGTGCATGCCCCACCATACAATAACTGCACTGATCCCAAGTTATTGTTTACAAGAGTTAATGGACAGCCTGCACCACCACCTGCATTTGCTCCCCATCCTTATTCCATCCAAATACAACAGATCCTCTCTCACTCGTCCTCCTTCTCTAGTTCATCACTCTGTTCATGTGTAGCTAGGTGGAACTCATCCGTGGAGATGGCTCTTTTTTGAGATTTTTCTTGAAGACGTAGAGTCGTGGCTATACTACAGTCCATATTCCTCGTCTTCTCTTTCTCTCTCTCTCGACCCTCTCCCTAGCTCCTCCAGCACCAGTATTTGATGTTCATGTCCCAGTGTCATTCATATGTTCATCAATGTCCAAAGCAAAATAAGAGATTATAGCAATTCTTTAGCTCCTCGAGCGACGCCTATAGCGATGGGGTCGCTCTACTCGCACTAATCACCAGAAATTGATGTTCATGTCCTGGAGTCAAATGTGCAGATGTATCTTCTAGGGAAACATAATTAGCTAATACTAGTAGCTTACCGTTCTATATTCTGTCCAGCGCTCCCTATATGTAATATTTCCCTGCAAGTTAATTATAAATATGTCAGTGTGAGTTACTGTTTATGCATACTAAAATTTTAATTTTCTCCACAAATTATAAGCAAAACATATGTGCTCTCTAATCCATGCTATCGTTCACACTCAGGAGGGAGTATTAATACATCTTTAACACGCACAATCAATGTCTGGCAGAATTTAAACGCACCACTGATTGAACGCGGCTACATCTAAATTGATGGCATTTAAGGCTTGGACAACAGTCACATGCACGTACACCACTAACTCACCGAGGACCAAGAAGCTGGTGAACATACCAAAGCTAGTGTTCTGTCCGAACAGTGTCAAACAACAAGAAACAGTTGAGCAAGTGCATGCTACGTGAATAGCAAGTGATAGCTTAGCTGAGTCAACATTGTCAACACATAGGTAATAATGCAGTATTAATATACACATGGCTCTAATGAATTGGTACACAGGTACACCCCACACAAACTTTTTTTTTGCAGGTACACCCCACACAAACTGAACTTGGCAAAACAAACCACCAACAAAATGACAGGCCCACACTTGTTTTAAGTGTCACTCAAGGCGTACAGGTTCCAGATAGACACGTTCAAACGTCAACCAATGTTTTAAATGGCCTGCGTTGCATTAACACAACACCATTAAAATTGATGCCTAGCCCACCAACCCATTTAAGATGCCTAGCTCAACCACGTACTACTTCGAGTATCATAGACATGTATCCGTCCAATTAACCCGCCGTATAATTTTGGTATTCATTAATTCGCTATATTAAGTGCTAATCTTAGAGCACAGATGGACTGCTCGGATTTCATCCTCGCGTGGCACCATGTCCCAAAAATCCGCGTCCGGCCTTATTTTCACTAGTAAATCTACTGAATAGCTTATCTATATTGAATTTGCTTTATAGTGCGTTTTGTGTTGTACGTAATCATGTAATACCCCATAGATTGTTATGTATTTTTCGCCACAGGATGTCTCATTTCCTGCCTTTGCTGGAAGCGTGAATTTCTGCCGATTCATCAGCGTCTCTAATTTTTACTGTTATGTGTTAGCTTCTAGTTTTCCGTAAGTGGTTGTTTGGATAGCAAGTAGTACCTACCAGTTTTAGTAAACCTTGTTTTAAGAAGATTTTCCGGAAAACCGGTTTTGTTTATATATAATTCAGTCAGGTACGCGCTCATAGAAAATCATGTTTGGATTAAGAAGGCCTTGAACCCATTTGTAGATTTGGCTTTTTGTGGACATGGGTGGGGGGAACGTGGAAAGCAGATGGGCCTAATAAGTAGGACCAACGTTCTTGGAATAACATAAGCACATTTATTAAAAAAAAACAACTAATAGTCGTCTATCCAAAAACTTGGTTTTGGGGTTTTACGGGAACCAATTCTAGATATCATCAAGTTAGTTGGACAAAACCAAACAAAGTTTTAGTTTATTGCAGTGCTAAACGAGATCGAGGAAAACTAGCTTCCTAAATACCCGTTATCCAAACAACCCCCAAGGAGTGAACGGTTAAGCTTTCACATGGATAGAAGATGGTTGTATTTTGTAGAATGACTGTGTGCCCAGTGTTCAGTTTTATGAGCTTACAGAACCCAATAATGAGAATGTGTTGCTTTTAGGACACTGAAGCAAGTGGGTCCAGTGAAAACCCCGAAGGAGAAACTGCACATCAGGATAATTTCGAGGCCTTGTCCAAATTAGAGGTTAGCAGTTGCTGATTGGCCTCTGACATTCCCTTTCTGTACCTATTTTTTCTTCATGTGACCACAGATTGCTGGCCATCATTGAACTATGTCATAGCATATATCCTTTTTCTCAGATGAAGGATTTGGTGTCTCCCATTAACGTGAATCTTGAACAGCACTTTACTAAACCTCCGTCCCGTTATTCTGAGGGTGCATTGGTCAGTAATAACCTATGGTTTGGATTTTTCACTTGGTATTCCTCTTGTAATTGCACATGCCTGAAATAAGAAGGGTTCCTTAGTATTGGTTTGTTCTATAACCTATGATTTTCACAGCGTGCCTTGTAATGCCAGATTAAAAAGATGGAGGAACTTGGAATCGGAAGGCCGTCTACGTACGCCTCTATAATGAGGGTGTTGCAGGTAGCCTAACGTGCTATCTATTGTTATGTGAAAAATACATCCCATTCCCTTTCTTGAATGTCCGTTTAGCTATTTCTAGTATATCTGATGATTTCCGAGTCAAGTCTTGTGAACACGTTAATGCTGAATGACATCTTTGGCTTAGTTGGTTCATGTAGTTGGCCTCGAGTGCTGCACATGGGCACATGCCACAAAGCTCACACGTGACATGCGGTAACTTAGCAATGCATGTCACAGTTGACTTTTGGGTTGCTGGGAAAGTTGACTTTTTTAGTGGTCTGCAACATGGGTTCGGTTTTCTGAAACCTGGCGTACTCAATTGATTTCTAGTACAGATTAACAGGTCTCTCTCCCGGGTGGTTACTAGTATGCACAACTGGTTAGTTTACAGTTTTCTCCATGCTAAATACAAGTATCATGTTTTGATAACAGTAACACATGGCCGAGACCAGCAGTTGCGAGGTCTTATGGATTCACCATATGCCAAATTTGTAGTTCCATTAATTACCATTGCGGGTACTTTCTTCATTCATTATCATTAGCAACTACTTGTGCTAATGGATAAGAGTTTTTGCCATACTTGTGCCATCCAGGACCGGAAATACGTGACAGTAAAAAGTCGTGTTCTGCACCCTGAATTCCGCGGTCGAATGGTATATTCTTGTTCCTGATGCCATCTTCACCCTTCTGCAAAGATCCTGTTTGGTCAAAACAACTTCTGTCGTGATGCCATCTGAAATTCCATTATGTTGATTTGCTCAGAAATAATGTCTGACAGCTACGTGCATTGTTTTTGCTACATTGTCTGCACTTCCAGTGCATTTGTATGCATTGTACCAACTCATCATCTTTGTAATTGTACCTTTATTACTCTTTCTCATGTCTCTTATTAAGATGAAATGATGTCCTTACAACGCTGTACATTTCATGGTTTTTCAAATGCCCAAGTACACTTCACCTGTTATTTCATTTTTCTGCTGTTTAATTTTTTTGCATATTGCTTTAGCCTGTGTTTTAAGGCGTTCTTTCAGTTCACCTAGCTGAGGTTGCACTATTTCAGTTTTCTTGTGTATGAGATTTCAGCTTTCTTGTGTCTAATTTTTACACATGCTCAACACCATCTGTTTTACAGGTCTCAGCATTTCTTTCACATCTTTTCTCTGAGATTGTCGATTACAGCTTTACTGCTAACATGGAGACGGAGGTACTAATTTTTTTTCAGCCTATAGCTTATCTGTACATTCTTTTTGTGCATGTTCTTTGCTATGGTTTCAGAAACCAGCTTAGCTAGTGGTTTTAGGATAATATGAAATTCCTGGAAAGCTGCAAGTTGATTTCAGTAGGAAGTTAGATCCACATACTTTGAAAAGAAAGGTTATACCGTGTTCATTTTTCCTGTTGCTTTAAATAATACTATGAACAATATTATTTAGAAATGTGTAACTGGTTCAAAATATGCAAAATTGAGTAGTTTTGGGCTTTTGTCCTGTTGTTACCTCAGCATTATGGCTGCAGAATAATTTAGGAATTGTGATTCTGAATCCATTATGGGAAAACTGGTTGTGGCAAGTAGCCATAAAAAAACTGACTAGTATTTGTACAATAAATTAAACCCCTCTACCCAATGTTGGCCATGTGGAGATGCGCAACCCTGTTCGTCCATTTAAACAATATGAATCTGCACAGTGGAGTTCCACTAAAATCATAACTGAAGGTAGGTTACTATCAAATGAATTGTTTAGAAGGAGAAAAGGCTTTTGATCACAATTTACAATGGAAATACAATACGAAAACACTTGGGAGATATCCAAATCGGTCAATAAGCCTCCTTGCATGTGTGTGTGTGTGGTGTTGATGTTCGTGTTGGGGGTGGGGGTCTGTACAAACCCTTTGGCACTAGATCATAGCAATCTGTTGAAACCTCGACTACATATTGTTCCATGAATTTTCTGATGAATGACATCTTCAGAATTTTTATAACCAACAAATGAGGATAACCATTTCTTCTGGATCAATTTTCTACACTTCCAGCAGAGTGCCTATCATAAACCTGGTTTATCATTGGTGGTAAACATGTAAAGAGGGAGGTCAGCAGTGGCGACTTGAGGTAGAATGACTCTAGATGGTGGTCACAGCTTGGGTGAAGAGATCTAGAATAGCCAGCCAAGGGAGAGACCAACGGTGGACTTTAGGGATTTGGCAAGACTTTGTTATTTATTACTTGATGAAAATAGATGGTGATATCATGCTTATATTGGCAGCCACCTGACAAGGATATCTAGTGCGACAAATCAACTAAAGATAATACCGTATCCAAACTAACCAGATGTGAAGATATGCATCTAACAAATGTTGGAGTTGTGTCGAATATTATGTACAAGGTAGGTCACAGTTGGACTCTGAGTTGTATTGTGTCTAGATAAGGTACGAGTCATGTCCTAATAGGGCACTTGTATCCTAGGCCTCCTATATAATGTGAGGGTAGACACACGATGTAACCTATGTCAACATAATAGCACAGGCACACAGGGGGAGCTGGCGGCGTGTGCCGGTGCCTGGGTGGCCGGTGTGCGGTATTGTGATGGTGTCACGGGAAGGAGTGCCCGTAGTCAGCCCCCGGGGATGTAGACGTTTGGTGAACCTCGTTAACAAATCTTGGTGTCCTGCCTCGTGTGATTGTTTGGTCCTCTGATGATTGACTACATGCCTCAGATTATTCCAGCTCCACCTTCAGTGAAGACGACATAGGAATCGTGATGCTGACAGCGACCGACTTATTTTTTTCGAAAAAGGGAATATATTAATATCATGGAGATACCAATTACAACCAGCCTCTGCAACAACGCAATATCGTAAAGAGATTAGGGATGCACACAGCCAAAAACAATAAGAAGAAGAAGAAAAAAAGATCCCGCAACAGTGATCAATTCCTCGTAGCTGCATCACGAACCACCGCCTAGACAACACCCGAAGTCCTAATTCTCCAAAAGCGACGCCTCCAAGAAGGAAACAGTGCAGAAGCACCGTCATCGCCCGATCCTAGATCTTAGGTTTTCACCCTGGAGAAGATCTGCGCTCTCAAAACAATGCCTTCAGCAAGGTCGCTGCCAGGCACAACCAATTAAGGCCAGACCTTGGGTTTTCACCCTGAAAGTTAAGACCGTGTACTCCGCTTGTGCTGCCGCCCCCACTTGCCGATGCCGCTACCACGAGTCATGAATCACCAAGCAATGTCCTCATCGCCGTGAAGACTCGATCCGCTATTACAAGACCTCAGACCTCAGCCACCATGGCGTTCTCTGTCATTGTCTTCACCATGGAAATCGAAATACCGACGTGTCCCATACTGTCAACAGACAACAAAGCTTCGCGTCACACCCTCTTGAAACCACTCAGGCTGAAATAGGGGCGCACACGACCGAATCCCATCTGATCCAGAAATCTACAGGCGTCCAGCACCCAATGAAGATCTCCATCGGAGCATTGCAGAACTCGTCAATGGCGAGATCCATGAGGGCTCAGAATCGCCGTGAACACCATCTTAGAGCAAAAGAACCAAAGGACGCGTCACTCGCCGACTCTAGCAATGGTAGGAGATCTCGGCACCACCGCCACCACCCGCATCACGCGGAGATGAGTATCTGAGCCGCACCGAGCCCCCCGAACCAGACGCCGTGCCACCCTCGTGGCCACAGCGGCAGTCATGGTCGCCGGAAAAACCCGGGGCCGCCGCCCCGGCGCCCATCTCCGCCGTAAGAACCATGTCGTCCAGGGCCGCCATGGAGCTCCAGCCGGAGATCCCGCAACGCGAGAGGGATGGGGCCCCCGCCACCATCAATCGTGCGAGGAGGATGAGGACCCACCATCTGGCCACCTCATGACCTTAGACGGTGAAGGTGTCCTTGGCGGCGAGGAGGAGGGTCGGAGGAGGAAGGCAGCGGCGGCACGCTCGTGGGATCCGCCCGAGTCGCCCCTCCTGGGAGCGACGCGGGGGCGATCCCCTCTTTCAGCTGGGCCGTTCGCTCGACCGCCAGATGTCTCTGTGACCGACTTATGGGCGTGGAAACATGTGGCACATGTCCGAGGGCTTGTGTGGCTTCGACAAGACTATGGCGCGGGGTTGATTCAAGATGGCGTATGCATGAGAGCTTGAAGTCGACGGGGCATGGGGTGGACTGATCATCTACAATGGAGTTATGTTGAAGGTGGAGGTGGAGTTAGACAGAGGATTCCACTCGGTGCTGATTGAGGGGCTACGATGTAAGTTGACAGAGTCGAAGCCTATTGAACGGGAAAAGCGAGAGACACATGGTTCGGATTGGAGCCCAGTGGTCCGATGAAAAAGTGAAACTTCGTCATCGGTCGATGATGATCGATGGTACTTTCTGCGGTGGGGTTGAGTGGTGTGGGTTTGCGACCCTTGAGACTCGACGAGACAACAGAGGCTTGACGCGGTAATAGGCTAATAGCGGCGAGGTGTGCAGTATGCACGGGACATGGAGACGGACCACAGCTCTACTGGTCAGGCATGTGGTGAGACAACTGCGAATTTGACTCGGGGTGACTACAAGCAACGGTGAAATTCCTTAAAGTTTCAGACAGGCGGTCCAAAAAGAGCGAGGATGTTGAGTTCAGGTTACTCTTATGCGTGGCACGTAATAAGTGAGCTGTTCACTTTCATGCAGATCAATGATCAGTGTGTGATGGTGTTGAACGGATACTCCGGAAGTTGGGAGCACAAAGTAGAGTAAAGAGGAACAAAATTTTGCTCGAGTGTTGACTGTGATCAACAAAAGAAGGGACTTCTGATTGTAGGTGGAGTCACATGGAGTCTAGAAGTAGCGATGGTACTCATGGATAAGCTTAAGTCCAATGTACATGGAAGTTTGACACATAGACGGATTCAAGATGGTGGAGAATATTCGCCAAGGTGGAGTTTTTTGGAGTTGTGCCGAATATTGTCTACAAGGTAGGTTACATCTAGACTCTGAGTTGTACTGTGTCTAGATAAGGTAGGAGTCGTGTCCTAATAGGGCACTTGTATCCTAGGCCTCCTATATAATGCAAGAATGGACACATGATGTAACCTACGCCACCATAATAGCACAGGCACACTGGGGGAGCCGGCGGCGTGTGCCGGTGCTCGGGTGGCCGGTGTGCGGTATTGTGATGGTGTCACGGGAAGGAGCGCCCGTAGTCAGGCCCTGGGGCTGTAGCCGAGTTTGGTGAACCTCGTTAACAAATCTCGGTGTCGTGCCTTGTGTGATTGTTTGGTCCTCGGATGATTGACGACGTGCCTCGGATTATTCTTCTAACAAATCCAAATATGAAGATATGCAAGCATAGCCCAGTCCAGCGGGGTAGTTCCTATTCCTTGTGCAGTCTCCTACTGAGCTTGGCTGGGTAAGTCCATGACCATGACAGCGTCTGCATCACTATTTATCCTTTCTTAGAAGCTTTGATCAATGATCATAGTGGAATCAAGGGTACAGAGTCAAGATGGAATTCTACCCTAAGCCTATGATTCTTAAAGCCCGTATGGAAGCCCAGTTTTGATCCTAATACAGGTGTAAATTACAGGCCTATGAATAAATTAGCTCAGACCTTTCAAAATTCGTTTGGATCCCCTGTTTTGGTCCAACCCCAATACGTCGTATTCCTCGACGCCCGGAAAGTAATAATTTGGTAGGCTGGTTCGGATTTCAATAGAACAAATATCATGTCGAGTGAGACGCGACCACCGACCACCACCGCAGCGGGGTGATGCCGGCCGCCACGAGCTCTCCTCCTTAGTTGCTTCTCCAGCTTGTCAATGGCTCCACACGCTCCTAATTGGTCTAGCACAACCCTTCCCCTTGCCCTCACCGGCGGCACCGAGCTGCTCCTACACCCTTCCTCTGTTGCCGTACGAGCCTCCTTCACTGCCCGTCTCCTCTACTCGCCTGATCTGCTCATGTCTTCTCTATCCACGCCTCTCACGGACAACTCCCTCCACAGCTTCTCCATGCTTGGCCTCCCCAGCAAGATCTGCGGTGTTATAATTGTCAGATGTGCTACTCAATTGAGCATCTTGATCGCTTGTGATATTAAGATTTTAGGTTACCAAATTTGTGATTCAGATATTGGAGCTCTTGTTAGGTTGACCAGATTATGTTGTGTGTTGAATACTGAAACTTCTATTCATCTCCCTGTTCCTGTAATCATGTCTGAGCTCACTTAGTTCTGTGTTTAGCTCAGGATTCCCAGCAAGCAAACTAAATACCTTTTATCCAAACAACATTTACAAGGGAAAGAAATACGAATGTATACACTGGTTTTATTGGTGCTCAGTAGAATACTGGGGTATGTGATTTACAGGTTTGCAACTTTACATGGTTCCCAAAACAGAGTAACCGGATAGCCCTTTTCCTTAAAGATATTAATTGTAAATTCATAATAGAACCAAGGGTACAGAGTCAATATATAATTCTGCCATAAGGCTATGATCCTCATCTGGATAACCCTTTTCCTTAAAGATGAGAACTACGCTGATGTCCGAATAGGAAACGTGGTAATATGAAGATTTTTCTTTCTTTTATTAACAGCAAGTAACTAGGCATATGAGAAATTCAGTTGTTGTAATAATCCTGTTAATGTTCCTTTTCTGCTTCATTAACAGATAGACAATGTCTCTGCTGGGTCAACTGTATGGATGGTTCTCCTGAAAGATTACTGGGAACGACTCAGCAAATATTGCGGAGATGCTAGTCAGTGGGATGTCAGAAAGGTAATTTTTTTTATTGTGGTTCCTTGGAAAATATCTGTACCCTTGCACCCAGAGGGTTTTTCACGTAAAACAACTACATCTCGCATGTGGTTATTACTCCCAAGTTTTACTATCTCATAGTCAAACGAGCTTTTGTTTGACATATCATCTGAAACTAGCAAGTTTTGCATTTCTTCCAGGGACAAATGATAAGTTGTGGGCTAAGACCATTCTCTTACATCTGCGGATACATCTTATTTTGGATGGATAGTTTGTCATTATTGCTTGAAAGGCTGCTATCACCCAACTAAAACACAGTTCTAGAGCCCTTATTCTTACTCAAACAAAATTTTGTATGTATTACCTAATTACCCTTTTTTGCAGTGCTCCTATAATATTTTGGGAACAGGCTTATAGATGAACAAAGTAAGATGTAACCAGCTCACTGATCCCCCAGCTAAATAACATACTAGTCCTAGATGGGATTATTGCACCTCCAGTAGGATGTTGAATCCCACCTGAGCTCATCTGAAGTAGCGCAAGGTTGAGGAGGCTGGCTGGGATTACTCCACCTTGCTGCTACAAAGTGGACAACACTTACGTTGAAGGAACTACTTCAATGTGCTGCGCTAGATATCGCTCTAGAGGCGAATATAGGCCGATATGGCAGCAGGAGTTCAATCCAAAACTCCTAGAGCACAAGATCTAGTCCAAGATCTTAGATAAAAACATCAAGTCTCTTATAGGTAGTAGGGTACATAGGCTGGTTACGAACTAGAGGTGAGGACTCTAGAACACTCTAGAAAATGTTACTTAAGATTTAGGATTATACTCACAGCTAGAAGACCCTAGAAAACAGGGATTGGACTTGTGTGAGATCTCTCACATTAGGTGAGATCAATGAGATGTAATTTTTTTTGAAAATACATGTTCAAACATTCTCAATTTTTTGTAGGCACACATCAATGTTTGATGTACAACCTCAAAAAGTTTCACCTCCTAATTCGACTTACATTAATAGAAACAAAAAAGACAAAATCGGATGTGAATAGCGTCAAACTACTACTCACCTAAAGCTGCCACTATTCACATTCGAATTTGTCTTTTTTGAATATCTAAATGTACATCGAGTTTTGAGCTGATCTTTTCCGGAGTTGTAGAAATACCCCACATGGATGTTGTCAAATAATTTCAGATTTTTTCGGAATGTCTAAATATGATTTTTTGGGGTTGATCTCACGAGCTCACATGTGAGATCTCATACAAGTCTCCCCCGAAACAGTAGCTAATGCTAAGACAAACAAATAATTAGACTAGAGTAGAAGTACCTAGGAGTAGTCAAATGGATTTGTCTTCTGATTTCCTTTTTCTTTTCCTCCTCTCTATTGTTCCTCATCATCATCCCACCCATTGTAGCATGCTATAATGGATAATTATGCAGAATCTAGTCCTTTTGATAGATCATTGTTAGTGTAGCTGCTGTAGCAAATAAGTTGCTATCTTATCATCCATGATTACTTAAGTACTCCCTCCGTAAGGAAATATAAGAGTGTTTAGATCACTAACTGAAATTTGAATCTACATTTGAATGACCCACCTTGTTGCAGGTAGAGAGAATGCTTGAAGAGAAATTCCGTCCTATCCTCTTTCCTGACCTTGACACCGATAGTAGGATTTGCCCTAGGTAAGGCATGCCATAATTATACTTGAATAATTTATTCCCTCCGTCCCATAATATAAGATCGTTTTCCAAGCTAACATAGCTTGAACGATCTTATATTATGGGACGGAGGGAGTATTTAATCCTGTTTAGAAGTCTAGTTTTTAATACTTGCCATTTCCCAAACGTATTTGTTTGCACAATTCGTCCATATTAAGTTGGCAGGGGAAACCTAGGATGTTACCCTATTATGCGATGCATTAACCATGTTTCTTTCTTAATACTACTTAACTGTTTGCTGAATATCTGCAGTTGTTCTGAAGGAACCCTCAGATTTAAAGTTAGTAGGTATGGTGAAGGCTCTTTTATAGGCTGTGATCGACATCCGAAGTGCAAGTATGATCTTGTTATCCCTACTCATGAACATTAAATGCCTTGAAGTTGGAGCTTGATCTCTGCAGTAACCCTTGTTCTCTATTTTTACAAGTTGTAATTTCCACTGCAGTTTCTTGATTATAATTGAATATCATCTTTTTTTACGGGGACACTACCAATCATACCTAATGGCTAAATTAATTATGATAGGTACATCGCTCGCACATTATCAGATGAAGATGATGAAAATGAAACCTCCGAGCAAATTCCAAGGTCTTTTGAACCTAGGTTACTTGGTATCATGCCTGATACAAGTGAAAAGGTCTTTTTTCTTTCAGTCTGTATGGCATCTGCCTTTATTTATTTTTCAGGTAGGAAGTGTGTACAACAGTTTTGCTCATTCTACAGGTCTTCTTGAAACAAGGTCCTTATGGTTACTACATCCAGGTTGGAGAGGATCGGAAGGGGGCATCTCAGAAAAGAGCTCCTCTTTCTGAGGTAATTAACTAATTATTACCGTTTCAAATTGTCTTTCCAGAAACTTATTGCAAATATCTAACTTTTCAGGTCAAAGATGTTGACTCTATCACTATCAAAGATGCAATTGAGCTATTGCAGTATCCAAAAATTCTGGTATTCTTTTCTATAATGTTAGATATTTGTACGCGTTGTTCAGTTGAATCATGATGATATCTTTGCCAACAGGGAAAACATCCTGATGACGAGCACCGAGTACTTATGACACATTCTAAAGCTGGATTTAGTATCCGGCACAGGGGAACCCTTGCTCCAGTGCCAAAGGTACGTGTTGGTGTTGTTAAATACCAGAAACCATACGAAATGGGATTCTGATGTTGGCGGCATTGTTGTCAACTGGTTATGAAGAAACTTTAATAGAAATCATACGCAGTTACAATTGTACAGTTCTCAATTTGGACGTTCTCATTGCAAGTCTAACAATGCCTTGAAAATGGCTGATTACAGACTCAAGACCCAAAGAAGATTACGCTCGAGCATGCACTGAAGTTTCTGACGGGTAAAAATGCCAAACATAATGGTCGACCAAAGGGAAAAACTAACAAAAATGCAGAACCCATCGAATGGCATTAAGTGATCAGCTGCCACAAATCCAACGTGGAAACTTGCACACGCCCAAAACCACAAAGGTCAATGTCAAGCTCAAGCTTGTCCACAAAATTCAGAGTGGATCAGGGATAAGAATGAGCAGTCAGTATTTATTCAAGTGGTCGTGTGCCTCAATTCCCAGTAATGTTTTTGATGATGATGTGTCTGCATGCGCGACAGGACAATTGGTCAACTAAGCATATAAAACATCTGCTCAGATGCTCATGCCTTCTGAGTTGTATTTCTTGCCGGATTTCTCCATACTAAGAGGATATATACTGCAGAAGAGTAACATCTCTCATTCTTTTACGGGGTCTCCCTCAGCAGTCGTATAGAGAACATAGACCATATTACCAAACAATGTAAAAATAGAGTTTTCGTGGTTTGATTTAAAGGTCACTGATTGTTGGTTGCAATTGAACTAGCATGTTCTTGGGCAAAGTAGTCAGAGTGCTCACCGCATTTGATGCCAACCAGTGACATGATAGCACTTAAATCACCACGTCTATATCTTTCACATCGTTGCATCCTTTCCATGGTTGTTGGATTGTACAAGGTTAATCACTCCACTCTGTCCTTATTTAAAGTTGACGAAGGAGAACTGGTGCTTCAACAACAAAGCGAAATGAACATTATCTGGACTGAGGAGAAACATATCCATGTATACCATACTAGTTCAGTCATCTCTGCAAGTTCATGCACACTGTCTTCTCCATGGTTGTGAGATTGAGCAGCCCCAGTGTAGTAGTAGAGCGCACTTCATGTCTACTATGCAAGGGGGTTGGAGGAAGAAAATTATGTATTTCTTATGCAAAGGTAAAACTATGGCAATTGCAAATATGTCTTCATCTAACTATGATTTCTGTAATTTCAACAAACTAGTAAACATGCCCGTGCATTGCAACGGGAGAAAACAAAAAAACATCTGACACTCCTAATAGAATACCCCCCCCCCCCCCCACACACACACACGCACATGCATAGGTCCACTTCCTCCATTCTAACATCGCATCCCACCCATGGTGCCACTTATCCTCCTTTTTACGGTGGCCACGGTGTTCACTAGATCACACACGTCCGAACATGAGGTGACGAGCTCGATCACTGCATGACACGCTTGTCATTGAGCTGCGCCAACGCAAGGGAATGTTTAAAACTCAACAAATCTGAACTCGTCAAGCAGGATGTGAGGGCCACCCTCCGCTAGCTACTTCCTAGCACAATGCATGTGCTTCGCTATGGAGAAAATGCCGGTAGCCATGAATCAGGGTTGGCCTGGTCTAGGAACTTTGAAGATTGATCAATTGAGGGTAGGGTTCGTGGGACGCCACTTCGAGACATGGGTTGTGTGCGATGAACAAATGAACTATGGGCACTGTGTGCATTTTTATTAGAAATGAACAAATCTACTCCCCCATGTCGGAAAGTGAACTTCCCATGTGGCTAAAATTGAATTGACAGAACACAAAATATATAATCTAGAGATGATAATTAAAGCAATACTGGAGATCATAAATAAAGGCGAAGTACTTTTTTCCTCCAAGTTATTTGTCTCGGCCTAATAATTTTATTATATCCTAAAGTGGTACCTAATGGAAGAAATGCTATTACAAAATTGAGTTTTCTTGATTCTTCATGCAAGTAAATAGCATTGAAAAAAAGATATTGACATGACAATTGTGAGTTGTGACCCTCAAATTGTTTAATTACCATTAGTGGGAGGAAGAGGAACACGTTTCATATTCAACATATGGACCCACAAGATAAAAATAAATCATTACGCATAGCCGAAATTCATATCACATGTAGTTACTTTCAAGTCTGAGTGGATTAGCAAGAGCAAGTTTGAATGCTGCTCGAGTAGTAACTTATGTAGGGGATGAAAAACAAATATTTTGTAAAACTCAAAGTATTATTTGATATCTTCATGCAACAGAAAATTTACAAATTCCATATCCGTGTACCTCAATCTTGCCAAATTGTGAGTGAAACAATTTAATTATATTTCACAAATTAATGGTCATGTATTTGTCCTTCAGAACTTACAATGTGTACAAGCGATGAATCCAATATGTGCCTGGGATCACACTTGCCATTTAAAAAAAAATCACATATCTTTACAGAATGATTAACTGTAGTTGTATCTTGCTGCTGCATGGCCCGTCACTTGGTGTACACCTTGGGGGTTATGGCCCGCTTCACGAAAGCAATCGAGGCGCTCCGAAAGATTTATGCTCATCATCAGGATCAAACGAGCTCATTTAGTCCTTGTGCTTAGCTTGGCTTGTTCATGTTCCTTGGGGCTCTTGTTTGGCCTTATTTGTACTTTACTTGTGTAGTTGCCATCCTCAACAGGGTTGGTAGTTGTTTTTACCTATGTATGATGCATGGTTGGTGTTTGATCTATAAGGAGAAAAGAAAAACTATTTGATAAAAAAAAAAACTCATTAGCATGTATCACACTCTGAGAGTAAGTAGTTTTTTTTTTGCGGAAATCTGAGAGTAAGTAGTTGTCATGTGTTGCTATCTACTTATGACTAATTTTGTATTTAGGAAAAGAAATAGGTAAACCCCTTTTTAGTAGTAATTAGCATTTTTATTTTTTAATTTATGAGATGCGGCTTTTTAGTAAAATTTAGGACATGAAGTTGGTACATGTGTCAATTCCTATTTGACGCTTCATGCGCCGTTTATAAGCTTTTATTTCATATATGGCGAACACCCTCCTCCCAGTTCACCTTCGTAGGAAATGGACCGACCCATGTAGGTTGTGTTTTCTGTACTTACAACACCAAGGTTTGTGAAGCTACTAAAACTTTCAACAGATTTTCTTTTTAGTTTTTTTTCTTTTTTTTGTTTCTTCTTATTTCAAATCCATAAAAAAATTTGAATTCACAAAAAATTTTCAAATTCTTAAAGCTTCCAACTGATGTTTTTTCTATTTTTGTTATATTTTTCATTTTCTAAATTCAAATCCACGCTTTTTTAACCCTGTGAACTTTTTTGAGTTTGAGAATATTTTCCAATTTATGATTTTTTATATCGAGAATTTTTTTTTCAAATTTTTGTACTTTTTGGAAACCACGAACAATTTTCAAATTTGTGTTTTTTTCCCAAATATATCAACCTTTTCAAACTCATGAACCTTTTCAAATTTGAGAAATTTCTAAATTCATGATTTTTTAAACAAATTTAAGAACTCTTACAAATTTGAGACATTCTTTGAAATTCATGAACTTTTCCAAATATAAGATTTTTGACAAAAATGAACATTTTTATATTTCATAAAACTTTGAAATTCTATCAGAAAACTTGTAGTCGTTTTTTGAAAACCAGAATTGCTTGTTTATTTAGTGGAAAAATAGACGAGTGTACACGGGTGAGAACGTAACTCGACGAGCGTTTGGGTCAACCCATACGAGTGTGCGCACAATGCACTGCTGAGGTAATCGGCACCTTAAGCGTTGTTTAGGAGAGAGCAACTAACAGAAGGTTCAGGTAACCTCCAAGGATTGCTTTTGATGGCCCGGGAGCATGTCAAGTGGTGTATTCAGCTGTCGCCACATGTCATGTGTTGGGCGGTCTCTCTGAATTTTGTTTTTCTGTGTTTTTCGGCTTTTCAGTTTCAGCCTAGTTTTCTTAGGTTTTGAAGAGAGACAAAATGCGCGTCATTTTCTTTTTACGTGGAAAAAACTGCTTCCACAAGAAGCACAAATTTGCATCTCCTGGAAGCACATATTTGCTTCCACAAGAAGCATTGCGCTCCTCGGAAAAGGAAAAAAATCCGTGCTTCCACAGAAAGCACATATTTGCTTCTGGTGGAGATACTGATTTGCTTCCACGAGCAACACAACTTCTCAGAAAAATTTGTGCTTCCACGAGGAACACAAATTTGCTTCTTGTTGAGGTACCGATTTACTTTCGGGAGTCCGTGCTTCTCAAAGAAGGGGGGGGGGGGGGGTATGCTTTAACGAGAAGCACAAATTTGCTTCTTGTGGAGGCATATATTTGCTTCCGCGAGCTGTGCTTCTCGGAGAAGAAAAATAATTATGCTTGCACAAAGACTTGCCTCTTGTGGAGACACAAATTTGCTTCACCAGAAACACAGCTGTGCTTCTTGGAAAAAAGGTTGTCCTTCCACCAGATGTATATATTTGTTTTTCTTGCAAGCACAGATTTGAGAAGCACAAAGTGAAAAAATCGCAAACATGTTTTCTGACTCTAGTTTTTCTTCTATTTTTTCGTCATTCATTTTCTCGGTTGTCATTTTTTTTCAGTTCTCACTTTTATCGTTTTTTTTGGTATTTGTTTTTTTCACAATTCTTATTCGGTTTCCAATATTTTTCATGGAAAAAAATCATTGAAACCTATTAACATACGATCTAATTTCAAAGGTCTCGACGTGAGAAATCCAACAGTGAAACGGTTCAGGATTTGAACGTACGGTTCAAGAGATAAAATGTTTTGAATAAACGAATCTACCAAAAAAGTTAAAAACTCCTATGTTGTGACAAGTGGTGCACATGCGGTAGGCCACTTGTCAGTGCGTGAAAAGGTAACTAGTGATTTCGTGTATGGAGGCTGCGAGGCGTCAACCAACTGATTTTCTGGAGAAACCAGTCGGGTCGCCAGCCGCCCGATGCGCTCATCCCAGCCCTTGAATAGGTCAACGACACACACACGCTCGTTCTCTTTCGCATCACACTAGCTAGCCCCCTGCTTCGATCTCTTCTAGCTGTAGCAAGGGTGCAACACGCTGCTTGCAGCAAAGCCGCATCGAGAGCCACTGGCTAGTGCTCCATCACAACACTGGGAGCCGGTGGCGGGTACTGCATCGCAACACCGGGAGCAGCCGACGAGCGCTCCATTTCAGCACCAAGCATTGCATCGCAACGCCGAGTGCCACCAGCAGCGCTCCGTGCAACACAGAGTGTTGCATCGCAGCTCTATGTCGCCGGCGAGTGTTTCGTCGCAACACTCGGCGCTGTTGGCGAGTTCCATTGCAACTTTGCCACCGACAATATACGTATCGCATCACCGCATGTAGCATCCATCACAGACGCAATTTGGGTCATAGCACCACCGAGTTGCATTGCAGCTCCTCCGCTCAACGAGATATGTGTCCTTGAAGCGGTTGATGGCACCATGTAGCAAAGCTCACTACGGCGGTGGTCTCCGGTGATGTGCGGGTCTTTGTAGCACCAGCAGCCCGACTCCATGGAAGCAATGGCGCCACTCCCCCCTAAAGCACCAGTGATCACCATCCTTTCTAGCATCTCACCGCCTTGGATTGCCGCACCAAGGGTAAGCTCATAGCTGCATCGCAAGCGACGACCGTCGCATCTTATTGCAGCATCGCCGTCCGGGCTGCAGGCCTGCAACAGTTGTGGCCGGGTCATCTCCCCAGGATCGCAACAGGCAGGGGCACTCTCCTTCAACACCCTCCATGGCGAAGGTGAAATAAACGGCTGGGAGAAATACACTGCTGTGGGGAAAGGAAAAACCTAGATACATAAGGGCATCTTCAATGGTTGTAAGATATTTTTTGGTAGATTTGCCACATATGATTTTTGATGATGTGTCATATAATAAATGAGGAAAGAGAGTAAGGTTGTACTATGTACATGAACCAACACCCCTTGCACAAGCTCCAATGTAGAATGAGAGAGCACCTTATTTATTATCTCACATCCTATTGGGCAAACTAGATACAACCTATTGGAGTAGTTGTATGTTAAGGTGTTGGTTAATGACAAGACATATTTTACCAACGAGCTAACAAACAAACTGTTGAAGATGCCCTAAGAAGTTGGAGGCAGCGATAAGACTACGGAAATAAAGTGGGCAGAAACGGCGTGGTGTGTGGGCTACATGGCGTTCGACGGGGCCGACTCATTTTCCAGCCAAATCGGTCAATTGAATTAAACTGTTTTTCTTTCGTGTATATGAGGTCTCAGTACTTCTTGTGGGTCAAGTTTTTTTAGGGATTGCAATCATGGCCAATTTTCTTAATCATCAGATGACGAATACATTGTTTATAAGACTACAAATAATAAAATTGGAGGGTCATCAACCCAAACATGTGGTTGTGGCATAGCCTTGATGACCCACAAGTATAGGGGATCAATCATAGTCCTTTCGATAAGTAAGAGTGTCAAACCCAATGAGGAGAAGAAGGAAATGACAAGTGGTTTTCAGCAAGGTATTTTCTGCAATCACTGAAATTGTCGGTAACAGGTAGTTTGATAGCAAGATAATTTGTTTTTTTAACCACAGCAAGATAATTTATAACGAGCAAGTAATGGTAACGGTAAATAAAGTGTAGCAAGATAGCCCAATCCTTTTGTGGCAAAGGACAGGCCAAAACAGTCTCTTATAATAAGCAAAGCGTTCTTGAGGGTACACGGGAATTTCACCATATCACTTTCATCATGTTGATTTGATTTGTGTTCACTACGTTGATAATTTGATATGTGGGTGGACCGGTGTTTAGGTGTTGTTCTTACTTGAACAAACCTCCTACTTATGATTAACCCCCTCGCAAGCATCCACAACTACGAGAAAAGTATTAAGATAGAATCTAACCATAGCATTAAACTTTTGGATCCAAATCGGTCCGTTATGAAATAGCGCATAAACTAGGGTTTAAGCTTCTGTCACTCTAGCAACCCATCATCTAATAACTACTCCACAATGCATTCCCTTAGGCCCAAAGATACTGAAGTGTCATGTAGACGACGTTCACATGACACCTTATCATAAAAATATCGAAAACATATCAAATTCACATGATTACTTGCAACATGACTTCTCATGTGACCTCAAGAACAAAAGTAACTACTCACAAATGATAATCATGATCAAGATCATAAGGGTATTAAATAGCATAATGGATCTGTACATATAATGTTCCACCAAATAAACCATATAGTAATCAACTTCAAGATGTAATCAACACTACTAGTCACCCACAGGTACCAATCTGAGGTTCCGGTACAAAGATTGAACACAGTAGATGAACTAGGGTTTGAGAGGAGATGGTGCCATTGAAGATGTTGATGGAGATTGGCCTCCCAAAGATGAGAGGGTTGTTGGTGATGACGATGGATTCGATTTCCCCCTCCGAGAGGGAAGTTCCCCCGACAGAATCGCTCCGCCGGAGGGCAAAAGTGCTCCTGCCCAAGTTCCACCTCGAGACGGCGGCGCTCCGTCCCGAAAGTCCTCTTCTTATTTTTTTTCTAGGTCAAAATGACCTATATACCAGAAGATGGGCACCAGAGGTGTGCTGGGCTGAGCACAACCCACCAGGGCGCGCCTTGGGGGCCTGGCGCGCCCTAGTGTCTTGTGCTCACCAGGTGGCCCCCTCCGGTAATTATTTGCTCCAGTATTTTTTATATATTCCAAAACAATTATCCATAAATTTTAGCTCATTTGGAGATGTGCAGAATAGGTAACTCTGACATAGCTTTTTCAGGTCCAGAATTCCAGCTGCCGGCATTCCCCCTCTCTGTGTAAACCTTGCATATTATGAGAGAAAAGGCATTAGAATTACTCCATAAAGCATTATTATGCATAAAAACATTGTAAATAACAGTAGGAAAACATGATGCAAAATGGACATATCAACTCCCCCAAGCTTAGACCTCGCTTGTCCTCAAGCGAAAAACCGATATCGAAAAACATGCCCACATACTCAACCATCATATAATCTTCTATGACTGCTAACACTCACCTCATACACATAAGCAAAAAGTTTCAACCGAACACATAGAAAGATAGGGGCTTATAGTTTCGCCTCCCAGCGTATTCACCTCAAGGGTGATGTCAACAATAATAATTCATGCTCACTCATATCCAACTGGATATATGTGCCTAGATCTTTCATCACGACATGATGCTTGCAAAAAGAGAAAATAACAAGGAATAGAGAAGAATACTTTGACTCTTGCATAAAAGTAAATACATAAAAGTAAAAGATAGGCCCTTCGCAGAGGGAAGCACAGGTTATCATGCGCTTTTTGGTTTGTATGCTCAATCTCTTAGTGCAAAAGAATGTCACGTTATATTTCCCCTAATGATAGAAACCTTCATTATGTAGTCTGTCGCTTTTATTATTTTGCCATCACAAGTTCGTATAACACTCAATTTTCTCTTACACTAAATGATCCAACACATTTAGAAGCAGTTTTTTATTGCGTTATTGCACCAATGACAACTTACTTGAAGGGTCTTACTCAATCCATAGGTAGCTATGGTGGACTCTCAAAATAAGAATTTGGGTTTAAGGGTTTTTGGATGCACAAGTAGTATCTCTACTTAGTGCGGAATTTTTGGCTAGCAAAGATATTGGGCAAGCACCACATGTTAAAGGATATATGACAATATAACTTCTATGTGAATATGAACTAGCATAAATCATTACGTTGTCTTCCTTGTCCAACGTCAACAATTTTGGCATATAATATTTTGATGGGGGCTCACAATCATAAAAGATGTCCAAGATAGTGTATTTGCATGTGAATCTTCTCTTCCCTTATTAATTCTTTCATGAATTGCATCATTGACCAATGCTATGTTTGTCAACTTTTAACAAATTTTACCACTTGTACTTTTCTTTATGTGATGTCATTACTTACCATAGGATTGGCATATGATCTTTTTCATTATTTCCTTTTATTTTGATTGAAACATAAAAGTAAAGAAATAAAAACTCGAACTAAATTTTATTATATATCTCGCACGCGATTACATACATAGATAGATAGATCACTAAGCAAACACTCAAAAATAGATTGAACTAAACTTTAATTCAACTAATTCAAAAGATAACTAAAGACCGAACTAAGATAGATAAAGGCAAAGACAGTGGTGGTGATACGATACCGGGGCACCTCCCCCAAGCTTAGCACAAGCCAAGGGGAGTGCCCATACCCCTTGCTCAAGTCTCCTTTGGTGGGGGAGATGACGACGGTGGCGGTGATGAAGTAGTAGCGTTCTCTAATATACTCATGAGTAGCTCCCTCAAACCTTGAATGTCTCGAAGGGCTCGATGAAGTAACTCAATATTTTTCTCCACTTCAGCCATAATATGTTTATTCTCCGGGCCCCAAGAGTTTGCTCTTGCATCACGTTCTCTTGGACGAGGTATGTCCCAATTGGACGGTAGGTGCATACGAGGAGTATTCTCGAATCTATAATTGTGAATCAATTGTAAAAGTTGTTTTGATGTAACCTATGTAAAGGCCTCCTCGGAGGAAGTTCTCCTTGCACTTCGGGGTTTTCTCGGCTATTTTTTAGTCTCATGGCCTGATGGGGATTAGGACGAGTGGAGATGCCAGCCAGTGTGCCCCTCTCGGAGGCTGGAGGGTGAACTCCAAGTAAGCTCCCCTCACCTTTCTCCATGGAAACATCCTTGATCCCCTCTCCCTCTAGCTCCTTCTATAGCAACCAAGCATCGTCTTCCACGTTGTTGGAGGAGGGGGAAGACATGATGGCTAGCTTGATAAATCTGACAGAAACGAACAAGAAACAAGAACAGAAGATTTCTCCGTGATATGCTCGTCAATATGTTCAGGGGGTATATAAAGATTTTTTTATCTTGGAAACAACCAAAACGAGAGGAAAACAGAGTCGGGAAGGTTCCTGAGGTGGGCACACCCCACCTGGGCACCCCAGGCAAGGTAGGCGCGCCCTGGTGTCTTGTGCCCTCCTCGGTTGCCTTCCTGGTTGTTTCTTATTTTTCTAATTTTTGTAATATTCCAAAACTGACAGAAAATATTTTTGCGGATTTTTCGGAGTTCATTTACTTACCGTATCACGTACCTCCTCTTTTTCACGGTTCTGGAGGGTTCCGGGAGGTTTCTTTTATGTGTTCCTCCGGTGTGATGGTTTGAATAATATTGCTTTCAACATTAATAGGCGTACTTGAGATGTAGTGTTTAATTCTTTGTCCATTGACCACCTTTGGGTTAGTACCTTTGGCATTATTAATTTTGATAGCTCTGGAGCGATAAACCTCCGCGATAATATATGGTCCTTCCCATTTGGAAAGAATTTTTCCTACAAAGAATCTAAAACGAGAGTTGTACAAAAGAACATATTCCCCCACTTTGAATTCCCGCTTTTGGATCATTTTATCATGCCATCGTTTAACTTTTTATTTAAATAATTTGACATTTTCATAAACTTGGGTTCTCCATTCATCTAGTGAGCTAATATCAAATAACATCTTTTCACCGGCAAGTTTGAAATCATAGTTGTGTTCTTTAATTGCCCAATATGCTTTATGTTCTAACTTAAGAGGCAAATGACAAGCTTTTCCATAAACCATTTTATAAGGAGACATACCCATAGTATTTTTATAAGCTGTTCTATGGGCCCAAAGTCCATCATCCAATTTCTTAGACCAATTCTTTTGGGACCTATTAACAGTTTTTTTATAATATGAGCTTTATTTCTCTATTGCTAAGATCAACTTGACCACCAGATTGAGGATGATAGGGTGGTTCTATGATTAACATCATATTTAGCAAGCACTTTACGGAAAGCACAATGAATAAAATATGAACCACCATCAGTCATTAAATATCTAGGGACTCCAAACCTTGGGAAAATTAACTTCTTTAAGCATTTTTAATGGAAGTGTTATGATCAGCACTACTAGTTGGAATGGCTTCTACCCACTTAGTAACATAATCAACAACAACCAAAATATGCGCATACCCATTAGAGGAAGGAAATGGTCCCATATAATCAAAACCCCAAACATCAAATGGTTCAACAGCAATTGAATAATTCATAGGAATTTCTTGACACTTACCGGTATTACCAATTCTTTGACATTCATCACAAGATAAAACAAACTTACGAGCATCCTTGAAGAGAGTAGGCCAATAAAAACCAGATTGCAATACCTTGTGAGCAGTTCTATCTCCCGCATGATGTCCTCCATAAGCTTCGGAGTGACATTTCCGGAGGATTTGTTCCTGTTCATCCTCAAGTACGCAATGTCTAATAATACCGTCTACTCCTTCTTTATAAAGATGCGGGTCATCCCAAAAGTAATGTCTTAAATCATAGAAGATTTTTTTCTTTTGTTGATATGTAAAACTAGGTGGTATGTATTTAGCAACAATATAATTAGCATAGTTGGCGTACCAAGGAGTGTTGTGGGAAATATTTATTGTAGCTAGTTGTTCATCAAGAAAGCTATCGTCAATAGGTAGTGGGTCATCAAGAATATTTTCTAACCTAGACAAGTTATCTGCTACGGGGTTCTCAGCTCCTTTTCTATCAGTGATATGTAAATCAAATTCTTGTAGCAAAAGAACCCACCTAATGAGTCTAGGTTTAGCATCTTTCTTTTCCAGAAGATATTTTATAGCAACATGATCAGTGTGAACAATTACTTTGGAATCAACAATGTAAGATCTGAATTTGTCACAAGCAAACACGACTGCTAAAAATTCTTTTTCAGTAGTAGCATAATTTCTTTGGGCACTGTCTAGAGTTTTACTAGCATAATGAATAACATTTAATTTCTTATCAACTCTTTGTCCTAGAACAGCACCAGCAACATAATCACTAGCATCAACATGATTTCAAAAGGCAAGTTCCAATTAGGTGGTTGAACAATAGGTGCTGAAGTTAAGGCTTTCTTAAGTGTTTCAAAGGCTTCTACACAAAAATCATCAAAAACAAATGGAACATCCTTTTGTAAAATAATTGTAAGAGGCCTAGAAATTTTAGAGAAATCTTTAATAAACCTCCTATAGAAACCAGCATGACCAACAAAACTATGAATACCTTTAATATCTTTAGGACATGGCATTTTCTCAATTGCATCAACTTTAGCTTTATCCACCTCAATACCTTGCTCAGAAATTTTATGTCCCAACACAATATCTTCATTAACCATAAAGTGGCACTTCTCCCAATTCAAGACAAGATTAGTTTGCTCATATCTCTGCAAAACTTGATCAAGGTTGCTAAAGAAATCATCAAAGGAAGTTCCATATACAGAAAAATCATCCATGAAAACCTCAACATTCTTTTCACAAAAATCAGAGAATATAGCAGTCATACATCTTTGAAAAGTAGCAGGTGCATTGCATAAACCAAAAGGCATACGTCTATATGTTGGGAATCGTTGAATGGAAAACAAAAAATTTCTATGCACACGCAATGATCTATCCATGGAGATGCATAGCAACGAGTGGAAGAGTATGTCTACGTACCCTCGTAGACCGTAAGCGGAAGCGTTTCACAACGCGGTTGATGTAGTCGAACTTTCTTCGTGCTCCAACCGATCTAGTTCCGAACGCACGACACCTCCGTGTTCTGCACACGTTCAGCTCGGTGACGTCCTCGCCTTCTTGATCCAGCAAGACGATCGAAGTAGTAGATGGGTTCCGGCAGCAAGGCAGCATGGTGACAGCGATGGTGATGCGATCTCTGCAGGGCTTCGCCTAAGCACTACGAAGATATGACCGAGGGAGTAAACGGTGGACGGGGGCGCCGCACATGGCTAAGACAATGTTGTGTCCTTGTGTAGCACCCCCTCCCCACATATATATATATATATATATATATATATAGGTGGGAGGGGAGGAGGCAGCCCCTAGGGCGCCCCAAGAGACTTGGCGGCAGCCCTAGGGCTGCTGCCTTGCCCTGCGCCCCCTAGTCCTACTCCACACTTTCCTTTCCCTCCCCTCTTTCCTACTCCTCCTCATAGGCCATCCTCTATAGGGAGCGCACCAGCCTCTTGTGGGCTGGTGTGTTCCCTCTCCTGGCCCATAAGGCCCATATCTTTGCCGGGGTTGTCCCAAATTCCTTTCCAGTGACCCGATAAGTACCCAGTACCCTTCGAAACACTTCCGATGTCCGAATACCATCGTCCTATATATCAATCTTTACCTCTCGACAATTTCAATACTCCTCATCATGTCCGTGATCTCATCCCGGACTCCGAATAACATTTGGTCACCAAATCACATAACTCATATAATACTATATCGTCATCAAACGTTAAGCGTGCGGACCCTACGGATTCGAGAACTATGTAGACATGAACGAGACACTTCTCCGGTCAATAACCAATAGAGGAACCTGGATGCTCATATATGCTCCTACATATTCTACGAAGATCTTTATCGGTCGAACCGTTATGACAACATACGTAATTCCCTTTGTCCATCGGTATGTTACTTGCCCGAGATTCGATCGTCGGTATCTTTATACCTAGTTCAATCTCGTTACCGGCAAGTCTCTTTACTCGTTCTGTAATACATCACCTCATGACTAACTCCTTAGTCATTTTCTTGCAAGCTTATGATGTGTATTACCGAGAGGGCCGAGAGATACCTCTTCGATACTTGGAGTGACAAATCCTAATCTCGATCTATGCCAACTCAACAAACACCTTTGGAGATACCTGTAGAGCATCTTTATAATCACCCAGTTACATTGTGATGTTTGATAGCACACAAGGCATTCCTCCGGTATCCAGGAGTTGCATAATCTCATAGTCGAAGGAATATGTATTTGACATGAAGAAAGCAATAGCAATAAAACTGAACGATCCTTATGCTAAGCTATCGGATGGGTCTTGTCCATCAGATCATTCTCCTAATGATGTGATCTCGTTATCAAACGACAACTCATGTCGATGGTTAGGAAACCTTAACCATGTTTGATCAACGAGCTAGTCAAGTAGAGGCTCACTAGGGACACGGTGTTTGTTTATGTATTCACACATGTATTTAGGTTTCCGATCAATACAATTCTAGCATGAATAATAAACTTTTATCATGAATAAGGAAATATAAAATAACAACTTTATTATTACATCTAGGGCATATTTCCTTCACTCTCCCACTTGCACTAGAGTTAATAATCTAGTTCACATCGCCATGTGATGAACACCCATAGTTCACATCGCCATGTGATTAACACCTATAGGTCACATCGCCATGTGACCAACACCCAAAGGGTTTACTAGAGTCAATACTCTAGTTCGCATCGCCATGTGATTAACACCCAAAGAGTAATAAGGTGTGATCATGTTTTGCTTGTGAGAGAAGTTTAGTCAATCTGTCTGGCTACATTCAGATCCCTATGTATTTTGCAAATTTCTATGTCTACAATGCTCTGCATGGAGCTACTCTAGCTAATTGCTCCCACGTTCAATATGTATCCAGACTGAGACTTAGAGTCATCTAGATTAGTGTCAAAGTTTGCATCGATGTAACTCTTTACGACGAACTCTTTATCACCTCCATAACCGAGAAACATTTCCTTGGTCCTCTTTAAGGCACATAAGGATAATTTTGACCACTGTCTTGTGGTCCACTCCTGGATCACTCTTAGACTCTCTTTTCCAGATAAGTGGCATGACACACATCAGGTGTGGTACACATCATGGCATATCATATAGAACCTATGGCTGAGGCAAAGGGAATGACTTTCATTCTCTCTCTATCATCTGCCATGGTCAGACTTTGAGTCTTACTCAACTTCACACCTTGTAATACAGGCAAGAACCCCTTCCCGGACTGAACCATTTTGAACTTCTTCAAATCTTATCAAGGTATGTGTTTTGTGAAAGTTCTATTAAGCGTCTTGATCTATCCCTATAAATCTTGATGCTCAATATGCAAGTAGCTTCACCGAGGTCTTTTATTGAAAAATTCTTATTCAAGTATCCTTTTATGCTATCCAAAAATTATATATCATTTCCAATCAATAATATGTCATCCACATATAATATTAAAAATTCTACAGAGCTCCCACTCACTTTCTTGTAAATACAGGCTTCACCGTAAGTGCAGATAAAACCATATGCTTTGATCACCTCATCAAAGCGTATATTCCAACTCCGAGATGCTTGCACCAGTTCATAGATGGATCATTTGGAGCTTGCACACTTTGTCGACACCTTTAGGATTGACAAAACCTTCTGGTTGCATCATATACAACTCTTCTTTAAGATATCCATTAAGGAATGCAGTTTTGACGTCCATTTGCCAAATTTCATAATCATAAAATGTGGCAATTACTAACATGATTCCGACAGACTTAAGCATCGCTACGGATGAAAAAGTCTCATCGTAGTCAACTCCTTGAACTTGTCGAAAACCTTTTGTGACAAGTCGAGCTTTGTAGATAGTGACATTACTATCAGCGTCAGTCTTCTTCTTGAAGATCCATTTATTCTCAATGGTTTGTCGATCATCGGGCAAGTCCACCAATGTCCACACTTTGTTCTCATGCATGGATCCTATCTCAGATTTCATGGCCTCAAGCCATCTGTCGGAATCTGGGACCATCATAGCTTCTTCATAGTTTGTAGGTTCGCCATGGTCTAGTAACATGACTTCTAGGACAGGATTACTGTACCACTCTGGTGTGGAACGTACTCTGTTCGACCGACAAAGTCCAGTAGTAACTTGATCCGAAGTTTCATTATCATCATCATTAGCTTCCTCTCTAGTTGGTGTAGGCATCACGAGAACGGATTTCTCTGATGTACTACTCTCCAATTCGAGAGAAGGTACAACTATCTCATCAAGTTCTACTTTCCTCCCACTCACTTCTTTCGGGAGAAACTCCTTCTCTAGAAAGGATCCATTCTTAGCAACAAAGATCTTGCCTTCGGATCTGTGGTAGAAGGTGTACCCAATGGTTTCCTCAGGGTACCCTATGAAGACGTACTTCTTCGCTTTGGGTTTGAGCTTATCAGGCTAAAGCCTTTTGACATAAGCGTCACATCCCCAAACTTTTAAGAAATGATAGCTTAGGTTTCTTACTAAACCACAGTTCATATGGTGTCATGTCAAAGGATTTAGACGGTGCCCTATTTAACGTGAATGCGGCTGTCTCTAATGCATAACTTATCGTGGACTTAACACGGCAGATGCCCTAGCAAAAGGACTTAGGTGTGGAGCCATCGCAGCTAGGTTAGCTTGAAGGGGTTAATCGGAACAAGGGACACAGATTATACTGGTTCGGCCCCTCTCAACGAGGTAAAGGCTTACTCTAGTTTGGGATTGTATTGCTTGGGTTTCGATTACCAGGGAGCGAATACGCTTAACCTAGTTCTCGATCTCTTGTTTCTTGTCTCAACCCGCCATAGGGTCACCCCTTTATATACACAGGTTGATGCCCGGCGTCTTATAGAGTCCCGGCCGGCTCATACACAACGTGTCCGGCTCGGTGAGTAACTAAGCTTGCCTTACAATACAAGTTAAACATATGGCAGTTCATCCTCTTGGGCCTCAAGTCACCTCGGGGTCTTGGGCCTTCAATAGGCTTGCTTCATGACCCACCATCTTCATCTTTGAGTCGCCAGCGGTATGACCGGACCCTCCTAGGCAGGTCATACCCAATAGTTATATCCCCAACATTAGGCCCCAGGTTGATTTGAAATTGTTCACATCAATCTTCAGTACTTGACTTAGCAGAATCTTCCATCATCAATTTTATGAACTTGTGGTAACCCGCCATGACGCCAGCTCACAGATTTATGTGAAACCGCCATGACGTCATCTCGCATTAACTTCACATGAAACCGAGAATATCTCATCATATCTTTATCTTTAACGGACCTCCCGAAAATCGAGGCGTACGTGCAGCCACATATCATTTTGTGGCCTCCTTGATTCCCGCGCATGCCATCTACCATTGCCTTATAAATAGGGACAGGGGGGCCCTGTTTTCACTTTTACCCCCTGTCGCTGCCTCTTCTTCTCCTTCCTCTCGATGCCACCGCGACCAGAGCTCCGCCGCTGCCGTCAACCTTCTTCAACAGCCTGAAGCCAGGCCGCTGCATCAACCTGAATGCGTCAAGAAATCGCGGCACTTCTCCGTTGTCAATCAGCACCAACAGGTATTCATCATCCCTTGCTACAGATCTGCATTACGGTTCCGATGTTCGTCGGAGTTCCTCTCCGTTCTTCATTTTTTCCTCTTTAGATCACGTAGTTGGATCTGAATGTAACATTGAAAACACGCAGTAGTAGCTTTAGCTTCCTTTTCCCAGTTACCATAGGCATTTTCCTATATAAGATCCATCCAAACGCCCAAGTTCTTCCACTGCCTTCACTTTTAGGTCTAGAATTTATTTTATTTCCAAACTGCTGTAGATCCAAATTTTTAGCACCAATCTGTAGAATCTGTTTGTTCAACACTTAACCATTCCTCACTTATAGATCTGAAACATGACAACTGTTTGGGCGACTTAACTGATAATCCGTAACCTGCCATGTACCATTAGTCCCCTCTTAAGCCGCCGATAGATATATGTACATAACTCAATGCTATCTTCCGGCTTAACATATCGGCTCTTTATAGCTCTTTATAGCACTTTATTTTTGAATCAATTGGCCGACTTAACAGCATAATCTTAAACCGGCAATATTTCTTTCTTTTAGGCTTTCATCCTAAAAAATGACTAAGACTGTCACTGCATGCAACTGGGTCATTTCCCGGGTCACTGAGGAAGCATTGAACGAGTATGTCCAAACATGCATCTTAGCCAAAAAAGATGTCATTCATTGGAGGGTCCCAGGCACAGAAACCCCTCCTGAGCCCAAGGATGGTGAAGTAATTGTCTTCACTGATCATCTGCTCCGGGGTTTTAGCCCTCTCGGTTTAAAATTCTTCCGTGATGTGCTACACTTTTTCAAGCTCCATCCTCAAGATATTGGGCCAAATTCCATTTCAAACATCTGCAACTTTCAAGTGTTCTGCGAGGTGTGTCTTCAACAGGATCCCACCATAAAACTATTCAAGGAATTTTACTATTTAAACCGGCAGACCGAGTTCACAGATGGGCCCAGCCTAGAATTAGGTGGCATTTCGATTCAAAGGCGGAAAGAAGCCACTTTCCCAGCCGCCAAACTGCCCAGTCATCCCAAGGACTGAAACCAAACTTGGTTTTATTGCCAAGACACTTCTCCAGAAGGGGAAAATCCTTTGCCGGGTTACCGTGCCAGCCGGCTTAGCAACAGGCATCCTCTTCCAGACCGCATCAGCACACCGAAACGGAAAAAAATGCTTTTCTTTTCAAAGATCCGAGCCTTAATGGCCAACGGCTTGACCGGAATTGACCTGGTTCGATGCTGGGTCACATGGAGAATTTTGCCCTTAAGCCGCCGCCCGGGCTTAATGTGCGAGTACACCGGCAACTTAAAAGACCTGCAACGCCATTGCTAGATTCAGTTGACTGATGATGATATCAATAACATGACCAAGTCTCTGTTGAATGAGAGCTTGGCAGATTGCAGCAAAATCGGATTGAATCCTTTCTGCACTCTCAACAAGCCGCCAGCTGTAAGCTTTTAAACAATTTTCAGTTGAATCATATTTTCACTTAAAATGCCCTCTTATAACCATTTGATTTCCACAGGCCAATTCTCCTTTTTGGAATAGGAAGCTACAGGATAAGCCGGGCAAGACGACCCGGACGAAGAACAAGGCTCAGAAAAACCTGCCAAGAAGAAGACCAACACCTCTGAGCTATTTGACTTGGATGACGTTGAGTCGGACGTAGAACTTGACTCCCTTGGCTCATTTTTTGTACATCTTATTGACAATGATCACTATCAGGATGACGCGGAAGGCAGCCACGCAGATGGCGAAGAGGTAACTATCCTTTCCTCTGACTCAGAACCTCTGCCAAGACAGAAAGTTCGTCAAGCAAGCTGGAAAATAACTTTTTCTCATCCTTTAGCTTATTTGGATCCCAACTTTATTTTGAAGAAGCAACAACATGAAGCTCGCCACACAACCTGGAACAGTGGTGGCAGGATTATTTCCTCCGGCTTACCAAACACACCGGCTCCTCGCAAGCGCCGTCCAGAGGTTTCACAGATTTTCGACTTAGCTTATCATAAGGCGGGTCTTTTTCGACAGCCTCTTAACCCTTCCGACTCAAATTACCAGGGAGCATCTCATTCCTCCTCCCGCGACTCAACTGGGACCCAAATCCCAATCTTCAAGACCGTGCCCGGGTGAGAGTGTTAAGTCTATCTGCTTTCAATCATGCACTTAATTGTCGTATTAATCCCGTCTTGTGCTTTATTTTCAGCGCTATGGCAAAGCCCAGCAAGAAGCTGAAGGTGACCAAAACAGCTGAAGACTCAAATCTCAATGAACCGGAGAAACAAACAACGAAAACTTCTCTCCAAGCTGCTGAGGCCACAATTAATGACCCGCCGCCGGAGGAGCACAACGCCACCATAGACCATATGGATGTTGAACCGGCCACTACCAAGCCGCCAAGTGCCATCCAGCCTACTGAAGAGAAGGCTAATGATGTTGTCTCTACTGGGCCTGGTTACACGGCGCCGGGCAACCCCACTGTCTTGTCAAAGCACAACGCTAAGGAAGAGTTATCCGTTGCTGACAAAGGCAAATGGTCAGTGAATCTAGAGAGCTATGCCCAATACAACGCTCAAGAGATCCACTCTGGTTATCTGAACCGCCTTCATACAAGTCGTGACTTTGAGGCCAGCTTAGTCAATCTTATGAAGGAAAGTTTTGAGGTAAACGCTACAATCTTCTTTATAAGTATACTTCTGTCAGCCGCCAAGTCTACTGGATATGATAGAATTGAATATGTTGTAGACTTTAGATAGCCTTATATACATCAAGATCAAAACAAGTAGCCACCAAGGGCCGGCTTAAACTGAAAAGTAAGCTGGGACTTCAAATAGTAGTAATCAATTTTGCACCTATAGCCCCCAAGGGCCGGCTTAATCAGCATGGATAAGCCGGGACTTATCACCATATTTGTGAATAAAATCCGAGTATGTAGCCCCCATGAGTCGGCTATAGTCATGAAAGAATCCCAAATTGCTGAGATCTTCGCCAGAACATCTCCACTCAACAAACTGCAACTTCCCAGGCCTAGACAGAATTGAAAACCGCCTTGGAAGAGATGGGGAAATGAAGAAGGACTTCAAAGCTGACATGAGTAGCTGGGATACTGAGAAGGCGACTCTATTAAAAAGAGCGGAAGAAGCTAAAGCCGCCCTTAAACTGGTGACTGAAGAATTGTCCGACTTAAAATGCCAGATCAATCATTATCGGTTTATTAATCACATTTGCTGACGCAGGCCCCAGAAGCTCCAACCTTGGTCAAGACATGTGCAAAAAACTCAAAGCTGCGTACACCTTGGTGGAATAGTTATATATTGGCGCTCAACGGGTCATATCCGCTACCTCGCATAAATAGCAACCTCCTTCACTCATCAAAGAAGTATTGGAGAAACTTTCAGTGATGCCCCAAAGAATTGATGATCTGAAGCTATCAGCGGCGAGAGCCGGCACCATTACCGCCCTGAGCCAGGCAAAAGCTTGGCAAGCAGATCTTGATCCAGAAGAATTGGCCAATGGCTGCCCAAGCGTAAAAGAAGACGGGTCTCCCTCCAGTGCTGCTGACTTTGCCCAAATAGCAAGGGGAATGCGTCCATTAGCAAGCAAGCTAGCTGAAGATACAGACGTGTCCCAGTAGCAGGCGGGTTATGATGCTTAAAACAAGAAGGTAAAAGCGCTAGTTCATGAAGCCCAGGACCTTATTCCGCCAATTCGTAAGCACACCTTTGCCCCTGATATTGACCCGTCAACACTTATTGATGACGAGGCTGTGTTCAAAGCTTTGACTGGGATCGATTGGGCCACATCTGACTTCCAGTCAACGGGTGAAGAAGAAGAAGATGAACCGGTGCAAGATGACCCGGAATCCTCCACGCGCCAAGGTCAAGACCATTAATCCAAGGGCCGGCTTAACATTTGCAACGTGAGATGGTGTATGCCCCAAAATACTTCTTTTGGGCCAGCATGTGCCCTGTAATAGGCTAGATAAAAATGATCTGTCGTGCCATCGTGCATGCTTTACTTGCATAACACTTTTGAACCACCAATCTTGTTATTTGAAGATCTAGCATTGTTGCTTTATAATATCATCAAATTATGTAGCCCATAGTTATCATATTTCCTGCACATAAGCAGATAACATGTGCCTTGGCGGTTTACCCCAGGGCGGGTCACAATGCCCCATAGAAAATCCACTGGTGACTGTATAGTCCATAACCAGGGCGGGTTTATCAAAACCTCATATAATCATAACATAGTAAATATCATACATGTGATATTTGTTCATACTGCCGGCTTACCACACCACATGCAGTAAGGGTAACAACCCAAAGACCCAGAGCGCAGCGCCCTATGCAATTTATTCATACTGCCGGCTTACAACGCCATATGCAGCAAGGGTAACATCCCAAAGACTTAGAGCGCAGAACTCCAAGCGCATAATCAAAACTCACTGGTGACTTATCGCTCAAGGCCAGGCCGGGTTATCAAAACTCCAGATTAATTCAAATATAAATCATAAGGATCAAGGAAACATGGCCCGAACCAATTTTAAACCATATATCAATATGGTACACAGGATGAATCCAAAAATTGTTCAAAGAAAATAGAAATCAAGAAAAACAAGGCCTTCAAAGGCTACCAAGCCTCAACATCAAGTGTTATGCAAGGGCCGCACAGCCACTGAGTTAAACCTTTATTCAAACCTGTAAGTCGGGCCTCACATGACCAATCACGTTTAACTTTGACAAGTTCAGGGTCTTTATAAGATTGACTATCAAGAGTTCGGCGAGTCATTCCAGGATTACCTGGTCGGAGTGGCAGGCATACAGAGGCAGGATAACCCGGATTTTTGGTGAACACTCCTGGCGTCCAAGCCAATCAAAAGGGTAAATAAGGCTATGTTCATTGAACAGGAAGCCCCCAAGTGATCTTTTCAACAAGCCATCAAGGCAGGTTACCTATGTTTGAACTGTACATTGTAACAAGTTCTTTTTGGTAACCTTTTAACTTTAGGAAAAAACTCCCAAGCTATTTGCAACCAGGCGTATGAGCCGGATCAAAGGGTACTCATAGCTATGCTTAATGAGAAGGAAGCCCCCATGTCATATTTTGTAACAAGGCATGCAAGCCGGATCAAGAGGGTAGTCATAGCTATGCACAATAAGCAGGAAGTCCCCAAGTGATCTTATGAACTGACAATAAAGACTCAGATACTCAAAAATGAAACGACAGAGGCCCTGAATTATCAGGGATGTCGGCTTTATTATACTTGATCATAAAATATACAGGGATAAAAATATGTACAACATAAGAGTCAGTGGCTCAGGTGTAATAAGGCCCAAGATGAGCAATGTTCCACGGCCGGCGGGTCTCCTCCTCAGACTTGTGCGAGTCCTTGTGCTCTCGAACATCAATGAAGTAGTATGACCCATTGTTCAGATTTTTGTTGACCACAAAGGGCCCTTCCCAAGGTGGGGATAACTTATGCATATATGTTTGATCCTGGATGAGCTGGAGCACCAAGTCACCTTCTTGAAAGGTTCGAGTTTTAACCCGTCGGCTATGATAACGATGCAGATCTTGTTGGTAAATTGCCGAACGAGCCGCCACAAGGTCATGCTCCTCATCCAGAAGGTCAAGAGCATCCTGACGTGCTTTTTCATTACCAGCTTCAACATAAGCCGCCACACGGGGCAAGTCGTGACGGATGTCACTTGGGAGAACCGCCTCTGCTCCATAAACCATGAAGAAAGTCATATAACCCGTAGATCTGTTGGGGGTGGTATTGATACTCCAAAGCACTAAAGGTAACTCCTCAACCCAACAACTCGGGACCATAAGCCGGGGCTTTATGCCTCTCAAGATTTCTTGATTGGTTCTTTCAGCTTGGCCATTGGACTGGGGGTGAGCCACTGATGACACATCAAGACGAATATGCTCCCGTTGACAAAATTCTTTCATAGCACCTTTAGACAATTAGTGCCATTATCAGTGATGATGCTGTGAGGATATCCAAAACGGAAAATCACCATTTTGGTGAATTGAACCGCCGCCGCGGCATCACACTTACTGACCGGCTCTGCCTCAACCCACTTTGTAAACTTGTCAACCGCCACCAAAAGGTGGGTCTTTTTATCCTTGGATCTTTTAAAAGGTCCGACCATATCCAGCCCTGCATCGCAAACGGCCAAGTAATTGGAATCATCCTCAATTCTTGAGCCGCACATGAGCTTCGTCTTAAAATTTCTCGACAACCATCACATTTCTTGACCAAATCCTCTCGTGCATCGGCGATGAGTCACGCCAATAAAACCCATGAAGAAAAGCCTTAGCCACGAGAGACTTGGAGCCGGCATGATGGCCACAATCTCCTTCATGAATCTCTCGTAGAACCTCATGGCCTTCCTCAGGAGAAACACAACGTTGAAGCGCCCCTGTGACACTGCATCGGTGCAACTCTCCATTGACAATAGTCATTGACTTAGACCGCCGGGTTATCTACCTGGCCAAAGTTTCATCTTCGTGTAACTTCGCCCGGGTCATATAAGCCAAATATGGAACTGTCCAATCAGGAATAGCATGAAGAGCCGCCACCAATCAAGGCGCGTCTGGTCAGAACAACAAGATCTTCCTCCATAGGCCATTTAACTGAAGGATTAGGCAGAATATCAAGGAAAACATTAGGTGGTGCCGGCTTACGCTGGGACCCTAGTCGGCTTAAAGCATCTGTCGCCTCATTTTTCCTGCGATCAACATGTTCCACTTGATAACCTTTGAAATGACCAGCAATAGCATCAACCTCTCGGCGATAAGCCGCCATGAGTGGATCTTTGGAATCCCAAGTGCCTGAAACTTGCTGAGCCACTAAATCGGAGTCACCAAGACACCCCACCCGGCTAAAATTCACCTCTTTAGCCATCCGGAGACCATGGAGCAAGCCCTCATACTCAGCTGCATTGTTAGTACAAGGGAATATCAACCTTAAAATGTAGCAAAATTTATCACCTCGTGGGGAAGTCAAAATAATTCCAGCCCCTAGCCTTCCAACTGCATGGATCCATCAAAGTGAATAGTCCAATATGTGTTATCTGGCTTCTCCTCAGGCATCTGTAACTCAGTACAATCATTAATGAAATATACCAGTGCTTGAGACTTGATAGCTGTCCGAGGCATATACTTCAAACCATGGGGTCCAAGCTCAATGGCCCACTTGGCTACCCGACCTGTGGCTTCTCTGTTTTGAATAATATCCCCTAAGGGAGCAGAACGACCACGTTGATGGGATGACCAAAGAAATACTGCTTCAATTTACGACTAGCCATGAACACCCCATAAACCAGCTTCAGCCAATGTGGGTACCTCTTCTTAGATTCAATGAGTAGCTCACTGACATAGTAAACCGGCCATTGAACCGGATATTCCTTGCCTGATTCCTTCCTTTCCACAACAATTGCCACACTGATGGCTCAGCTATTAGCAGCCACATATAACAACAAGGGCTCCTTATCAATAGAAGCTTCAAGGATTGGCGGCTCAGCCAATTGCTTTTTCAACGCCTCAAACGCCTGATCAGCAGCATCACTCCAGACAAAGTGATATGTCTTCTTCATCATCTGGTACAGAGGGATAGCCTTTTCATCCAAACGGCTTATAAACCGTCTTAAAGCCGCAATACGACCCGCCAGATGCTGGACATCATTAATACATGCTGGCTTAGCCAAAGAAGTGACAGCCTTGATTTTCTCTGGGCTAGCTTCAATGCCTCTTTAAGAAACCAAAAAACCCAAAAGCTTGCCTGCTGGAACACCAAAGACACACTTGGCCGGGTTAAGCATCATCTTGTAGACCCGGAGATTATCGAAGGTCTCTTTCAAATCATCTATCAAAGTCTCCTTCTTCCTCGATTTCACAACAATATCATCCACATAAGCATGAACGTTGCGTCCAACCTGGTCATGGAGGCAATTCTGAACACACCGCTGATAAGTCGCCTGGGCACTCTTGAGCCCAAAAGGCATAGACACATAACAGAAGGCTCCAAAGGGAGTGATGAAAGCTATCTTATCCTGGTACTTAACTGCCATCTTGATCTAATGATAACCAGAGTAAGCATCCAAAAAACTCAAACACTCACAACCCGCCGTAGCATCAATGATCTGATCAATACGGGGGAGAGCAAAAGGGTCAGCCGGACATGCCTTGTTAAGGTCCATGTAATCCACACACATACGCCAAGTGCCATTCTTCTTAAGTACCAGCACCGGGTTAGCCAACCACTCAGAATGAAAAGCTTCCATAATAAACCCAGCCGCCAAGAGCCGGGCTACTTCTTCACCAATGGCCTTGCACCTCTCTTCACTAAAGCAACGAAGGAATTGCTTGACCGGCTTAAACTTTGGATCAACATTGAGAGTGTGCTCAACGACTTCCCTCGGTACACCTGGCATGTCAGAGGGTTTCCATACGAAGATGTCCCGGTTCTCACGGATGAATTCGATGAGCGTGCTTTCCTATTTCGGACGCATATTAGCACTGATACTGAATTGCTTGGACAAGTCGCCAGGAACAATGTCAACCAGCTTAGTGTCATCCGCCGACTTAAACTTCAACAAAGGGTCATGCTTTGTAGTTGTCTTCTTCAAAGGTGTCATACCTGTCGGGTCAACATTATCTTTGTAAAACTTCAACTCTTCTGTTGCACAAACAGACTCAGCATAAGCAGCATCGCCCTCTTCACACTCCAAGGCTATTTTCCTTTTTCCATGTACTGTGATGGTACCCTTATGACCCGGCATCTTAAGCTGCAGATAAACATAACAAGGTCTTGCCATAAACTTAGCATAAGCCGGCAGCCCAAACAAGGCGTGACAAGGGCTCTTGATCTTGACCACCTCAAAAGTCAATGTCTCAGCTCTGTAATCATGATCATCACCGAAAGCCACTTCCAAAGCTATCTTGCCCACCAGATACCCTGACTTACCAGGCAACACACCATGAAAAACTGTATTAGATGGATTAAGATCTTTGTCAGTCAAATTCATACGCATTTAAAAGTATCATAGTAAAGGATATTGATGCTGCTACCTCCATCCATGAGCACCTTAGTAAACTTGTACCCCCCAACCTGCGGCGCGACCACCAAAGCCAACTGACCCGGATTGTCAACCCGGGGCGTGTGATCCTCACGGCTCCAGATGATAGGATGTTCAGACCATCGCAAGTAATGAGGGACCGCCGGCTCAACCGCGTTCACTACCCTTTTATGAACCTTCTGGTCTCATTTGCATAAACTTGTGGTGAACACATGATACTGCCCACTATTCAGCTGCTTTGGATTACTCTGATAGCCAGACGACTGCTGCTGATTCCCTTGACCAGATTGCTGATTAAAACCACCTTGATTGCCTTGGCCTTGAAAACCAGAGCTTGAACCGCCACCTCCAAAGTCAGGTCCGTGAGAGCCGGATCCTGAGCCGCCATTCGGGCCATGATTATTCTAGAAGAAACTGGAATATCTATATGATGAAGCAATCCTTCCACAGATGGTTGGCCGGCTTATCTTGCGTACCGTGCTTTGGACAAGGCTGATTCATCATCGCCTCAAGATTAAACTTTGGCCCGCCAAACCGGGGCGTTGACGCTTTCCCTTTACGATGCTGATTGTTATTCTGCGCATTGCTATTAACCACAAAGTCAAAATTATTATCGGCCTTGTGCTTACCGTTGTTACCTTGACCCGCCGTTGGTGCTGCCCCTTGGCATTGCCGTTCTTCTTCCCCTTGCCAACCTCCTCCTCATCAGACTCAGGGTCCTTCGTACTATCAGAGTCGGCATATTTGACAAGAGCCGCCATGAGATCCCCCATATCATTGCAGTGGTGCTTAAGCCGCCCCAACTTCTGCTTAAGGGGAAGGAACCGGCAATTCTTCTCCAACATCAGGACCGCTGACCCGGCGTTGATACTGTCCGAGGAGTGGATAATGGCTGAAATCCGGCGCACCCAATTGGTTGTGGACTCGCCCTCACCTTGGACGCAAGAGTCTAAATCCAAAATCGACATAGGCTGCTTGCACGTATCTTTAAAATTTGGATAAAACGCTCTTCAACTCCGCCCATGACCTAACGGAGTTAGCGGGCAATCCTTTCAACCAAGTACGAGCCGGCCCATCTAATATCATGGTGAAGTACTTAGCACACGCAACATCACTAACATCCAACATTTCCATGGCCATCTCATAGCTCTCAATCTAGGCCTCTGGAGGTTGATCCGTCGTATAATTAGGCACCTTACGGGGGCCTTTAAAATCCTTGGGCAGGCGCTCGTTACGTAGAGCCGGCACCAAACATGGCACACCAAGGGTTCTAGAGGTCACTCCTGCCTCCACAGACACCGATGGGTAAACCGGAGATTGCTGTTGAGCCGCCAACTGAGCCGCCAACTCTGACTCTCAACGTGCCCTGCCCTGATCCACCAAAGCCTAGGCATTATTATCCACACGCGGCGGGTCATGCCTACGGGGCTGATTACGTTGCCGCTCACTACTTGAAACTGCTAGTGAATAATGTGCCTGCTATAACTCCGACTTGGCCGCGGGGTTGAATGAATCCGTTCAAGACTGTATAAATAAGCCGCCTGCTGCACCACCAATGTCTGAAGAAGCTCTCCGGCTCTCCGTATCTCCATCACGGCTGGTGACTCGCCTTCAACTAGGAGAGCCGCCAATCGTGTAGCCGCAGCGATCATGTTGTACAGAGGGTTAGAATAATGACCTGGCGGTGTCGGAACATGCTGAGGCGGAGTCAAATTCAAACGAGGCGGATCTGCAGCGCGTGGCTGAACTGGCGCTCCAGTCGCGGGTGCCTCAACAACCCGGTTTACCACGGGTGGGTCACTGGTTCCTGCCCCAGGTGTGTTGAAAAGGTTCCTAGCCTCAAACTCTGCGGGTAGATGGGTTTGGTGCCTCCTCCTCATGATAGAGTTTGAAGCATTCTAATCCAAGGTAAGCCAGAACGACTCTGCCTGAATCCATTGTGATTGTGCGTCCAAGGCGGCTCGCTCTGTCGCCATCCTAGCATTCTCAACAGCAAGTTCTTCCTTGGCTTGAGCTATCTCATCTCGCAGCTTCACGACATCCACCTTGTGTTGTTCTCGATTCTCTGGGTTACCTCTGCCTCCATTGAAGTCGCCAAAGCATCCAACAACCTGGCCAAGATTGAGCTGAGCCGGGCGCCAAGCAGAGCCATTAGCTCGGGCCGTCAGCCATGATCATTGAACTAGAAGTCATAGCCGCAACAATTATTGAATTGAGCGCCGGCTGTGTGTCGTCCATGAAGATCGCAACCCGGTTCGGCCATTCATAGGGTCTGGAATACTGTCACCATCGGAACAGCCCCCAAGCCAGCCGTCTTGCAGTTGATACATTGAATTGGTCTCACCCGTTGATGACTCACCGTCAGACTAGATGGCCGTCTCACCACAAGACATAGATCCTTCCTCAAATTCCACCCCATGGATGAAACCAACAAAGGCATGCTTCATAGCTGTTTGAACCTTGGTGGGTCATGCGTGTTGAGCCGTCTCGACGATGTCGGTGCAGGTGTCCGGCTTAGGCCCCGACTCGCTGATCTTGCCGATGAAGACGTGGATTCCAATCAAGGGGACCCGCACTGCAGACTCAATTGAGCCGGCCTCGGGCCCTAGCCAAAGATCGCCGATATAGAGCTTGCCACGACGTCTCTTGGTCATCTGGCCCACAACATATCCCTTGATCCCTATGAAGTTGCTCTTCAAGAACTTGAAACCACCATGCGCTGGCCTCACGGTGGGCGCCAACTGTCATGGACTTAATACGGCGGATGCCCTAGTGAAAGCACTTAGGTGTGGAGCCATTGCAGCTAGGTTAGCTTGAAGGGGTTAATCGGGACAAAGGACACAGAGAGTTTATACTGGTTCGGCCCCTCTCAACGAGGTAAAGGCTTACTCCAGTTTGGGATTGTATTGCTTGGGTTTCGATTACCAAGGAGCGAATACACTTGACCTAGTTCTCGATCTCTTGTTTCTTGTCTTAACCCGCCAGCGGGTCAGCCCTTTATATACATAGGTTGATGCCCGGCGGCTTACAGAGTCCCGGCCGGCTCATACACAATGTGTCCGGCTCGGTGACTTACTAAGCTTGCCTTCCAATACAAGTTAAACATAGGCGGTTCATCCTCTTGGGCCTCAAGTCTCGGGGCCTTGGGCCTTCAATAGGCTTGCTTCATGACCCGCCATCTTCATATTTGAGTCGCCAGCGGTATGACCTGGCCCCTCCTGGGCGGGTCATACCCAATAGTTATATCCCCAACATAACCCCAAAATGATAGTGGCAAATCGGTAAGAGACATCATATAGCACACCATATATAATAAAGTACGGTTACAACGTTCAGACACACCATTACGCTGTGGTGTTCCAGGTGGCGTGAGTTGTGAAACTTATTCCACATTTTTATATGAAGGCCAAACTCGTAACTCAAATATTTGCCTCCGCGATCAGATCGTAGAAACTTTATTTTCTTGTTACGATGATTCTCCACTTTACTCTGAAATTCTTTAAACTTTTCAAATGTTTCAGACATGTGTTTCATTAAGTAGATATACCCATATCTACTCAAATCATCTGTGGAGGTCAGAAAATAATGATACCCGCCGCGTGCTTCAATACTCATCGGACCGCATACATCGGTATGTATTATTTCCAATAAGTCATTAGCTCGTTCCATAGTTCCAGGGAATGGAGTTTTAGTCATCTTGCCCATGAGGCATGGTTTGCATGTATCAAATGATTATTAATCAAGTGATTCAAAAGTTCATCTGTATGGAGTTTCTTCATGCGCTTTACACGAATATGACCTAAACGTCGGTGCCACAAATATGTTGCACTATCATTATCAACTTTGTATCTTTTAGCATCAATATTATGAATATGTGTATTACTACGATCAAGATTCAATAAACCATTCACATTGGGTGTATGACCATAGAAGGTTTTATTCATGTAAACAGAACAACAATTATTCTCTGACTTAAATGAATAAATTTATTGCAATAAACATGCTCTAATCATATCCATGCTCAACGCAAACACCAAATAACATTTATTTAGGTTCAACACTAATCCCGAAGGTAGAGGGGGTGTGGGATGGTGATCATATCAACCTTGGAATCATTTCCAACACACATCATCACCTCGCTTTTAACTAGTCTCTACAACTCCTATTTCGAGTTACTAATCTTAGCAACTGAACCGGTATCTGATACCCAGGGGCTACTATGAATACTAGTAAGGTACACATACATAACATGTATATCAAACATACCTTTGTTCACTTTCCCATCGTTCTTATCCGCCAAGTATTTTGGGCAGTTCCGCTTTCAGTGACCATTTCCTTTGCAGTAGAGGCACTTAGTTTCAGGCTTGGGTTCAGCTTTGGGCTTCTTCACGGGAGTCGCAACTTTCTTGCCATTCTTCTTAAAGTTCCCTTTCTTTCCCTTGCCCTTTTTCTTGAAACTAGTGTGTCGGATTCGGGGTTCCACATACCCTTGAGAGGTTCGAACTCTGGGGTGCGTGTGAAGAACTCTCTCTCCCTAGTCTGCCTGCTCAACGATTCCATGGCCTAGATCAACGCACCCAAGGGACAAGAGACACATGGATTTATCCTGGTTCGGGCCACCTTACGGTGTAATACCCTACTCCAGCTTTGTGGTGGATTGCCTCGAGGGGCAGAGGATGAACTAGTACAGTGGTAGAACAGCCTCAGGAGGTGAGGTGTTCTTGAGCTCGATGAGCTAATGAGGTGGTCAGTGGTGGAATCGATCTGTCCAAGATGGTGGTGGCTAAGTCCTATTTATAGTGGCCTTGGTCCTCTTCCCAAATGTAGGCGGGAAGGGATCCCACAAAGGCCAAATTTGAAGGGAGACAACTAGTACAAGCTATCCTGACAAAAGTAGTCTTCGCCTGCAAAAGGCTCTGGTCGTGACGCTACAGTGGGCTCCGGGATGACCTCCGTCCTGCCGGTCTTGGTCTTGTTACACCGGAATGGAAACCTTTGCTTGATTCCTCGGGATTCCGCGCCTACACTTGCCTCCTTAGCACCAAAGAGGAAACTGGTACACTGTGCCCGCTGGCGCCCGCTTGGCCTTGGTCGTCATGGCTCACATCATGTGAACCTCACGAGGTGAACCTTGCATAGATATATCCGCTCCTCGGGAGCCAGCCTAGCGAGGCTGCCCCTAGGGAGGCCTTGGTGTTGTCCGCCTCGCGAGGCTTGGCCCCTCGCGAGGGTCTTGAGTTGTTGCTGCCGAAGCTGGGCCGTACCGGGCCTTTGATGGAGCCATGCCACAGGCCGCATGTAGGCAAGTCTGGGTACCCCTGTTCCCAGGAAGCCAACAGTAGCCCCCGGGCCCAAGGCACGCTCGAACTTGGCTTCGAGGCGAAGCCAAAAGGCAAGTGCGGAGCGCCGCGGGCCCCAACCGCCTGCGACCTGGTTGATGCATGGCGATTGATGGGACATGGGCGCCTCCACTTCCCCATGCTGCCTCAGCAACCGTTCTCACCTGACAAAAGGCTGGCGCATGCTACAGAGCTTTCATTGCCCTTCCTTCGTCTTGCTCCAGATCCCCTTCTCCTTCTCGCCCAAAGAGACTCCAGATCCACCAGAACTCTTCCCCGAGCCCGTGGCTGATGGACATCGACAAGGCGAAGGCCGTGCGCTTGCCCTCCTGGTTCGAGCCTGCCCTGAGCGCGTCTACGGTCTCGGAGAAAAACCTCGCCGCTGTGCTCCTAGTGACGGCGGACAACAGCAACGAGGAGGGAGAGACAGCGCTCCGGGCCGGCTCCGTCAAGCCGAAAACCTTGAGTGGTACCTTCTGTGCCCTCTGCTTGCATAGCGTCTTCGCGGGGCTGGTCCCCTGAGGGAGTCCTGGATTAGGGGGTGTCCGGATGGCCGGACTATGACCTTTGGCCGGACTCCTGGACTATGAAGATACAAGATTGAAGACTTCGTCCCGTGTCCGGATGGGACTTTCCTTGGCGTGGAAGGCAAGCTTGGCGATATGGATATGTAGATCTCCTTCCGTTGTAACCGAATTCGTAACCCTAACCTCTCCATTGTCTATATAAACCGGAGGGTTTTAGTCCCAGAGGACGAACAACAATCATACCATAGGCTAGCTTCTAGGGTTTAGCCTCTCCGATCTCGTGGTAGATCTACTCTTGTACTACCCATATCATCAATATTAATCAAGCAGTGAGTAGGGTTTTACCTCCATCGAGAGGGCCCGAACCTGGGTAAAAACATCGTGTCCCTTGTCTCCTGTTACCATCCGCCTAGACGCACGCCTCGGGACCCCTACCGAGATCCGCGTTTTGACACCGACATTGGTGCTTTCATTGAGAGTTCCTCTGCGTCGTTGCGTCTTTAGGCCCGATGGCTCCTCCGATCATCAACAACGATGTGCTCCAGGGTGAGACTTTTCTCCCGGACAGATCTTCAGATTCGCGGCTTGCATCGCGGGCCAATTCGTTTGGCCACCTAGAGCAGATTGAAGCTTCGCCCACAGCCATCGTGTCAGATTTGAAGTTTGAACTACACGGCCCGATGTCCGCGGAGACTTGATCTTCGATGGGTTCGAGCCACAGCCAAGCGTGACTGCTACGATGGGCATGATCTAGCTTTCCGCCACAACAAGGTGTCCTCGAGGCTGCCGCTGTGTCCGCCTCGACCCTTAGCTCGGAGCCAATCGCGCTTATCGAGGATGGGTGGTCGGACACCGCCTCGGGGCTCTGCGGTCTATATGGCGATCGAGACGTAACACCATACCTGTCCTTTTCAAGCTCGTGGACTCTAAGGTGCCGGACTTTTCTCGGACTCCGAGCCTTCCTGCACTTCCGCCTAATCGAATCCGAGGCGCCGATCGTGGAATTCATCGCCGGACATCTTTTTCAAGACTCGCCTTTTGGCGACATCCTGAATTCACTAAAGTCTCTCTCTTTCAGAGAGCCCTGGCTGGATTATGGTCGAAGGTTGGGATGCGACGCGAAGAAATTCAAAGCCCACCCACCACCCACTTCAGAGCCACCGCCGATGATTTAACCCACATGCTCGACTTCGACCAAGACATCGACGGTATGGACGACGATGCGAGTGAGACGCATTAAGGACCAAATACCATAGGGCACTGGAAGGCCACCTCGTCATACGACATATACATGATGGACATCCCAAAAGATGGGAATGGCGATGGAACAACGGAGGATGACCCCTCTGTTGGGGAACGTAGTAATTTCAAAAAAATTCCTACGCACACGCAAGGATCATGGTGATGCATAGCAACGAGAGGGGAGAGTATTGTCCACGCACTGCGTGAGACCGTAGCAGAAGCGTTATGACAACGCGGTTGATGTAGTCGTACATCTTCACGATCCGACCGATCCAAGAACCGAACGTCACGGCACCTCCGAAGTTCAGCACACGTTCAGCTCGTTGGCGATCCCCGGACTCCGATCCAAAGCAAAGTGTCGGGGATGAGTTCCACGACGACGGGCGCAGGGTGACGATGATGAAGTTCTACCGGCTGCCAGGGCTTCACCTAAACTCCGCGACAATATGGACCGAGGTGGAATATGGTGGAGGGGCACCAGACACGGCTAAGGAATGATCAATAGATCAACTTGTGTGTCATGGGGTGCCCCTGCCCCGTATATAAAGGAGCAAGGGAGGTGCGCCGGCCTGGGAGGGGCGACCATGAGGAGAGTCCTACTCCCACCGGGAGTAGGATTCCCCCTTCCAAGTAGTAGGAGTAGGAGTCAAGGAAAGGGGAAGAGAAGAGAAGGAAGGAGGGCGCAGCCCCTCCCAGTCCACCCGGACTAGGCCTTGGGGGCGCCCAACCTCCTCTCTCTTTCCCCTAAAGCCCAATAAGGCCCATATACTCCCCGGCAAATTCCCGTGAATCCTCCTGCATCTCAAAAATACCCAAATCACTCGGAACCTTTCCGAACTCCGAATATAGTTGTCCAATATATCGATCTTTACGTCTCAACCATTTCGAGACTCCTCGTCATGTCCCCGATCTCATCCGAGACTCCGAACTCCTTCGGTACATCAAAACTCATAAACTCATAATATAATCATCGCCGAAACCTTGTTGTTATGCGGATTCTACGGGTTCGAGAACTATGTAGACATGACCTAGAACTATTCTCGGTCAATAACCAATAGCGGAACCTCGACGCTCATATTGGCTCCTTACATATTCTACGTAAGATCTTTATCGGTCAAACCGCATAACAACATACGTTGTTCCCTTTGTCATCGGTATGTTACTTCTTCCGAGATTCGATCGTCGGTATCTTAATACCTAGTTTAATCTCAATTCTGGCAAGTCTCTTTGCTCGTTACGTAATGCATCATTCCGTAACTAACTCATTAGCTACATTGCTTGCAAGGCTTATAGTGATGTGCATTACCGAGAGGGCTCAGAGATACCTCTCCGAGCAATCGGAGTGACAAAACCTAATCTTTAAATACGCCAACCCAACATGTACCTTTTGGAGACACCTGTAGTACTCCTTTATAATCACCCGATTCACGTTGTGACGTTTGGTAGCACCCAAAGTGTTCCTCGAAACGGAGTTGCATAATCTCATAGTTACAGTGGAACATGTATAAGTCATGAAGAAAGCAATAGCAACATACTAAACGATCAAGTGCTAAGCTAACGGAATGGGTCAAGTCAATCACATCATTCTCCTAATGATGTGATCCTGCTAATCAAATGACAACTCATGTCTATGGCTAGGAAACTTAACCATCTTTGATTAACGAGCTAGTCAAGTAGAGAGCATACTAGTGACACTATGTTTGTCTATGTATTCACACACATGTATTATGTTTCCGGTTAATACAATTCTAGCATGAATAATAAACATTTATCATGAAATAAGGAAATAAATAATAACTTTATTATTGCCTCTAGGGCATATTTCCTTCAGTCTCCCACTTGCACTAGAGTCAATAATCTAGTTCACATCGCCATGTGATTTAACACCAATATTCATATCTGTATATGATTAACACCCATAGTTCACATCTTCATGTGACCAACACCCAAAAGGGTTTACTAGAGTAAATAATCTAGTTCACATAGCTATGTGATTAACACCCAAAGAGTATTGAGGTGTGATCATGTTTTGCTCGTGAGAGAAGCTTAGTCAGCAGATTACATCACATTCAGATCCGTATGTATTTTGCAAATTTCTATGTCAACAATGCTCTGCACAAAGCTACTTCTAGCTAATTGCTCCCACTTTCAATATGTATCCAGATTGAGACTTAGAGTCATCCGGATCAGTGTAAAAGTTTGCACCGATGTAACTTCTACAACGAACTCTTTTATCACCTCCATAATCGAGAAACATCTTCTTAGTCCTCACTAAGGATATTCTTGACCGTTTTCTAGTGATCTACTATTATATCAAAATTGTATTCCTCCGCCAAACTTAGAGCAAGGTATACAATAGGTGCAGTTCTGACATAGCATACTTTATAGAACCTATGACTGAGGCATAGGGAATGACTTTTTCATTCTCTTTCTATTTTACGCCTTTTGGTCGGGTCTTGAGTCTTACTCAACTTCACACCTTGCAACACAGTGCAAGAACTCCTTCTTTGACTGTTCCATTTTGAACTATTTCAAAAAAAATTATCAAGGTATGTATTTATTGAAAAATCTTATAAAGCGTCTTGATCTATCTATATAGATCTTGATGCTCAATATGTAAAAAACTCTTATTCAAGTATCCTTTCATGCTATCCAGAATTTCTATATCATTTCCAATCAACAATATGTCATCCACATATAATATTAGAAATGCCATGAGCTCCCACTCACTTTCTTGTAAATACAGGCTTCTCCGAAAGTCTGTATAAAACCATATGCTTTGATCAACTCATCAAGCATATATTCCAACTCCGAGATGCTTGCACCAGTCCATAGATGGATCGCTGGAGCTTGCACATTTTGTTAGCACCTTTAGGATCGACAAAACCTCTTGTTGCATCATATACAACTCTTCTTTAATAAATCCATTAAGGAATGCAGTTTTGTTTAACCATTTGCCAGATTTCATAAAATGCGGCAATTCCTAACATGATTCGGACAGACTTAAGCATAGATACGAGTGAGAAACTCTCATGGTAGACAACACCTTGAACTTGTCGAAAAACCTTTTTATGCGACAATTCTAGCTTTGTAGATAGTAACACTATCGTCATAGTCTTCCTCTTGAAGATCCATTTAATCTTAATGTCTCGCGATCATTGGGCAAGTCAATCAAAGTCCATACTTTGTTTTCATACATGGATCTCATCTCAGATCTCATGGCCTCAAGCCATTTTGCGGAATCTGGGCTCACCATCGCTTCCTCATAGTTCGTAGGTTTATCATGGTCTAGTAACATGACTTCCAGAACAGGATTACCGTACGACTACAGTGCGCATCAGTACTCTGGAAGACCTACGAGGTTCTGTAATAACTTGATCTGAAGTTTCATGATCATCATCATTAACTTCCTCACTAATTGGTGTAAGAATCACTGGAACTGATTTCTGTGATGAATTACATTCCAATTCGGGAGAAGGTACAATTACCTTATCAAGTTCTACTTTCCTCCCACTCACTTCTTTCGAGAGAAACTCCTTCTCTAGAAAGGATCCATTCTTAGCAACGAATGTTTTACCTTCAGATCTGTGATAGAAGGTGTACCTTATGATTTCCTTTGGGTATTCTATGAAGACGCACTTCTCCGATTTGGGTTCGAGCTTATCGGGTTGAAAACCTTTTCATATAAGCATCGCAACTCCAAACTTTAAGAAACGACTGACTTAGGTTTATTGCTAAACCATAGTTCATACGGTGTTGTCTCAACGGATTTAGATGGTGCCCTATTTAACGTGAATGCATTTGTCTCTAATGCATAACCCCAAAAGCGATAGTGGTAAACCGATAAGAGACATCATAAATGCGCACCATATCTAGTAAGGAAATACGATTCGACGTTTGGACACACCATTACATTGTGGTGTTCGGTGGCGTGCGTTGAAACTATTTCAAATTGTTTCAAATAAAGACCAAACTACGTAACTCCAAATATTCATCTCCACGATCAGCTCGTAGAAACTTTATTTTCTTGTTACGATGATTCCCCACTTCACTCTGAAATTCTTTGAACTTTTCAAATGTTTCAGAGTAATGTTTCATCAAGCAGATATGCCCATATCTGCTTAAATCATCTGTGAAGGTCAGAAAATAACGATACACGCCACGAGCATCAACGCTCATTGGATTGCATACATCGGTATGTATTATTTCCAATAAGTCAGTAGCTTGTTCCATTGTTCCGGAGAAGCGGAGTTTTAGTCATCTTGCCCAAAAGGCACGGTTCGCAAGCATCAAATGATTCATAACCAAAGTGATTCCAAAATCCATCTTTATGGAGTTTCTTCATGCACTTTACACCGATATGACTCCAAGCGGCGGTGCCACAAATAAGTTGCACTATCATTATTAACTTTGCATCTTTTTGGCATCAATATTATGAATATGTGTATCACTACGATCGAGATCCAACAAATTATTTTCATTGGGTGTATAACCATCGGAAGGTTTTATTCATGTAAACAGAATAACAATTTATTCTCTGTTTTAGATGAATAATCGTATCGCATAATAAACATGATCTAATCATATTTATGCTCAGCGTAAACACCAAATAACAATTATTTAGGTTCAACACTAATCTCGAAAAAATATAGGGAGTGTACGATGATGATCATATCAATTTTGGAACTACTTCCAACACCCATCGTCACTTCCCTCAACTAGTATCTATTTATTATGTTACTCCTGTTTGAGTTACTAATCTTAGCAACCGAACAAGTATCAAATACTGTGGGCTACTATAAACACTAACAAGGCACACATCAATAATCTGTATATCAAAATATACCCTTGTTCACTTTGCCATCCTTTTATCTACCAAATATTCGTGACATTTCCGCTTCCGGTGACCATTTCCTTGGCGATTATAAGCTTTTCGGTTTAGAGCTTTGGTTCAGCTTTGGGCTTCTTCGTGGGAGTGACAACTTGTTTACCATTCTACTTGAAGTTCCCTTTCTTTCCCTTTGCCCTTTTCTTGAAACTAGTGGTCTTGTCAATCATCAACACTTGATGCTCTTTCTTGATTTCTACCTTCACGATTTCAACATCACGAAGAGCTTTTGGGAATAGTTCCCTTGCATATTATAGTTCATCACGACGTTCTACTAACTTGGTGATGGTGACTAGAGAATTCTGTCAATCACTATCTTATCTGGAAGATTAACCCCCACTTGATTCAAGCGATTGAAGTACCCAGACAATCTGATCACATGCTCACTAGTTGAGCGATTCTCCTCCATCTTTTAGCTATAGAACTTGTTGGAGACTTCATATCTCTCAACTTGGGTATTTGCTTGAAATATTAACTTCAACTCCTGGAACATCTCATATGGTCCATGACATTCAAAATGTCATTGAAGTCCCGATTCTAAGCCGTTAAGCATGGTGCACTAAACTATCAAGTAGTCATCATATTGAGCTAGCCAAAGCGTTCATAACGCCTCATACCGCTCTCCTGCAATAGGTCTGCATCACCTAGCGGTGCATCAAGGACATAATTCTTCTCAGGCAGCAATGAGGATAAACCTCAGATCACGGATCCAATCCACATCATTGCTACTAACATTTTTCAACATAACTTTTCTCTAGGAACATATATAAAAACATAGGGAAGCAAAAACATAGGGAAGCAACAACGCGAGCTATTGATCTACAACATAATTTTCAAAATACTACCAGGACTAAGTTCATGATAAATTAAAGTTCAATTAATCATATTACTTAAGAACTCCCACTTAGACAGACATCTCTCTAGTCATCTAAGTGATCACGTGATCCAAATCACTAAACCATGTCCGATCATCACGTGAGATGGAGTAGTTTTCAATGGTGAACATCACTATGTTGATCATATCTACTATATGATTCACGCTTGACCTTTCGGTCTCCGTGTTCCGAGGCCATATACATTATATGCTAGGCTCGTCAAGTTTAACTCGAGTATTCAGCGTGTGCAAGCTGTTTTGCACCGTTGTATTTGAACGTAGAACCTATCACACCCGATCATCATTGGTGTCTCAAAGACGAAGAACTTTCGCAACGGTGCATACTCGGGGAGAACACTTCTTGATAATTTTAGTGAGAGATCATCTTAAAATGCTACCGTCAATCAAAGCAAGATAAGATGCATAAAGGATAAACATCACATGCAATCAATATAAGTGATATGATATGGCCATCATCATCTTGTGCTTGTGATCTCCATCTCCGGCTAATCATCGTGATCACCATCGTCACCGCGCGACACCTTGATCTCCATCATAGTATCATTGTCGTTACGCCATCTATTGCTTTCACGACTATCGCTACCGCTTAGTGATAAAGTAGCAAAGCAATTACAGGCGTTTGCATTTCATACAATAAAGCGACAACCATATGGCTCCCGCCCGATTGCCGATAACCCGGTTACAAAACATGATCATCTCATACAATAAAATATAGCATCACGCCTTGACCATATCACATCACAACATGCCCTGCAAAAACAAGTTAGGCGTCCTCTACTTTGTTGTTGCAAATTTTACGTGGCTGCTACGGAAATTTGAGCAAGAACCGTTCTTACCTATGCATCAAAACCACAGCGATAGTTCGTCAAGTTAGTGCTGTTTTAACCTTCGCAAGGACCGGCGTAGCCACACTCAGTTCAACTAAAGTTGGAGAAAGCAGACACCGCCAGCCACACGTATTGCAAAGCACGCGTCGGTAGAACCAGTCTCGCGTAAGCGTCTGGCGTAATGTCGGTCCGGGCCGCTTCATCCAACAATACCGCTTGAACCAAAGTATGACATCTTTGGCAAGTAGTATGACTTGTATCGCCCACAACTCACTTGTGTTCTACTCGTGCATAAACATCAACGCATAAAACCAGGCTCGGATGCCACTTTGTTGGGGAACGTAGTAATTTCAAAAATTTCCCTACGACACGCAAGGATCATGGTGATGCATAGCGAGAGGAGAGTATTGTCCACGCACCCTCGTGAGACCGTAAGCGTAAGCGTTATGACAACGCTGTTGATGTAGTCGTGCGTCTTCACGATCCGACCGATCCAAGTACCGAACGTGGGCACCTCCGAGTTCAGCACTGCGTTCAGCTCGATGGCGATCCCCGGACTCGATCCAAAGAAAGTGTCGGGGATGAGTTCCACAACCTGACGGTGTGGTGACGATGATGATGTTCTACCGGCGCAGGGCTTCGCCTAAACACCGCGACGATATGACCGAGGTGGAATATGGTGGAGGGGGGCACCGCACATGGCTAAGGAACGATCACGTAGATCAACTTGTGTGTCATGGGGTGCCCTCCTGCCCCCGTATATAAAGGAGCAAGGGAGGGGGCGGCCGGCCTAGGAGGGGACGCACTAAGGAGTCCTACTCCCACCGGAGTAGGATTCCCCCCTTCAAGTAGTAGGAGTATGAGTCAAGGAAGGGAAGAGAAGAGAAGGAAGGAGGGCAGCCCCTCCCTAGTCAATTCGGACTAGGCCTTGGGGCGAGCCAACCTCTCCTCTCTCTTTCCCCTAAAGCCCAATAAGGCCCATATACTCCCGGCGAATTCCTCGTAACTCTCCGGTATTCCTAAAAATACCGAATCACTCGGAACCTTCCGAACTCCGAATATGGTGCGTCAATATATCGATCTTTACGTCTCGACCATTTCGAGACTCCTCGTCATGTCCCCGATCTCATCCGGGACTCCGAACTCCTTCGGTACATCAAAACTCATAAACTCATAATATAAGCTGTCATCGAAACCTTAAGCGTGCGGACCCTCACGGGTTCGAGAACTATGTAGACATGACCTAGAACTATTCTCGGTCAATAACCAATAAGCGGAACCTGGATGCTCATATTGGCTCCTACATATTCTACGAAGATCTTTATCGGTCAAACCGCATAACAACATCACGTTGTTCCCTTTGTCATCGGTATGTTACTTGTCCGAGATCTGATCGTCGGTATCTTAATACCTAGTTTAATCTCGTTACGGCAAGTCTCTTTACTGAATTCGTAATGCATCATTCCGTAACTAACTCATTAGCTACATTGCTTGCAAGGCTTATAGTGATGTGCATTACCGAGAGGGCCGGAGATACCTCTCCCACAATCGGAGTGACAAAACCTAATCTCAAAATATGCCAACCCAACATGTACCTTTGGAGACACCTGTAGTACTCCTTTATAATCACCCGATTCTACGTTGTGACGTTTGGTAGCACCAAAGTGTTCCTCCAATAGCAGGGAATTGCATAATCTCATAGTTACTGAGGAACATGTATAAGTCATGAAGAAAGCAATAGCAACATACTAAACGATCAAGTGCTAAGCTAACGGAATGGGTCAAGTCAATCACATCATTCTCCTAATGATGTGATCCCGATTAATCAAATGACAACTCATGTCTATGGCTAGGAAACTTAACCATCTTTGATTAACGAGCTAGTCAAGTAGAGGCATACTAGTGACACTATGTTTGTCTATGTATTCACACATGTATTATGTTTCCGGTTAATACAATTCTAGCATGAATAATAAACATTTATCATGAAATAAGGAAATAAATAATAACTTTATTATTGCCTCTAGGGCATATTTCCTTCACCCTCCAAGAAACAGCCTAAGCACCGGCGTCAACGGCGCCGCTCTAAATCCCGCCACAGCAAAAACGGTGATTCCGGCACGGGTGACAATAACACCCCGGAAAGTGCCGAAGACAACCCCTCCAAAGCAGGATTCACAGGAGGATGGAGAAGCCAGCCCTCATGAGAGAGAGGCGAAGAGAGGTAGAGGATTTATAATTACATGCCTCCCTTCAAGATGAGGCAAGCCTCGATGATTTACTTAAATGCCGCGTGCCGAGGATCCCGTCGAACAAGAGCGTTTCAAAGCGAGGCTTATGGGCTACCTGACAAGCAGCCTCAAGAAAAGCAAGAATGACTTAGAGCCGACCAAGACTTGGTTAGTCGATGATGGACTGAAGTCCTTGCACCAAGAGTATGAACTCGGCGCCTCCAAGAGCTACCCAAAACGCAGCTACTCCCCGATTAGAGGAGGAAGCACCCAAACCTACATCACCACTCACCGAGCATGATACGGCCCGGACCAAGCCACCTCGTCGCCGGAGATAGAGGCCTCTCGCCCCTAACTAAAAGTCGCACCAGTAGCTCAAAAAATACCAAGGCGCTGAAATACGCTGCACTGGGCGAGATATATTGGTGGACAAGGCAGGAAAAATAAGATCGATCTACGATCGTGGGCGCCCATGACACGCGTGATTTATGTAATCACACGCCGGGATATGGCAACTCAGTAGGGCGAAATGATGAGACAAAGCTCATTCGAAATGTGTCGTGATGTAGCCCAATATCTGAGCGCCTACATGCCCACTATGCTTCACGGATGAAGTGATGGATCATCAAATCACGAAGGTTTCAAACGTAGAACATTGAATCATCACGATGGCACAATGCACTCCTGCGGTTTGGATCAAGGACTATCTCCTTCACATCCACATGGCCCATGGTTGATGATCTACCGCCATCAAATACCTCCCACTCAAGCTTAAAGGACCAGCCCGGCATTGGCTTAACTGCTTGCCGCGAAGTCAATTGGTTGTTGGGAAGACACGAAGCCGCATTCTTGACAATTTCCGGGGCACATATGTGCGACCACCGAACGCCGATGACCTAAGCCACATAATCCAAGAGCTGCAGGAATCGCCGGACAATTCTGGACACGGTTCCTAACCAAGAAAAATCAAATCGCCGATTGTCCGGATGCAGAGAGGCCCTTGCAGCCTTCAAACACAACATCCGCGACGAGTGGCTTGCCCGGCACCTAGGACAGGAAAAGCCGAAATCCATGGCAGCCCTCACAACACTCATGACCCGCTTTTGCGCGGGAGAGGACAGCTGGCTAGCTGTAGTAACAACATGACCAAGAGCCCTGGTAATTCGGATACCAAGGACAACAATGGTAGGTCACGTCGCAACAAGCACAAGTGCCGCATTAACGGTGATAATGCTGAGGATACGGCAGCCAATGCCGGATTCAGAGGCTCTAAACCGATCGTTGGAAAAAGCCATTTAAAAGAAATACTCGGGCCCGTCTAATTTGGACCCGAATACTTTCGATCGCTCGTGCGGATACACGGCACCCCGAAAAACCAGCCAACCACACCAACATGGATTGTTGGGTGTTCAAGCAGCATGCAAGTTAAATGCGAAAACAATGACAAGGGCTGCATAAGCGATGACGAGGAGGAGGAGCCCGGCCGCCCCAACAATAGAGGATGAAGGCCTTCCCCCACAAGTGCGGACGGTGAACATGATATGCAACCCACATACCCAAAAGGGAGGCGGAAGCGTGCACTAAAGGGCGTATATGCGATGGAGCGGTCGCCCCAAAGTTCAACCCGTGGTCTTCCTGCCCGATCACTTTTGATCGAAGGACCACCCACTAGCATCCGCCATGGCGGATTCGCGCGTGGTTCTAGACCCAATCATTGGCCATTTCACCTCACTAGAGTCCTAATGGGCGGCGGCGGCAACCTGAACCTCGCTTTATCGGGATACAAAGGTCATAAAATGGGCATAGACCCATCAAGGATTAAACCCACGAAGCGACCTTTTAAAGGCATCATACCAGGTGTAGAGGCCAAGCTATGCATGCTCGCCAGTTACACTTGAAGTGGTCTTGGATCCCCGGATAACTTCGAAGTGAGGAGTTAATCTTCGACATAGTCCGTTCGCGATCGCTATCACGCCTGCCGAGACGAACCGCATTCGCAAAGTTCAATGCGGATTGCACTTTCGCATACCTCAAGCTCAAGATGCGGGCCCTCGAGTCATTACGGTCAATGGAAATATCGAACGCTCTCTCCGGACGGAGGAGCATACGGCAACCCTACATGGCGGAGGTACAAAGCAGCATGTCAAGGCAATTCTCGGTCCAGCCATTAAGCGTCCGGACACCGTCAAGCGGCGCCGGAGCAACCCACAACCAGACCGCTGGCGTTTAGGAGCTCGGCGTAGCAATGCGGCCCTAACTGACCCTCGCGAAATTGCGAAACCCGATCGCAGCGTACATAACTATGCTCTGGAAATACCATGGGCATAGGGAGAACACGACAACGGCATGCCGGCGGCTCAACCGCACCGGGGGCTCCGATTGTCATTCTTTTCTTTCTTCTTCCTTTTTTTCTTTGAGGACTCCGTTCTCCACGAAGCCCCTGTCCGTGATAGAATCGCCCGAACACACGATGCAACCGGGGAAGCGACTCGTCAGTGTCGGTGGTCTCTATTACGAAGCGGTATACTGTTTTACATACCATCCCTTGACTTACCCACGGAAGGACATGTTAAAGTCCGTCCCTTGCTTATCGCACTATTTGTATCGTTACGCTCTTACTTGAGCCCTTTGAATAAACAATACATAGCTTACGCTATTATTGAATTCCTTTATATATATATATATATATATATATATATATATATATATATATATATATATATATATATATATATATATATATATATATATGTTCGATTATGACATTGTGCAACTGTACATCTTTAATGCAGACATACACCGAGGGCTTAAAGTACCCCACAATATGGTGTGATAAGTCGAACACTTTCACAGAGTGCGGCACCCCGAACTTATAGCATTATATGCATCGGCTCGAATCATGTCTTGGGTCAATAGTTGGGTTTGCCCGGCTCCCATGTTTTGGTACCTTATGTTCCGTTATATCGGCTATGGTATTGTTGGGAGAACCCTTTGCGATTGTGCCCGGTTGAGTTGGGTTAAGCACCTCGGTGGAGAAAGCTAAAACTGGCCGTCATGATAGAGGCGAGAGCGGTCGCTGTTCGAGAGGTTTGAGTCCCTAAAGACTTATGCCGCTTAGGCGAGATCGGCATTATCCGGCCTAGGCGTGGATAGCGCCCGAACCTTCGGTCTTAGAATACGAGGGGCTTCGCCGAAATTTAAAATTATAGAATTCTCTGGGTAAGTGAGAGTGTTCAAGCATTATAGTCGGTTGCCTTGTTACGTTTGCGTTGGCGCCTCATGAAAGGACCCAAGAATGGGAACAAGAGCGCTCAAGTTTATCCCGAACACCTATTTTCGTGGCATGATTTGAAGCCGACAACTTTCGCCATCTCTCAAATTTAATAAGCGGCCGCTGAAGGTAATATTTTAAATTCAAAAGTGTTGCTTAAGCGCATATGAACAAGTTTTTCAAATGCGGGATAACAAATCTTGAGTCTATTAAAATTACATCTTTTGAGCATTCACCGCTTATAAAATCGTGGGCACCCTTGAGGCATACTCATAATACATTTCGGGCTTGCGATGCTCCTTGCCGGTGGTGGTCCGTCCTTCACAAGCTTCTTAGCGTCCATCTTGCTGGTGCACCTTAGCGGGCAAGGGCCCTCTGAGCACCTTCGATGCAGAGCGGGCGCTTGATGACAAGCCTGGGCGGGCATCCACCAGCCGCCTTACCGGAAGTAGCTTCGGGCATGGCCTCCCGAGCCTGGTCGGACTACGAGACCCTTCATGGCTTGTTCGGCCACCTTATGAGAGCTCGACCAGTTGCTTGACTGGTCTCTCATAGGCACTGGGTATCCGCCTCAAAGATATCTGAGACCAGAACACCTTCTCCGTCAAGCTTCCCTCCTCGGCTCGGTAGAGAAAGTGGCAGCATCGGACACACCGAGGGGCAGATCTCGAATGCTCCCCGAGAGCTCAGGATTCGTGTAAGTACGGATAATTCACTTTCACAATGCCTTACTCGCCGCTATCTTCTTCATCGCCTCAATTCTGGAGGGCTTTTTGGCTTCAGCCTTAGCGGCTCGGGCGCTCTCAAGGCCGAGGCGAGCTCGGACTCTCCAGTCTTTGAGTCACGCTCCAAACTCTCGTGTTTTTCCACGAGAGGCCGAGTTCAAGCCGCACCTCCGCCACCAGCCTCCTGCTTCTCTCTCGCTGGTAGCCTCATGTCCGCATTACTTCCCTTGACACCGCTTCCTTCGTGGTCGCCACCTCGCTCGTGGCCCCTGCAATATCCACGTTATTCCTGTCATTTTTCAAGAACCACACCTTTTTTATATATATACTTACATAAGGTATTACTTACCTTCCTTGTCCTCGAGCTTCTTGGCAAGGCCGAGCTTGTTCTTAGGACCGCCGAGGCCTGCTTCAATTCATTAACCTCCGCCATGATCAAGGTCGGGCAGAGGTCAAAGAAAGACAGCACTGCATTCCCATATTGACACATTTATATTAGACTTCACAGATATCTTTTTGATCCTCGCCGCTTTTCTTTCCTAACACCAAACCGAGCATCAGGGGCCTCTCCTGTCTATGCGTAATATTTTTACATATTTTAAATACGCACTCAAAGCCTTGTTAGAAGGCTGGCACAGTTCGGCCAGCCCTCTCTTGGCATTGAACCTTACAGATCACCCCACTCATAATAGTCTGGTGCTCCTCAAGGATGGATGGCGCCGTTAAGTTAAACACCTCAAGCAGATTATCCGGTGCCTCCGGTTGGCGGAGGTCACTTGGCGTCGTAGGCTTGCCCTTCTTAGTGAGGGGGCCACGATGCCGGAACTGCAGTGAGTTCCGGTGCGATGTCGACCTAGGTGACCTAAAACATAGGTTTTATCCGCCTTTACCGCTCGAGTCAGGGAGGTCGCTTGCGGCGCCTCCGGACCATCTCCTCCTGGCTTGGCCCTTTTTGGGACGCCACCTCAAGGCGTCATCCATGTGGTAGCGAAGGAGAGGAGGCGGCGGAAGTGAAGTGCTGTTCACATCCGACGGATTCAAATAACCGCCGACGAAGTGTCGAGCCCGGCCTTGGGCGGACTGCATGATTATATCCGACGCCGAAGGCATTTGCAACAAAGGAATGCTATGAGTTATTTTGGTATCCGGAAACTTAGGATTTACGCTAGGGCTTGGCCTGAAAGGCCACTCTTCTTCGCCGTCGCCGGGCGGTGGAATAGTCCGGAGGGAGGGTCCTTCCCTTCTTGGACCTCCGCCTCCCCGATTGGGTCGGGCTTCCTTTTCTTCTCTCCCCCTGCTGGGGGAAAGACCTCTTTTTCCTCCTTGTCGTCTTCATGGGAGGAGTCCGCCTCGGGGTCATCGGACGGTGAGTCCGACACCGCCTGGCGTCTGGAACTCTTTCGAGTTTCCGTGGCCTGCTTGGCCTTCTTTCTCCGGCATCATAAGGTGCCGGAGCCAGCAACACTGGCCAAGTGGGCATCCGTTTGAGTCTTCCGGCAAGGGAGCCGACAGCCTGATCTGTCCGCCGCCGTCTTACGCCAATCCTCACAAAGGTAAGGGAGTTTAGATCCGCATAGAAGTCAAAACTATGAAAACAAGTGTCCCGTGAAGCAAAATAACTTACCGCTGCTGGCTTGGCGCGCTAGAATCCGCTGATCCTCAGAAGCGGATGCGGGGGCCTCGGCGCCTTGAACAAGACCTTCCGAGCGTCTTACGTATGTAGTGCCGAAGACCCCGTCAGAGTTTGGTGCTTTGCGCGGATCAAACTCCCACAAGCTGAAAGCTTCGTTGCTGTACGGAGGATTGGCGGATAAGCATGACCGGACTACATTGACGAGTTTTGAGCTTCTTGCTCACCGTGTTTTGGACACAAATTTGGGGTCCTGACAGCTCCTCGGATCGCCTGACGACAAGCCCGTCTCTTTCCGGGAGGTGAGCCGTAGGGAAGCTTGGATCGAATTGGGGCCGCTGCCCACTTAGGGTCACAGCGGCTCGGTGATGTAGAACCACCCGTTGCCACCCCTTTATGGTCTCCTGAAGGAGCCTCGAGCCATGTAACGTTGGGCATCACTGCCCGCCATGGCGCCTCACTCCGGCTTTGTTGCCGCCCACTATCTTGACTTGACACTCAAAGGTCTTCAACCATAAACCAAAGTGAAATTTGGATGCGAGAGGAAAGCCTCCGCACACGACGATAAACATCAAGATATTGAGGATGAAGTTTGGGGCCAGATCGTGGAAATCAGTGGTATAGAACATGAGTCCTTGACAAATGGGTGGAGTGGAAACCTAGTCCAGCTGGAGGAAGTGGGTGAGAAACACCACCCTCTCATGGGGCTGGGGTGGGATGAGCTGCCCTTTCTCAGGGAGCCGGTACTCGATGTCGTTAGACAAGTATCCGGCCTTCCTCAACTTCTTGATGCGTCCCTCCGTGACGGAGCAGACCATCCACTTGCCTCCCGCTCTGGACATGGCTGGAGGAGGTCGAGGTGAGATGTGCGGACTTGGGCGCTGGAGCTCGAGTGCGCAGGAATGGATAAGCAAAGGAGGAAGAAGGCATAGATGGAAAAAGGTGGATCCTTATCCCTTATATGGGCGGACGCAGCTAAGCGCCCCCACCAGCCCGGTAAAACTCGCTTATCTCCCCAAGCACCGTAAATTAATGGCGGCAGTTGGGTTACCCACGTCCGTATTGATGAGAATCCGGAATAAGGGGACACGATCTACTGCTTTGACAAGACGCGTTAAGTAAACCGCCTGCTAAGCGTCTTGAGGTGAGTACATGAAACGATTCGAATAAAGACTTGGCCCGTAAGCGTGATGGCACGCTCGCAGAATATGTCAGATTGATTTTGTGTAAATATTATTCTCTCTACGGTGTTATGTGGAAATTATTTGCGAGCCGCGGACAATGTCCTTATGTTCAAAAACTTCTATGAAGTATTTGGAGGAGGAACCCGCCTTTGCAATGCCGCAGACAATATGCTGGCATGGACTAATGCGTCATTGAAGCCCGGTTCAGGCCACCGAGGGAGTCCTCGATTAGGGGTGTCCGGATGGCCGGACTATGACCTGGCCGACTCACGGACTATGAAGATACAAGATTGAAGACTTCGTCCGTGTACGGATGGGACTTTCCTTGGCGTGGAAGGCAAGCTTGGCGACACGGATATGTAGATCTCCTTCGTTGTAACCCGACTCTGCGTAACCTAACCCTCTCGGTGTCTATATAAAGCGGAGGGTTTTAGTCCCAGAGGACGAACAACAATCATACCATAGGCTAGCTTCTAGGGTTTAGCCTCTAGATCTCGTGGTAGATCTACTCTTGTACTACCCATATCATCAATATTAATCAAGCTGTGAGTAGGTTTTACCTCCATCGAGAGGGCCCGAAGCTGGGTAAAAACATCGTGTCCCTTGTCTCTGTTACCATCCACCTAGACAGCATACACCCGAGACCCCTACTCGAGATCCGCCGGTTTTGACAATCCAAGGCACTACGTTGATGCAATGTTTTGACAACTTGATCCGATAACTCTAAGTCTCAACTGGGATACATATTGAAAAGTGTGAGCGATTAGCTAGAGCCAGTCCGTTAGCTTAGCATTGTAGACGCTATAGAAAATTTGCAAAATGACTTACATGTTCCTCGGATTCATGAATATGCAACCCTTAACGCGCACTGGCGATGACTAAAACGCTATGACTCACAAGCAAAAATATGATCACTATGGTGTGTTCTCGGTGTTAATCAAATAACGGGTTTGAACTAGATTATCGAGAGGTATCTCCGGCCCTCTTGTCATTTGATGAACGGGATCACATCAAGCCTTGGGAGAATGATGTTAGTTATGGACTAAGTAAGACCCATCTGAAAAGAGATTCTGGGTTTCTTAGTATATTGATTGAACTTAAAGATACACCGTGATCAATCTCGGCATTTATATGTAAAGGGAACTTTATACTTCATGACTTATGACCGATAAAGATCTTCAGAGAATATGGGGTGTCAATATGAGCATCTAGGTTCCGCTATTGGTTATCTGACCGTAGAGGTGTCTCGGCCATGGGTTCATATAGTTCTCGTAACTCCGTAGGGTCCGTATCGCTTTAATGTTCGCCCATGGGTCACGAGTATTTATTTTATATTGTGTATGAGTTATGTGATTTGATGACCGAATGTTGTTCTTTTAGTCCTGATGAGATCATGGACTGTTTGACGGACGAGGAGTCTCAAATGGTCGAGAGTGTGAAATATATAGACTTGATAGTATTGGACACCGAAGTGTTCTCTGGGGCTTATTAATCGGTGCATGTTCCATAGAGTTTGCAAACCGAGGCCGGCAGGGGTTCTGCACCAAGATCTCGGGAGTCCTTTATTGTAGGGTCCCTGAAAGACCAGCCCCTAGTGGCATGGGTGCAATTCTATACATGGATCAGAAGGGGGGAGGAAAGGATAAGCAGGAGAGAAAGGAAGGGGCACAAGTCATGCCCTCCGGATTCTTCTCCTTCCCATAAACCGACTTTGTATTCCTTCTCCCTCCGTGTTTAAAACATGGAAAGGGGGGTGGCTAGGATTAGGCCCTCAAGTAGGATTCTCCTACTTGGGGCGCCGGGCTCCTCGCTGCTCCCCTCCTCCCACCTATATATATGTGAGGGGGGCACCGCCAGAACACACAAGTCATCTATGAAGTAGCCATGTGTGTGCTCCATTCCAAGAGGGTCTTCACACACCCTGGCCATATCGTCAGAAAGTGCTTTAGTGCTAAGCAGCATACTTTAACTTCTCATCACCGCCGCCACACCGTCAGGCTAACGGGAACTCTCAGACTCCGCCTTCACCTCGACAAGATCTCATTGTTTTGATAACTACCGAGTTGAACGTGTGCTGGACGCAAGGAGGTGCCATAATCGCTCTCAAGGCCGCTTAAATTAAGGGCTGATGGCCTGATCTATTACCGAGGATCGCTCGATTACATCGGAGGAATCGCTAAGTCGGGCATAACGCTTCCGCCGTCTACTAGGAAGCACGGACACATGGGCTGCTCACCAAGCCGCTAAGGGCAGCATCCGCCACCAGATAGATTCATCTCCGTGATTGTAGGTAATTTTTTTCCGAGCAGATCGGTGATCTCTCAGATGTATCGGCCTCATTCTTTAAACTAAGCCGCTAGATCGATCAGACGTCAGCTCCGGGTTGCAAATAAAGTACGATCGGATTGAGCTTAAACCTCGATCGTAGAGGGAAATCATGTCCTACCTGATCACCCATCCGTCAGAAGGTCATGGAGGAACAAGCCGGTGACAATACTTTCCCCCCAAGTTAAGAACATATAAGTATGTTCAGATTTCCAAGTTTCGAGTAGCCGGATACCCATCTTTCGGGAAGAGACCTCATGTCCTCCGAACATAGAACCGGGCGTTGATCCTCAAAAATCCACTGTGTGACATTCCGGATCCTCGGGCCGGTGAGCTTGTAACATCGAAATTCTTTAAATCACTTCGACATGAGGTAGGGGTCAGGGTTCGGATTGATTAAATCCGCCACCCACCACAAGCAATAATATCTACTAAGCAATTCAAGTCCCATTCTAGATGTATGTGCGACTTTAATGTAAAATGTGCGGCAGTTAACCTCGAGGAAATGGTCCATCGTTTCTTTTTGGGCCAGATTCTCCTTGTTAAAGACCAGATTAAAGATTCCTCGACGACGCATTTACGGTTTCAAGCGGATTACATTGTCGCAACTCGATAATGAGGGAATCTCAAAGCCCTCAACTGCCGCCAGATACTACACTTTGCAGATTTGGCACACATCGCAGTGGCCGTAAGTACTACACAATGGAGAAAGCGCTCTGAAACCCGCAGCATAGGCCCCCTCGGTGGAACCATGGTCGCCTTTAAGCCAGCCCGGACGGACGGACAAAAGGGATGCACCCTTATGGGGCACCTGATCATCATCTCATGGACAAAAAAATCAAGCCCTTCATGCGGACATAGAACTGTCCTTAACGAGGAAAGGCTCGACAAGCCCCGCTAAATTCACATACGCCGAACACGAACAATCGAACCAACACACATGTAGCCTTCGGGCATGTTGGATAATCTTGCAGGTGAGCTAAGAGCCCAGCGAGAAAATCACCAAAATCACTCTAGAGAGGCATCACCTTTTGGAGGACAACGATCTCAACGCTTTTATGGTCTTCAAGACCTTCTTTTGACATAACCGTGCAAAGGGCATTACGCGCCCAATTCTACCAAGTCAACTAGGTAGCTGCAATAAATCCTTGCAGAATGATCTGGCTGATAACTTTCCAGCGCCGAGTAGCAGAACTCCAAGGTCTGTTCGAGTCCACGGGCAACGCACGGCTACCTGATCCCTAAACCCAATCTAAATGGGCGGTTTTCGGCTCACTAAAAGTGCTCATGGGCGGACGGCGGTGGGTGAACCTCATCTATGAAGACCACGCTCAATAAAGAAATGCCAAATGGGCGAAGTTAGCATTGAGCAAAGTAACACAACCTTTCAAGGCATTGTCCCCGATCGAGAAGCAAAGATGTAAGGGGAAAAATCAAACTAGAGCGTGGTATTGACACCTTGGTAGAACTATAGGTCCGAAGAGTTGCTCTTCCATGTGGCACCTTTCAACGGCGGGTAATTATCTGCGCCTGACCATACTGATGAGATGGCGAGATGCATTCACACACTTTCAAGCCATACCCCCATTACGGTGTATAGGAAGGCTCAAAATGCAGAGCTGGGCCAACGAAGTTATTACTATAATAACTGGTAGTGATCCGGATATAGCACTCGCGCGCGAAAACAAAACCGCCTCCACGGCCCTCGAGGCATTATCCGAGAGGCCCTTCGCGGGTACGAAAAGAATTAACTGCACTGCTTCGTTCCCACGGTGGATAGGGGAATGACCCGATCCTCGATATGAAGACCCCTAAGTCCACCTCCTTCCAAAGCGGTTCGGGGCCAGACGAAATAGTCAAATTTCAAGTCCACCAGAAAGCGGACCCCAAAAGAATAGCTTCCATCCGGAGAACACAGTGGATACGCGATCGGCCTGATCGCATTGCCTTGTGCGTGCAGCAGCGTTCCTGCGTGAAGGGGTAGGGACATCTTCGCTTTGGCACCGCCGCCGGATATGCGGGAATCCCACGCTATCTTTGGCCGAACCACAGTCTCAATATCTTTGAAGGATACAAACCGGGTCAAAGCGAACGACACTGCGGTGCGCCTTTTCGAACCCAAGCGACAAGCTATGGGGAGGAGCTAGCCAAAGCTACTTTCGGAAAATTTGCAGGTTTTATTAGAGAAATTAAACATCGGTCGAATTTTCTTGAGCAAACCTGAGTGATGGTGCGAAGAAGAGATAAATCCTGGCGCATGTAATATGCGATTTCGAAGACCTCAATAAAGGCTTGCCCCAAGGATCACTTTTCCCTTCCTCGTATTGACCCAGATTATTGATGCAACCGTGAGGGACCACGATTCACTATGTTTCCTCGGCCGCATAGTCCGGATACCATCAAATCAAGATGAAGGAATCCGACCAAGCATAGCATGACATTCATCACCCCATATAGGGCCCTTACTGCTTCCAAGACCTTTATGCGCTTTCCCGAGAGCTCAAAAGCGCATGGCGCCACTTACCAGCGCGCCAGATTCAAACATGCATGGAAAAGAAAAATCGGCAAGGCCGGTTGGAAAGCATATGTAGATGATGTGAGTCATCAAAACTAAGCTACGTCCCCGAGTCCTTTGGTGGAATGACCAACCTAGAACATATGACATACTGGCTCAATCGAGAAAATGTGTTTTGAGCGTCCCGCCCAAGAAACTTCATGGGTTCATCATTTCCAATAGAGGAATCAAAGCAAACCCAGCCAAAATCCGGAGCCACCATCACGATTGGCTACACCAGCTTAGAGACCTCAAGTAGGTCAAGAAGAAACTGAAATTTGGGTGTGTGGCGACTTTAAGCCATTTTATCTCTAGAATATGAGAAAAGGCATTGCCCTTTGTATGCGCCTACTCTCAACTTTGCACCAACCACTTTTGCATGAATGCCGGATGTTTGCAATGGCCAGGATTGGAAGAAATAAAAAACTTTGTTGTAAATGCTACGCCATAATCCTGGCGCGCCAAACCGGCCGTGAGCCTATGTTGCTGCTCTACATATCCATAACTCACACGGTGGTGAGTGCTTGGTGCTTTCATCCAATCCGCGAGAAGAAGAGGGACACAAATTCCCACTTCAAAACCCGTTATACTACTACATATCCCGGCCGGTCCTTATGCCATGCAAATCCCGATACCCACACTATCAAAAGATAGTGTATGCGGTCTTTATGGCATCCACGAAGCTGCGTCACTACTTTCCAAGAGTGCTCGAATTATGGTGGCTTCGAAGTACACTTACCACTCAATGACATCATACACAATCGTTCAACGATGCTGCATCGGGAGGAAGATTTGACAAAATGGGCCATTGAGCTCCACCGCCATTTGAAATAACATATAAGACAGCCGTAAAGAGCTATCAAATCTCGGTATTGGGCGCCTTAAATTCGCGAAAGGAATGAGGCCAAACTCCCTAAAAAGATGCGGCACATACTCCAAGCTGGGTGATGCACTTCAGCGGCTCTAAAATGCTAGCGGTATTTGAGGGTTGATGATCGTCCTGACATCCCCCGAGAGGGAATACTTTGATCCATTATGTGCTCCAAAATATTGTTACCACAGAACTCTAACAATGCAACCGAATACCCAGAGGCCCTATTGCCCACACGGTCTCACGGATGGCCGTCTCTATATGGGCATTCAATGCCTCGAGGTGCGGTGGGGATTCAAACCCTGCATAATATCCCAAATTAATGAGAATTCGATGCAAAAAGGTCCGAAGATGGCGGCGGCTTACACATAGCGCGCCGTACTCAAAATATTAGCTTTCGGTTTGAGGGGCCGAGGTTTTCATCCTGCGTGGTTCGAGAGAAGTAAATCAAGCGTGACGGACATCCACTTGCTCGCATTAGGCGCTAACACACGACCCACATCCCACACTAACACCTTTGTGGAAAAGGCTCTTCAAGCCATCATCGTGGCAATTAATGTGGCGGGACGAAACAGCAACACTAATCGGGCCGATCCTTACCCCAGATTCGAACAGTTCCGATTCGGAAGTATCGCCGGAGGCTCAAACACCCGAAACAACACCATCGGCCCATGAAATCATAATTTTGTAATTGCCCGATGGACTGAACCTCTCTCGCCTATCTCACACAGGAAGGAGCTCTACGGATGACGGTCCAGATTGAGGCGATCGTGATTGATTGACGTTCAAAAGCCTACAAAAGTTTATGAGGAGAAACTATACAAAAGAACAATACTACGAGTCCTTCAAAGATGTCATCTCCGAAGAAGATGAAGGATGGCAGCTCTTGGCGAAATACCGCTGGTCTTCATGGCCTGCCATCATCGCGGCCCGACCTTTCGGGCCCTTGTAAGCAAGAGCCTTCCGATACGAGGTTTCTTTTGTGCCACAGCACGAGAAACGAATATACGAGGACCTACGTCACGGTGACGTATGTTGGATGCCGACTTTTAGCCAATCAAAGCCATATCTGCAGAAGCTCTCTTTGCATCTGCAACCTGGTATCCCCATTACTTGGCGCTTTTTGCTGATGCAGGGAATTTGGACATGGTGAGGACCTGCCTCTTAAAGGGGGAAGCCATAAGAAAGAAGTATCTGTTGGTTATGGTTGACAAGTTCACTAAGTGGATAGAAGCCAAACCAGTCAAAACAGTTGAAGCCCGGACGGTCACTGAGACTTCATATCACGAGGAGTCATACACGCCATTATGGTGTCCCACACAGATATTAATACTGATAACTTGGCTCTAACTTTATGGCCGATGAAGTAGAAGCGAACTTGGTGTGCCAATTTGGGCGTCAAGCTCGACTACGCCTCAAGTATATCACCCTCGGACAAGCGGTCGAGGTCATACGGGCTAACGGCAACTGAGTATGAGCAGCATCAAACCAGAACTGGTCTGATCCCTACAATAATCCTTATAAGCCTTTGGGTTGAGAACTCGATTCCATACTACAGGGGGACTCGCGGACCCGCGCCCAATCGCCTGACCGGATATACACCTTTCTTCATGGTGTGCGGCGTGGGCTGATCTTATATGCGACCTTATTCACTTGTGACTCACCTCAGTGCGCGTATACGAAGAAGCGAAAGCCACGAGCTTCGTCGGCGGAGACGATCTGGGCGGCCAATTTGGAGAAGGGCGCAATGTTGCGAAAGGCCTGTTCCGCATTCGCGTTACACCAGCGACAAGCTCCGGGCGATATCAAAGCAAAGAAATGCACGGGCAAAAGACTTACAATTTACGGGAACTCGTTCTCACGCCTACGGAGAAGAAAAAGGGGACAAGCTCAAGCCCAAATGAGGAGGGTCCATACGTTATAGAGTGAAGTTCTCAGCGAGAGGAGCCCTATACGCCTTTATAATGCTTAGATGTCGCCTAGAGCCCAACCCATGGAACGCTGCCCGGCTCCGAAGATTTTACACCTAAGTCCACCCTCTTTTTGTTTCCTTCTTTCCTCCTTTTCACCTTTTTTTCCCTTTTCTCATTTTCATACGACTTCTAAAGCCTGTGTTTGGATAAACCGCACACCTAAGGGGTATACATCCTTAAATGTACATGCCCCACAATACCTGGGGGCTTCTTTTTCAGAAGCTTATTATTATTATTTTTCGAGCATCAAGCTCACCATATATATGTGTCACCTTCTCATATATGCCTTTTCTTTGCCATTATATGCACCTTTAGGACTTAAGTTTTTGCCAAGCTGAGTTGCCTGGCTCATGTGCTTATGCCCTACGTTTCCGCTTGTTCGGCTAGGGCATAAAGGGGGCACCTCTGCGATTGTTATAGCCGGGTCATCCGGACGTGTACCTCATACGGATGAAGCCGAAAGCTAGCGTTCTTAAGGGAATAATTGGTCGGCAGACAAAAGACGAACTACCCTCGTCGTAATATAAGCCCCCAAAATATAAAGTGAACTATGATTTTTAGCATCACAGCCCAGGCATGCACAACAACACATGCTAAGCCCAGGGAAAAGAACCCTTAACGGAACTATTCTCTCTGGAAGATGTTTCTTAAAATTAAATGTAATATAACATAACTTCGCGAATACAACTTATGCATTCAAGCAACTATGTTTTGACTGCCGAGGTTTCCATACTTACTTTGGTGTTTACACGCCCGGTATAGTGATAGGAAACACTTTCCGAACCTTAGGTTTGAATTTGAAACAAAAGTCTGCCATGACAATCGATTTTTACAATTAAAATTTTGGAGATAAGTTTGTCGATAAAGTACATTGGTACTTGGACTCAAAACTTCTTCTTCCTCTAGACCATCTAACGGGTTGTCTAGTTTACAATCCTGTTGTGAAAATTTAGCGGCCAACTTTACTTGAGTACGTTACCAAGGCCCGACCGAATTTCACATCCGCCGGATCCACGAGGTCCGAGCCAGCCCGTATGATTTGGATCAAGTCTAGTGTACCGTGTTTTCACCATGGCCCAGGCTTCTCGAGCACCTTCTCGGCATGCTGATACCTTCCACATTCCAAAACGACGCCGAGCTCCCTTGAACAAATTCACGAGCCCCTCCATACTTCCTGGAGGAGAATCGACTGGCCATAAAGCCTTAGCCATACTCCTAAGTGCTCGCCGCGCTCACTGGTGAACTTGGGATAGCTCTTGCAGCAAATCGCCTTGAAATTCGGACACTTCTCCTTCGGGCAGCCCAATCAATAAGCCTACAGGGACACACTGGTAAAACAAACAATTCCTTTCATAAAGGGGCCATATGATAGATAGGTTAAAGCACATACTAAATATGCATGCCTTCGAGCTTTCTACCATTTTTCCTTCAAGGCATCCGAAGCAATTTGGGCTTTCCCACATCTTCCCAGGTTCTTAGCCTTGCTGGATGTTTGGTATCCTGTTGTTTGTTTTTCTCATTAATGGTCAGAGTGTTAACCACCGGTGTTAACCGGCTGACTTCTTCACCCTTGGCATGTTCTTTGGCCGCCTCGGCAGCTTTAGCCTACTCCCCTCCAGCGGTTTTACATTCCTTTCTTCATCAGCAGAACAATGCATATTTACAAAACATTATCGATGCAGAATCGTACTTTCCGGACACTGTTGTGCTTACCATCAGATGCCTTCCTCGGTTTCTTCAAAATTTTCGATTCGGCGGTAACTTTCAGTCGGCAGCTTGGTTCGGTATTCGCAAGCTCCTTGATCGGCATATTGTTCCTCTCAAGTTGATGTACACGATTATACTTGACCCTTAAATCAGTTGGGCCAGCCAGCTACTTCCAGAAAGCTCGAGGACTACTTTGGCATATGATTATCTACACAATAATTCTTACCCGCATATCCTTTGAAAGCTAGTGAGTGGCTCCAGCAAGCCCATCCCGGGTAGCTCGGATGTATCCATCCGCTGAGCTAAAGGCATTGAATGCCTCTTCGGTGAATATGGGGTCACGCATAGCTGCCCTCCCGGCGGTAGATGGTTCATTGCACTCTCACTTGAAGTTGAGTAGCGGATACATTATCCGAATCTTGGAGAGAGAGGACAATCGACATTGCACCGATGTCGGCTTTCGGGCCTGGAGGCGGTCAAAGGTGCGGATAATTTGATGCATGACCAGGTGGAGTTCTACCGGACCTTGCAGTCCGGCCGAATGCTCTTCCTGAAATGTGGCATTGTGAGGAAGCGTCACAATTGAGTGCGAGTGCCATAGGGCATACTAAAAACCATACCTCTTTGATGAAGGCTCGGCCAATATTGCCATCCGCCTTTCTTTTCAAAGACCAGCCCTCACTGTGACGCTTACGCCCTCTTAAGGGGCGTTTACAGTGCAGGCGTGGCCGAGGCGGCGCCGCCCTTTGGAGCATGAGATAGTCGCGATTGGGTGAGGCGCAATGGGGAGAAAAGAAAAGCTCTTGTTGAAGAGATGTCTCTGGTCACTTACGTGGGAGGAGGCATGATGGATGTCGGCTATGATGTCTACTTATGTAATGCCGTAGCGTGGCTTATAGCTTCCGGGATAATCATGCTACAGGTAATCCCGCTAATCGTGCCATGACACCTCGATTCTTTACATTGCTATCCTGCACTTAATAATTGAAACCGATTAGAAATTCAAACTTAAAAATAAAGTCAAAGCGGTAAAAGTTTTCAAAAAAATAAAAAACAAAAATGTTAAATTGGTTAGGAATATTACAAATGAAAGTATGGTGCAACAAACCCAATTTTATAAAATGCCTAAGTAATTTAAAATGAATTAAGCAGAAAAGAAAATAAATAAAAAGAAAGAAAATACAAAAGAAGAAAACAACAAAAGAAAGAAGAAAGAAAAGGAAAAGGACACCACCGCCCGCCTCTCTACCACCACTCTCGATGGGATCCCAGGGCAACCATGGCATTTGGCCTTACGCCCTTGTCCAAACGACAGCGCTTCGATCCTTGCCGCCGCATACACGCCTTCGTCCTTGACACCCAACCTGGCGCCCAAATCCCTCGTCGGACACGCCTATTGCTTCGCCTTCTCCCCTTACCCGGACTGCCTAAATCGCCGTCATACGCAGCAGCGCCCGCCTTGGGTTTATCCACCCAGCCAGGACGTGCTACTGCACCGCCGCCTTGCCTGAGTCCGCCAGCCTCGCCAGTCGTCGTTTGCCAGCGCGCCGCCCGTCATCGCCGCCGCCTCGACCCGACTCCCGTCGCCCGGCCCGGGCGCGCCAGCGCGGACCTCCCAGCGGGACTGCCTCCCACGATCGCTCGTCTGCATCCCCGTCCTCACTCCTCGGCCGGGCGCACGCCATGAGCCACGCCGCCTTCCTTACACGCCAATCGGTCGCACCGCCCGTACTCCCTCTCCCCGTCTGGAAAGCAGCGTCAGCGCATCGTCATAGCCCTACTAAAGCGTCCTTACCTCCACCACGTCCTTGGCCTTCAGCGCTCGCAGCATAAATATCCTGTGCAACCTTGTCCCTTGGCCGCTTCCGTCGTCCAGCGCCTACCTGTACCATGACCAATACCGTTCTGCACCCTTTGCGCTTTCGCCTTGAAATATGAGGCCTCCAATGGATTGCCTTGCTTACCCAAGCTGCTTGCCCAGCGCGCCGATAGCCCTACGCTTGGAAACGATGTGCGAACTACGCCCGATTCGGCGCCCTCGGTAGGCCCCGGCCTTACGTGCCCACTATGGCCATGGGCCTATGACAGCAGAGGTCCCACCCCCAAAAGCGTTAAAAAATGATATAAAAAAGAGGCATAAAAAAATTATATTAATTAATTAATTAAATTAATTAACTTAAGTAGATTGAGTTTAATTAACAAATCATTTAACTAACTAGTTAGACACCCACTTGAATTAGTCTTGAACAATGGCGATTAGGACCCACATATGGGTTTGACTAGAATCCATTGACTAGTTGATTCTTGCCGACATCACCCACGACATCATCTGACGTCATAATTGCATTTCTAATTAAATTAATTCTATTAATTCTAAAAATAAATTAAATCTTTAAAATTAATATAAAATAATCCGTGGCTTTCGGATGAAATACTTTGTACATGAAAGTTGCTCGGAAACGGCAGGCGAGGCCAGTCGGATATATGCAGCCCGTTCGTCCGCTCGCACCCTAACCTATCGAACTGGCAACGCCACATAACTTTCCCCTCTGGCTCCTGCACTTTGAAAACCACGAAACAGGAATACTTTCCGGATGGTTTTCCAGCCGTCGATGTCGGCTACTACGCGTTAGAGGCACACCTAACACCACTCATTGTCACGTCACGCATCATCGTGTTATGTTTGCATTGTATTCATTGTTTCTTACCCCCTCTTATCTCCGTTAGGTAGAACCCTACGAGGCCAAGCTGCTAACTTGCTTGATTCGACTCACGGAGTTTGGTGACCCCTCTCTCTCTTGCGAAGCAGGCTTGACCCCCCCCTTGATCGCGAGATATCGCCATATACTCTCCTCTATACTGCTTTCTTTCATTAGAGTAGTGTAGCATATTCTTTGCTTTCCGTTATTCCTATCTGATGCATAGCCTGTTTTTTGCTTCCTACGGTGATACCTTACTGCATTCCATTACTTGCCTAGTATAGGATGCTAGTATTTCCATCTGTGGCCCTACATTCTTGTCGAAATCTGGCATGCTATACTATCGGTAGCCGTGATCACTCGGGAGGTGATCATGGGTATATACCTATACTCTTATACATGATACGTATGTGGTGACTAAGGCAGATTGGCTCGTTGGGAGTGCTGTGAGTGGATCTTTGAGGCGGGCTTGACAGGGCAGGTTGAGACCACCTAGGAGAGGTGGGCCTGGCCATGATACGGCGATCAGCGAGATACTGCTGCAGCTGCGAGATCTTGGTATTTGATCTGAGGTTGGGTAGTTGACCTTACTCTTGCACTAACGCCACGTGGGGACGAGATATAGGCAGCGGCCAGGCATACGTGCTATCGGCCGAAGCATTTTGTGACGTCGTGGCCCAGGCGGCCTTGTGGGCCGGATTGGGCGATAAGCCTGCTCTTGTATTAAGAGGGCTAGATTACGCTTTCGGCCGCCCTACTTAGCGTCTGCGGTGTGCTAAGGCGATGGGCCCCGGACCACAATAACGCTTAGGTTTAGGCCCAGCGTCTTTACGACCTACTGTTATGCCTAGGTGGGGCTGCGGCGTGTTGATCTTCAGCGCTGACCGGGCATGACTTAGGGAAAGTGTCGGTCCGACCAAATGGGATCGGCGTGTAGCCGGGTAATGTGGTTTGCACCCTGCAGTGAAGTTAATCTATTGAATAGCCGTGATCTTGATAGGGCGACTTAGAGTTGTACCTTGACCTTATGACAACTAGAACCCGGATACTTAATAAAACACACCCCTTCAAGTGCGAGATACAACCCGGTGGTCGCTCTCTCTCGGGGAGTTTACGAGGAGGATCGTGGGTGGGATTATTCTATGTGATGCTACTTGGAGGACTTGGTCTACTCTCTCCACATGTTGCAAGGTTGAGGCTTGCCGGAAGCGTAGTCTTGACGGCGGATTTAGCTATCCCCTCTTATTAAGCATTGCGAGATTCGGTCCTTGATATGGCCCTTTACACATATATCCATGCATATGTAGTGTAGCTCCTTGCTTGCGAGTACTTTGGATGAAGTACTCACGGTTGCCTTATTCCCCTTTTCCCCCTTTCTCTACTGCGAATTGCTTTGACGGCTTAGGCTGATGGAGCCCGGGGCAGAGCGCCACCGTCGGTGGCGACTACCTTGCTTGAGGTGCCTACTACTACGTGCGACCATGTTGGCGACCAGGGGAAGTAGTTAGGAGGATCCCAGGCGGGAGGCCTGCGCCTCTTCGATCATGTATCGGTTTGTGCTAGCCTTCTTAAGAGCAAACTTGATTTTAACTTATATGCGTACTCCGAGATATTGTTGCTTAAATTGACTTCGTCTATATGATCGAGCACTTGTATTCGAGCCCTCGAGGCCTGGCTTGTATTATGATGCTTGTATGACTTATTTATGTTTTAGAGTTGTGTTGTGATATCTTCCGTTGAGTCACGATCTTGATGCATTACACGTTTGCGTGCATGATTTAGTGTCTACGATTGAATCAGAGGCGTCCACTCTTCGCGATAAAGACCCCCTCAACCAAAGCTCTATAAATATGTCCGGATCCTCTTGAATCCGGGAGGATCTAGGTCGCGGTGGTCCTCCGGCTTGGCGGGCGAACTATAGATCCCTTCGACCTTTCTCCATTCTTGTTAAGAATAGTGGGATTAAGTTGAACAACCGCGACTCAAGGGAAAAGATTGAAGTGAGGGCGCTAATGATCAAAAAACTCACCCATTCAGCGGTGTTGTACATGGAAAAGACCTTCGCACTTACAACTTAGAGGCGGTAAGATCTTCCTTCCCCCTTTGTAAAGGTCGGCCAACATGGCGACCAAAGCGGCAAAGTTGTCTAGACCCTTGCGGCCGTAGCGTGATGCGTCATCTTCCCCGTTGTAATTCCATATGGGGAGTCCTCGGGATTGGAGTGGCTAGACGCCTCGCGTTATTGAAATCGCCATCACTTCAACTATAGACAATCCGGAGTGAGCGAGTATTTTTATCTTGCTCATTAACTTCTTGACCTTCTGATGTCTACTAGGCAACCTTCTTCTTGTAGACGTTGTTGGGCCTGCAAGTGCAGAGGTTTGTAGGACAGTAGCAAATTTCCCTCAAGTGGATGACCTAATGTTTATCAATCCGTGGGGAGGCGTGGGATGAAGATGGTCTCTCTCAAGCAACCCTGCATCCAAATAACAAGAGTCTCTTGTGTCCCCAACACACCCAATACAATAGTAGAATTGTATGGAATTAGCACTAGTTCGGCGAAGAGATGGTGATACAAGTGCAATATGGATGGTAGGTATAGGTTTTTTGTAATCTGAAATTATAAAAACAACACGGTAACAAGTAGTAAAAGTGGCGTGGCAATGGTATTGCAATGCGTTGAAACAAGGCCCTAAGGTTCATACTTCCACTAGTGCAAGTTCTCTCAACAATAATAACATAATTGGATCATATAACTATCCCTCGACATGCAACAAAGAGTCACTCCAAAGACACTAATAGAGGAGAACAAAGCAGAAGAGATTATGGTAGGGTGCGAAACCACCTCAAAGTTATCCTTTAAATCGATGGAAGTCTATACAAAAGTCCGTAGTAAAATAACACGAAGCTAATATTCTTTAAGTTCGATCTATCATAGAGTTCATACTAGAATAACACCTTAAGACACAAATCAACCAAAACCCTAATGTCACCTAGATACTCAATGTCACCACAAGTATCCACGGGTATGATTATACGATATGCATCACACAATCTCAGATTCATATATTCAACCAACACAAAGAACTTCAAAGAGTGCCCCAAAGTTTCTATCATCGCGAGTCAAAGGCAAGCGTGTGCCAACCCCTATGCATAAGTTTACAAGGTCACTTTGAACCCTTAAGTTGATCACCAAAACATACATCAAGTGGATCACGTGATATCCCATTGTCACCATAGATAAGCACTTGCAAGACATACATCAAGTGTTCTCAAATCCTTAAAGACTCAATACGATAAGATAACTTCAAAGGGAAAACTCAATCCATTACAAGAGAGTAGAGGGGGAGAAACATCATAAGATCCAACTATAACAGCAAAGCTCACGATACATCAAGATCGTGCTAATTCAAGAACACGAGAGAGAGAGAGAGAGAGAGAGATCAAACACGCAGCTACTGTACATACCCTCACTCGAGGGTGAACTACTCCCTCCTCGTCATGGAGAGCGCCGGGATGATGAAGATGGCCATCGATGAGGATCCCCCTAACTGCGGCAGGTGCCGAACAGAGGTCTCGATTGGTTTTGGTGGCTCTGAGAGGCTTGCGTGCGGCGGAACTCCGATCTATTATGTTTTACGGAGGTTTCAGGTATTTATAGGATTTTTTGGCGTAGGTCTCATGTCGAGGAGGTCTCGGGTTGTCCATACAAGGCGAGAGGGCCCATGCGGGTGGGCGCGCCCCCCACCCTCGTGGGCAGCCCGGGACTCTCCTGGTCCAACTCTTTTACTCCAGGGGCTTCTTTTGGTCCAAAAAAAATCATCAAAAATTGGCACGTCAATTGGACTCCGTTTGGTTTTCCTTTTCTGCAAAACTTAGAAACAAGGAAGAAACAGAAACTGGCACTGGGCTCTAGGTTAATAGGTTAGTCCCAAAAATCATATAAAATAGCATAATATAATAGCATGAATACTTCATAAATTATAGATACACGTTGGAGTGATCAGCATCCCCAAGCTTAATTCACCTTAGTCCTCGGTAGGTAAATGATAAAAGAAATAATTTATGAAGTGTGAATGCACTATAGCAAGTGCATAAGATTTTGATCAATGATAGTTCCAATCACTTTTTCTAGCATCATTATATATCATAACAGTAGCTCATATCTTAAAGCTTCTCATGATCAAGTAACAAACTATTCACATGTTAAAGTATAGATCATAAACTTTCTTGAAAACTAACAAACCATGTTATTAGTCATCAAACAATTACAATTCATCTTATTTTTAGGAAGAGTCTATGTCAGAGCTTTGATTTAGCAAATCCCACATACTCAACTATCATATAGTCTTCCATGATTGCTACCACTCAAAGCATATTTTTAGAACAAATAGTATTCATCGAACACAGAGAGAAGATAGGGGCTTAATGTTTACGCCTCCCAACCTTTTACCTCAAGGGTAATGTCCTTAATAATAATTCATGCTCAAATATATTCGAATGGCCATATATGCTTAGATCTTTCCATCACATGATGCTTGAACTAAAGAGGTGGAGTTGGAATGAGAAGGAATACTATTGACTCTTGCATAAAAGTAAAGAGATAGGCCCTGTGAGAGGGAGGCGAGGGATTGTGAGAGGTGCGAGCTCGAAGCAAAAACAAAGATGAAAATAATTTTTGAGAGGTATGCTTTTATTGTCAACATAACGACCAAGAGTTCCCAATATCTTCCATACTAGATACATTATAGGCGGTTCCCCACCTTGAGAAAGGTAAATTTTTCACTCCCCTCCACCAACATTCACACTCCACGGCTTGTCCGAAACAACAGCAGAGTGCCGTCCAACTATCAACATTCCTGAGGAGTTTGTTTAAATTATTTGCAATTTGTTTTTGATCTTTTCATCATAGGGTTGGGCATCCCGAGTTACCAGCCATTTTTCGTGAATGATGAGCGGAGTCCACTCATCGTGAGAATAACCCACCTAGCATGGAAGATACCGCTAGCCCCTAGTGGCTACATGAGCGATTCAGGGCAGACAAAACATATGTATTATTTGAAGGTTTAGAGTTTGGCATTACCATGCAAATTTACTTGGAGCAATGGGTAAATACCACGCATATAGATAGATATGGTGGACACTCATGGAAGAAACTTGGTTCAAGGAATTTGGATGCACAAGCGGTATTCCCGCTTAAAATACGGATATTCTGGCTAGCAAAGATTCTAAATAGCAAGCACCACATGTTAGAGGATCCATAACAATATAACTTCTATACAAATATACCCAAGCATAACTCATTATGTTGTCTTCCTTGTCCAACTTCAACTAATTTTCCCAGGTTTGAAAATAATTAATGGGGCTCACAATCATAGAAGATGTCCAAGATGTATATTTATATGTGAAATCTCTCTTCCTTCAATATTCTTTCATGAATTGTTCAAGTGACCAATACAACGTTTGCTAACCTTCAATAAATTTACCACCTCTACTTCTTATATGTAAAGTCATTACTCCCCATGGGATAAGCATATGAAACATATATAAATTCAGATCTATGATGTTCAACTCATTCAACCATTTACTCATAGGATATAAGTGAAGCACACGAGTAAATGACAAACTACTCCAAAAAGATATAAGTGAAGATCAATGAGTAGTTAAATAATTATGTAGCTATGTGAAGACTCTCTAAAATTTAAGAATTTCATATCTTGGTATTTTATTCAAACAGCCAGAAACGCTAAATAAAATAAAACGACGCTCCAAAGCAAAACACATATCATGTGGTGAATAAAAATATAGCTCCAAGTAAAGTTACCGATGAATGAAGGCGAAGAGGGATGCCAGCGGGGGCATCCCCAAGCTTAAACTCTTAGTTTGTCCTTGAATATAACCTTGGGGTGCCTTGGGCATCCCCGAGATTAGGCTCTTGCCACTCCTTATTCCATAGTCCATCGAATCTTTACCCAAAACTTGAAAACTTCACAACAAAAACTCAACAGAAACTCGTAAGCTCCGTTAGCGAAAGAAAACAAAACACCACTTCAAGGTACTGTAATGAACTCATTCTTTATTTATATTGGTGTTAAACCTACTGTATTCCAACTTCTCTATGGTTTATAAACTATTTTACTAGCCATAGATTCATCAAAATAAGCAAACAACACACGAAAAACAGAATCTGTCAAAAACAGAACAGTCTGTAGTAATCTGTAACTAACGCAAACTTCTGGAACTCAAAAAATTCAGACAAAATAGGAAGACCTAGACAATTTGTTTATTGATCTGATGCAATTGGAATCAATATTTTATCACATTCTGGTGATTTTTAACAATTGTTTTTGTGAACATAAAGTTTCTGGAATTTTCAGCAAGATCAAATAACTATCATCCAAGAAGATCCTATAGGTTTAACTTGGCACAAACACTAATTAAAACATAAAACCACATCTAACCAGAGGCTAGATGATTTATTTATTACTAAGCAGAATCAAAAATCAAGAAACTAAAATAAAATTGGGCTGCCTCCCAACAAGCGCTAACGTTTAACGCCCCTAGCTAGGCATGATGATTTCAATGATGCTCTCATAAAAGATAGGGATTGAAACATAAAGGGAGCATCATGAAGAAAATGACTAGAACATTTAAGTCTAGCCCACTTCTTATGCTTAGGGATTTTGTGAGCAAACAACTTATGAGAACAATAATCAACTAGCATAGGAAGGCAAAACAAGCATAACTTCAAAACTTTAAGCACATAGAGAGGAAACTTGATATTATTGCAATTCCTACAAGCATATATTCCTCCCTCATAATAATTTTCAGTAGAATCATGAATGAATTCAACAATATAACCAGCACCTAAAGCATTCTTTTCATGATCTACAAGCATAGAAATTTTATTACTCTCCACATAAGCAAATTTCTTCTCATGAACAATAGTGGGAGCAAACTCAACAAAATAATTATCATGTGAGGCATAGTCCAATTGAAAACTAAAATCATGATGACAAGTTTCATGGTTATCATTATTCTTAATATCATACAAGTCATCACAATAATCATCATAGATAGCCACTTTGTTCTCATAATCAATTGGAACCTCTTCCGAAATAGTGGATTCATCACTGAATAAAGTCATGACCTCTCCAAATCCACTTCCATAATTATCACAATAATATTCAACATCCTTCAAAATAGTGGGATCATTACTTCCTAAAGTTGACACTCTTCCAAACCCACTTTCATCAATATAATCATCATAAATAGGAGGCATGCTATCATCATAATAAATTTGCTCATCAAAACTTGGGGACAAAACATATCATCTTCATCAAACATAGCATAGCATCCCAAGCTTGTGGCTTTGCATATCATTAGCATCATGGATATTCATAGAATTCATACTAACAACATTGCAATGATGAACATCGTTCACATAATTTATGCGAAGCATTCTATGTAATTCTTCTTCTAGTACTTGAGCACAGTTTTCCTTCCCATCATTTTCACGAAAGACATTAAAAAGATGAAGCATATGAGGCACCATTAATTCCATTTTTTTGTAGTTTTCTTTTATAGACTAAAGTAGTGATAAAACAAGAAACTAAAAGATTCGATTGCAAGATCTAAAGATATACCTTCAAGCACTCACCTCCCAGACTTGGCGCGAGAAAAAAGAGCTTGATGTCTACTACACACAACCTTCTTCTTGTAGGCGTTGTTTGGGCCTCCAAGTGCAGAGGTTTGTAGGACAGTAACAAATTTCCCACAAGTGGATGACCTAAAGGTTTATCAATCCGTAGGAGGCATAGGATGAAGATGGTCTCTCTCAAGCAACCCTGCATCCAAATAACAAAGAGTCTCTTGTGTCCCCAACACACCCAATACAATGGTAAATTGTATAGGTGCGCACTAGTTCGGCGAAGAGATGGTGATACAAGTGCAATATGGATGGTAGGTATAGGTTTTTGTAATCTGAAATTATAAAAACAGCACGGTAACAAGTAGTAAAAGTGAGCGTAAACGGTATTGCAATGCGTTGAAACAAGGCCTAAGGTTCATACTTCCACTAGTGCAAGTTCTCTCAACAATAATAACATAATTGGATCATATAACTATCCCTCAACATGCAACAAAGAGTCACTCCAAAGACACTAATAGAGGAGAACAAAGCGAAGAGATTATGGTAGATGCTGAAACCACCTCAAAGTTATCCTTTACGATCGATCTATTCAAAAGTCCGTAGTAAAATAACACGAAGCTATTCTTTTCAGATTCGATCTATCATAGAGTTACGTACTAGAATAACACCTAAGACACAAATCAACCAAAACCCTAATGTCACCTAGATACTCCAATGTCACCACAAGTATCCACGGGTATGATTATACGATATGCATCCACACCAATCTCAGATTCATATATTCAACCAACACAAGAACTTCAAAGAAGTGCCCAAAGTTTTCATCGCAGAGTCAAAGGCGATGAAGCGTGTGCCAACCCTATGCATAAGTTTACAAGGTCCTTTGAACCCTTAAGTTGATCACCAAAACAGCATACATCAAGTGGATCACGTGATATCCCATTGTCACCACCGATAAGCACATGCAAGACATACATCAAGTGTTCTCAAATCCTTAAAGACTCAATCTAATAAGATAACTTCAAAGGGGAAAACTCAATCCATTACAAGAGAGTAGAGAGGGAAGAAACTTCATAAGATCCAACTATAATAGCAAAGCTCACGATACATCGAATGGAAGTGCTAATTCAGGGCTGCAGAGAGAGAGAGAGAGAGAGATCAAACACATAGCTACTTGGTACATACCCTCAACCCCGAGGGTGAACTACTCCCTCCTGCGTCATGGAGGCGGCAGGGATGATGAAGATGGCCCGGTGAGGGATCCCCTTACGTGAGGTCTTGGTGAGATCCCAATTGGTTTTTGGTGGCTACTGAGGCTGTGCAGCGTGGAACTCCCGATCTATTACATTTTACGTCATGTGGGGTTTCAATTATTTATAGGATTTTTTGGCGTGAGTCTCACGTCAGGGAGGTCTCGGGTTGTCCGCGAGGCACGAGGCCCACGCCCGGGGGTGGCGCGCCACCACCCTCGTGGGCGGTCACTCTCTGGCCCAACTCTTGCCTTTTTACTCAGGAGGCTTCTTTTGGTCCAGAAAAAATCATCAAAAATTGGCACGTCAATTGGACTTTCCGTTTGGTTTTCTTTTTCGCAAAACTTAAAAACAAGGAAAAGCAATGACCTTTGGGCTCTAGGTTAATAGGTTAGTCCCAAAAATCATATAAAATAGCATATAAATGCATATAAAACATCCTAGAAGGATAATATAATAGCATGAATACTTCATAAATTATAGATACGTTGGAGACGTATCACCTTCGCACTCTCTTCCTCTTCGAGGCTTCGGGGACGCCAGCTGGTGCGTTTCTTTAATGGGGCACTAGGGAATTCAGGAAGGCCTTGTCGGATTGGGTCCGGGAGAACAACGTCTTCAATATAAACCACTCTGAGGGCCACTCTTCGGATGCCTTCTTGGTCTTAGGGGACAGGTATCCTGTCTGCAGGCTATGCGCCATACTTCAACGTAGCCCACCTCGAATATGGATCCCTCTTGGGAGCGAGGGCGAAGGCAGAAAATTTTCCTCCATAACTCAAATGGGCCTCATGACCTAGGAACAGCTTCGCAAAGCAAGCGGCCAGAAAGCCTGCGATATGCGAGAGAATGGAGCACAGCATAAGATTGTATGCAGTTGGAGGCCATAATACTCGAGGAGACCTCAGAGGAAAGGGTGGATTGGAAATCCAACGCCTTTTAACAGGAAGGAAACGAAGCACACTCGCTCCCCCTCGGTAGGATTGGGGAAGTTTGCCGCTAGGGCTTTGCCGTTGATGGAAGTTAATCCCGCCGGAACGGGGACTAGATCAAGCCAGGGAGGAATATCCTGGCGTCTAGTCACAAGCAATTAAATTCCGGCTAGGCGTGGGAAGCCCGGCGGCTCCATAATCACCTTTTCGAGGTATTAGAGGCGTGGGGGCGGGAGGAAGAAGCTGGGGCGCTTAGCCATGTTTAGCAGCGGTTTCTTGTGGCGAAGCTCTAAGGATTTTCACTTTGGTGTGGAATGGCATCCGAGATTAAATATCCTTAAATAGGCATGCCAGTACATGGCGGGTGTTATGTGTAAAATACTTGGACCCTTGAGACGTCCATTAAATCCGACACGTAGCGTGGGCAGAAATGACGATGGTGAAAGCCAAAAGATATAATATTTAATGTAAAAGTCGAGGTTATGCAGAAGGACCCCACCTTACAAAGACCAAGGAATGTAAAGAATCACAGTTCTTTTGGCTCGAGGGGCGCTTTGAAGTATTAGGGAGGAGGAACCCGCCTTGCAATGTCAGAAGACAATCTACACACGGACCGGACACATCGTCATTGAAGTGCAGTTCTAGAGACTCTTGAGAGTCTCTGGATTAAAGGGGGGTCCCCAGGCGTCGGTCAGGAGCTGTGTGACATGGGCGGGCCCGATGGGACGTGAAGATACAAGATGAAGACTTTCCCCCATGTCGGGATGGGACTCTCCTTTCGTGGATGGCAAGCTTGGCGTTACATATGAAGATTCCTTTATTTGTAAACACGACTACTGTGCAACCTAGGCCCCTCCGGTCTCTATATAAACCGGAGGGTTTGATCCATAGAGGCAATCACAATCATACTGAGCTAGACATCTAGGTTTTTAACGATTACAATCTCGAGGTAGATCAACTCTTGTAACCCTTATATTCGCCGAAGTCAATCAGCGGGGAAGTAGGGTAAAAACCTCCATTAAGAGGGCCCGAAGCATTGGGTAAACATCGTGTCCCGTCTCCTATGCAACCTTCGATCCTCGGGAAGCGCTGTTCGGGACCCCTCTACCGAGATCTTCCGGGTTTGACACCGACACCTCCCGACGGCGGCGACGACCCAAGCGAGCATCCGATTCGAGGTAGTCGCCGCGCCTAGCCCGGGGAGTTACCACGAGGTCCAAGGCACCACCCGAAAGAAGCCACGTAGGGGTCCAGAAGGCCAGGTCGACGCCGATCTCTCAAGGTGATGCCTCGCTTCGGCCCGTAAGCCGGCGCATAGCTTGAGATCCGGCCAGCAGTGCCCTTGTCTGCCACAGGGGGCTCCGCATGTGGCGCCCCAGCCAGCGAAGCCTTGAGCATGGTGCTTGAGCGAGGGTGAGGAGTATCTTTGCCGTGGAAGCGATAAGTGCTCCGCCTTGATCTTTTGTTCCATGTCCTTGCCGTAGTTTCTTGATGCCTCCCTCTTGTACGGTTAGGCCATTGCCGATGGTGTGAAAGAAAGAAGAGGAGAGTGGCCGATCCCCAAGACCCGGCAGCTTTGCAGCGGCCCGTGGTACCACCTCGACAGCGGAAGGATGATGATGGCTCTCGGCGCCACGTGGGTCATCCTCGCAAGACTCGGAGGCCTGGCCTCAGGAGAAAGCAGTCTCTGTAGTCAGGCCGGCTCCGGAGGTGCTCGCCCTCAGCCTGCCTCCCGAGGTCCCGAAGGCTCAGGAGCCCCCTGCCATCTCTGCTGCTGCCGACTTGCCGATCCTGGCGTTGGTGCTGCCTCCTCCCCCTTCCATCACGCTTGGGCGCCTTAATCCTCCCGCTTTGGTGCTGCTGGAGGAGGCTCTTTACGCGATGACCGGCCCAACCATTCGCGACAACCTTCAAGTGCCGACCGTCGTCACGGCATTAGGGCGCCTAAAGAAGTTGATCTCCGGGATAGCTGCGATCCGGCCCAGCGTCTGTCGGGCGGCATGGGCAGACCATAGCAGCCTCCGAGGGGAGCGAGCAGAGTGTCGGCACGGCGCGCCGCCCGACGGCATCTGGCGTTAAGAAGGATCTGGTGCCAAGAGATGTAAGCCGTAGGGGCGGCCGAAGGCCAACTTTAGAGAACCTACTGCCGCGACAAGCAGACAATAGACGTAGAGGCTCGCAAATTTCGTGCGGTATGAAAGCGTGGTAGGAGAAGCTCAAGGCTTTCGGTAAGATGGTTTTTGGCCCAGTGACACCGAAATGGAGCAGCCGACTTTGACGCAGGAAGCGGGCCAGCAGCGGTGCAGCGCTGGAGAAGCTGAAGGAGGAGGTGGAGGCAGGGAAGGCCCGGCTGGAGGCCCAGGCGAAGGTTCTCGTCAAAGACCGTGTTGCCTTCAATGCTCTTGAGTAGAGGTCCCGCAAGGCACTGCGAGAACTCTACGGGAGGGGGTTGAAGGAGCCGTTGGTGGCTGCTAAGGAAGGCCCCACCGAGCTGCTCCCCCAGCTTGTCACAGTGCTCGAGGGCGTCATTGATGGAGTCGGTCCCATGGTGGAGGGGGAAGCATGCGCGCTCTCCTCTTCGGCTATGACACGCGTCTTCAGCCACCTCCATCTCCGCGACCCGAGCATCGGAAAACTTCGGGCCACTGCTGATCACACGGATGAAGAAACCTTTTGCATCATACGCTGCGAAAACATGAAGGACCAGTGGAGGCCCTTTGGAGAAGTTCCCTCGCGTTGTTGACCCGCGCCCTCGGTGATGGTGTGCCGACCATCTGACGGCCCGCTTGGCCAGCGGTCTTGCGGGCGGCGCGACGTTGTCGGCGATGAGGCACTTCTTGGCGGGCGCTGGCAGCGCCAGTACGAGCTGAAAAGAAGGCTTCGCTAGCGGTGCTTCCCTCCATTTTCATTTCACCGCAACATGCCATGCCCTCGTGGTGGACGTTAAAACTTATGTGTTCTGCACGCACTTTTTTTAGAGACAATGTTTCTTGTAATAATTTGCTAGGATTTTGCGATTTCCTTCCGTTTGCTTTAAAGTTCTGCACTTTCATTGGGGCAAACCTCGCCCATACCTGATCGTTGGTGCGTCCGGATCACGAGGGCAAGACCAAGGGTGAGGGGCTAGGTGACCCGATTAAGCTCTGAGTCGCGATGCTCGAGTCCCGCTTCAACGTACAAACAGCACATGAAAGGATGTCGCAGTAGGCCTTAAGCGTTCTGCGTCGGCGGGGGAACTGTATACCTCAATATGCCGTTGGGTCATCAGGATCACCAAGAGCCGAGGCCAAAAGGTGAGGGGCTACATGACCCAGTTAGGCTCTGATGCCAATGTATGCTCGAGTCCTGTCTTAATATCTGAGCAGTTCCTTCATACCTTTCCTTGCCGAGGTCCACGCTCGGGAGGGGCGACGACAGTGTCCGAGGACTGGCGGTGGTGTCTGATAAGCGTGACTGAAAGCATAACAATGCCCAGCCCCCTGTAGCGTGACTCTCCGGAGAAGTGCTACGATGAGAAGTGAACACTTCTTATTTGGTGGCTCCCACAGGGTTGATGATCATGGGGTTGCCCCAGTTCATTTATCCTGGCCCAACATGAGGATGGCATACGCACTTGCATGGGCATAGCCGCTCCTCGGCGTAGCCATTGCCCGACCGCAGACATGGTGCTTCCATGGAATGCGATGGGTGGGGGCTCCTCCCAGTGGAACAAAGGCGGTGTACAGCCCCTACGACTGCGTGGCTTGCACGAGGGCTGGAAGCGAGGTGTGTGCAGGCACTCATGAGCAGTAGCCAGCAGGACTCACGAGGCCCTACCTCAAAGGCGGGTTGTGCACAGATTTGATTCTTGGCAGTGTGGTGACCTGCCAGATGGTTGTTAGGCAACCTGCGCCCGAATGAATCTCCCAAAGGTGACCATGAGAAGGCCAAACACCAACGACTCCTGGAGGTGGCGTGAGCAGGACTGACCACTTGAGCGGGAGACAGGCTCCCGGTCGTTGGGTTTATCGGCAGCTGCGGGGATGGACCGAGCTTACAGGCAGTGCCCTAGTCTTCTCATGCAAAAATCCACGAAGAAAGACAACTGCAGTGTGGCGGCTCCCGTGGTGGTGAGGGCCAGAGGTGTGGCGCCCTAGCTACCGTCACCCGCGACTAGCTCATGTGAGAACCAAGCACCAAGGACCATGGGAGGTGGCGTACATGTGGAGGCCTTGCATGAGCCAAAGCTGACCTCTTGATTTAAGCGACGCCGCATAGGGAGACGGACTGAGCCACAGAGCCTTGTGACAGCCCTTAGTCATGAGGCGGTCGTGGAAGATTGGAGTTTTGCCAAGAGGCGTCTGACATTCATGGTATCGAAGTACCCGAGCAAGGCCCATATAATAATCATAAAGCAACTCATGGGAAGAGGTAAAGCTAGTTCTGACAAAAGGTAAACGATACATGCCGCAGGGACGGACCCATGCGGCCTGGGGATGATGCAGCACGAGGGGCGCCCCCAACAAGGTAAATCAAAGATATGAAAGGATACATGTCGTAGGGACATGCCCATGCGACCTGGGGTATCACGGCCGATGCCCCAATAGTCATTTGGAGAATGTCACAGGCACCATTGCCGGAGAAGGTATTAGGAGTAAATTTGAAGGCGCGTCTTTGAAGAAGTTGCTCCTCATGAGCCGCCTGGGTCCTGAACCTCGGGAGGATCGTGAAGAACCGTCGCCATATCCGCCGGAGACCGCTGCACAGTGCTGGCCTCCGAGAAACGCCTTGAGAATGCTCCACAGCGACGGTATTTGGAAAACCTTGACCCAGCGTGTGGTCGTAAGCCGAATGCATAGCGTATGTGAACATAGCATGAGGTGGACCCTCACACCGACCAGCCACCATGAGGCCGTAAGCGCTCACAGGATGCGGCTCACGGTGAGCCACGGGATGTTGAGCCAGCGAAGCGAGGCCTTGGCTATTCGTCCTCGCCAGAACAAGGCTTCTGCGCCCGGTGGTGGCCCGGCTGATGCAGCAGCAGCATGGACCCCTGCCTCTTGAAGCTCCTCGGTGGCCTTGGTGATGAACTCCTGAGCACCAGGCACCTCATGCTTTGTGCCCTCATGAGGGAAGCATGCGACGTATGGTGCTCGAGCGCCTCCATCGTAACATTGGCTAAGTCTGAGGCCCTCCAAAAGAGAGCCCAGAGCCCGGCTTTGAGGAGGCGTGGCCGGGCGCGCCTTCCCTATGCGAGGAGAGGCACCCCATGCAATGGTAGCAGGGTCCTCGAGGTGGTCTTGTTTTTGGTCTTAGTTACCAGCTTTCTCCTGAGGCTCTTAATGAAGCGGTGCTTTGCTTCTTTTTCTTAGAGGGAAAGCCTCGGGGGGTTGATCGTGGCGCCTATGTTGTCTTCGGGGTCCTCGACCGCCAAGTAGCTTGACACGAGTAGGCGCTTTTCGAGAGTGCACAATTACACTTCCCACTCTCATCGCGAGCGTCAGGATGACAAGTAGCGTCGCGGTCCCCATCTTGAGGGACATTAGAGTTAGCCATGATGGGTCACCGCCATGAACTTGGCGGGGCCGGATACCCAAGGATGGCTCTTATACTTGGTGAGCGGATCGAACAGTCGTTAAGTCGATGAGCTTAGTGCAGTAGTTATCCGCGTCTGGCGAAGGTGGCGGGAGGCGGATCCGCCTCTACTCGAGATTGGTGGAGGCGCTTCGGTGGCCACTCTGAAGGAGCGCAAGGCGGGGCTTGGTTGGCTGCAGCTGCGATCCTATAGCGCTTGGAGGCGGTCGACGCAATCTCGATGGAAAGAACATGGCAGCCATGCACCGCCATCGATCGAGGTACTTGGTGACAAGGACATTCTTGATGATGACTGGCGAAAGTGAGGCATGGGGAGACTCACGAGCTCTGGGGGATTACGCTTGCCGGGTATGAATTGAGCTGGCTGGGCGGACCGAGCTGAAGGTGATGGTTGCACTTGGACCACTCTGGTAGGCGGCGATGGCGTCAGGTGCTGAGGGAGGGCAGATGCTCACCTCTCACGAGAAAACTTCACGAAGATGCTTGTTGAGAGGCTGGGGCCTAAGCCCCACCCAAGATCTTGCAGCGATGGCGGCATGATTCCTCGAGAGCCCCGGCCCCCTCATCCTAGTGTGATGATCATCGTTCCTCTCCTTGAGTGAGTGGTGGCAGCCGAGGAGGGAGGCCGGCCCTTTTGCTCGAGGGCCCGGTCCTCACGAAGTGATCCCCTCAGGCGCCCTCGTGAGGCTGGCCCACGCGGCCGGTCCCTCTGGTAGAGTCGGCGCGCCATTCTGGCTAAGGGGCCCCAGCGATGCGTCCCCGCGTCCTCCCGCTTCGTCACCTCCTCCACAACTGTACATAGCCTTCCCGATCATTACCTTTCGGGCGTCAGTCGGGCGATCAGCGCTTGGGTGCCGGATGGCCTGAGCTCTTGTGATCATTGGTGTTAGGTTCTGGTACGTATGCGTTGTGGAAAGAAGCGCAGAATGGACAGCGTGCCCTATGGATGACTTCTGGATGGTCACGACCGGTAGCTTCATCTCCTGGCTTTCAGCACCTTGAAACCACGGCAACCTTGCGCTGTCATGTCCTTGGTCTTGGCCTTCTTGTCTTACAGGTCCGCATTTGGCGGAAGCTCAAAGGGGAGGGAGAGGCGTCCTTCCTCGGCTCTGCGCACTTGGGTCACCATGTTGGAACATCTCCCAGAGTTTCTCCCGTTACAAGTCCCTGCGTGTATGGTGAGCTCCTCCTTCATCTCTTGACATCGGCGGGACGCCCATCAAAGAAATGTTGAGATGGTGGCCTCGTCCGTCACCTTTGAGGATCTTGAAAGCTGACGCCGCTTGTTTGAAGCGGCTGGATGTATACTTATGGGGGTTTCCCTAGGCCTGTTCGGATTGAGCCTGCAGTCACATGAGGTGTCTGTAATGGCGCGGGCCCAGTGTGATCATGAGTACCCTAGAATTTGGGTGCAACAAAATGCTCTTTCAGCATCTCGGCCGGGGAGGAGATCGACTCCCCAGGCGTGTTCAGGAGCTAACGAGCCACAATGTAGCGCCTTAGTCTTTGAGATCCATGGGAAACCCGAGGTTAGCCATGACCTTTCGTGTAAAATCGGCCCAGTCGCCTCGATGCTCAGCTCATAGAGTTACGGGGAACTCAATGAGAATTGCGGGTGGGGTGCCGTCGTGCTTGCTCCAGCAGAGGCAGGTCCCGGGCTTGAACTTCCCGGCCAGGGCACAACAACTGCGTGGCTTTCGGGAGTGAAAAGGCATGGCAGCCCGTTGTGTTCTACCGAAGACTGCCGTCATGAGAGGCGGACACTGGTCTTAGTACCCACGTGCCACGCCTCTCTGGCAGTGGCGTCATCGGAATGTGGCGATAGTGGTGCTTTGGGAGTGCAGGAATATCTTCTTGCAACCGCTGGAGACCTCCCCTGGCGACTTTCTTCTTCATCTTGTAGACATGCTACACACCCACCGGCCCAGATCCGCGCGCAGCCCTTGAGACGCGTGTCTCGGTCCGAGGGCAGCGTCTTGTGGCATGAGGAAGTGGTGGAGGCGCTCATATACATGGCTGCCTCACAATCAGCCCACTTGGCGGGAAGGCGAGTAGCGAGGTGATCTAGGAGGGACGATGCGAAATGACCCCGGTAGCCCCAAGCCCGGCCGACCATCTCTAAGGTGATGCGGTCCGGTCTGCATCATCAAGCTACTATCATCTTTCAACTTATTTTTTCTAGGAACATAAAAAAATAAAGGGAGCTATATCATGAAGCTATTGATCTACAACATGAAACACACACCAAAATACTATCAGGACTAAGTTCATGATAAATTAAGTTCAATTAATCAAATTACTTAAGAAACTCCCACTTAAATAGACATACCTCAAGTCATCTAAGTGATACGTGATCCAAATCAACTAACCCATGTTAGAGTCATCACGTGAGATGGAGTAGTCATCAATGGTGAACATCTCTATGTTGGTCATATCTACTATATGATTCACGTTCGACCTTCTATTCCTCCGGTGTTACGAGGCCATGTATGCGTACATGCTAGGCTGCGTCACAAGTTTAACCCAACTATTCCGCATGTGCCAAAAGTATCTTACAATCCGTTGTATGTGAGCAGTGAGTCCTATCACACCCGATCATCAATAATGCGTGGTGTCTCAACACGACGAGAAGCTGAGCAACAGCGATTGCATACTCGAGGGAGAACACTTTTATATAGTGAGGGGAATTTAGTTAAGGCGATCATCTTATAATACTAGCATGCCTATACTAAGCAAAAATAAGATGCATAAAAAGATAAACATCACATGCAATCAAAATATGTGACATGATATGGCCATCATCATCTTGTGCTTTTGATCTCCATCTCCAACGTCATGATCTCCATCTTCACCGGCTCGACACCTTGATTTCCATCATTGCGTCGTGGTCGTCTTGCCAACTATTGCTTCTACAACTATAAGCTAGCATGATAGTGATGAGTAAGTAAAGCAATTTCATGGCGTTTGCATTTCATACAATAAAGAGACAACCACTTTTTAAAGGCTCCTGCCAAGGTTCTTGGAAGTAACTTTTTACTGAAACATGCAATCATCTCTATACAATAGCATTAGTATCACATCATGTCTTTGTACCAAAATATCACATCACAATATGTACCCCCTACAAAAAACAAGTTAGACGCTCCTCTACTTTTGTTGTTGCATGTTTCATGCGATAGCTGCTACGAACTTCTAGCAAAGAACTATTCTTACCTCGCGTTAAAACTCACTGATATAGTGTTTCATCAAGTTTGATGTTTAATAACCTTCTTCGAGGATCGGCCTTGATCAGCAAATTGATTACGACTAAAGTAGGAGAAACGCTCACACACGCCATAACCACCTTTATGCCAAAACTAGTTGCATGTGCATCGGTGGAACACGGTCTCATGTCGCGCGTGGATATGTACCAAAAAAGGTTGGTCAGGCGACTTCATCCTAATCTGCTTGAATCAAAAATAAGTAGCGTTGGTGGTAAGAAGTATGACTATCACCGCCCACAACTCTTTGTGTTCTACTCATGCATATCATCTACGCATAAACCTGGCTCATGATGCCACTGTTGGGAATCGTTGCATGGAAAACAAAAATTTTCTATTCACACACAATGATCTATCCATGGAGATGCATAGCAACAAGGGGGAGAGTATGTCTACGTACACTTATGGCTTTAAGTAGACCTGTGTTTAAAAGCCGCTTTCACAACACACAGTTGATGTAGTCGAACTTTCTTACGTGCTCCAACCGATCTAGTACCGAGCATACGACACCTCAGTGTTGCGCTTTTGCGTTCGAGATCGGTGGACGTCTTTTGAAGCTCTTCTTGATCCGACCCAAGGCAGGCGAAAGTAGTTGATGAGGATTCGAAGCAACGCAGACAGGCGTGGTGAGCCCGGCAGGATGGTGATCACGATCTCTGTGAAGCCGCTTCGCTTGCCCACTAAAACTAGAAAGATATGACCGAGGAGTCATGCTTGATGGGAATGTCGAGGCGCCGCTTATCTGACTAAAAAGCGATGTTGTGTCCTTGTGTGGCCGCCCTCCCACATATGGATATAGGTGGGAGGGGAGAGGCGTAACCCTAGAGGCGTCCCAAAAAAGAACTTTGGCGGCAGCCTATAGAAATTTCTTGCCTTTGCTCCTCTGCTTCGCCCTTGCCCTTATATGAAGAAGGGGGAAGGAAAGAGGGGGGTGAGGGAGTCCTGGATTAGGGGGTCCCCGGGCGTTCGGGCTATGTGACGTGGGCCAGACTTATGGGCTGTGAAGATACAAGATAGAAGGCTTTCCCCCGTGTCCGGATGGGACTCTCCTTTGCATGGATGTCAAGCTTGGCGTTCGGATATGAAGATTCCTTTCTCTGTAAACTGACTCTATACAACCCTAGGCCCCTCCGGTGTCTATATAAACGGAGGGTTTAGTCTATGAGAGGCAATCATGAAATCATCACAGGGCTAGCACATCTAGGGTTTTAGCCAATACGATCTCGAGGGTAGATCAACTCTTGTAACCCCTATACCCATCAAAAGTCAATCAAGCGAGGAAGTGAGGGTATTTTACGCCTCCATTAAGAGGGCAAGAACACGGGTAAAACATACGTGGTCCATGTTTCCTATTACCTTAGAATCCTCCCAGACCTTGCCACGGTTACGGAACCTTCCCCCCTACCCGAGAGATACATCGGTTTTGACATTGACATTGGTGCTTTCATTGAGAGTTCCACTTATGCGCGTCAGAAGTAGAAGGCTCCGATGGCTCCATCGATCATCTACAATAACAATGCTACCTTGAATGAGACTTTTTCTTCGCTGGGCCCTCAGAATTTTTAAGTGATGGCGGCTTCGCATTGCGGGCCAATTTGGTTTAGCCACACCGGAAGCGAGATCGGCAGCCTTATTTCGCCTCATACAGTCACCAAATTAGTTTTGGGAAATCTGAACTATGTCGCATGCCGAATATCAGAGGGACTCTGCTCTTCGAGGGAGTTCTGACGGCCTTCGACTCAACTTCTTATCGGCCTTAGATCCAGGAAGGCTCGCTATGGAATCCAAGATGGGGTAGCGAGATCACAATCGGGACCTCTCCACATGCACGGAGCTCATTACCTCGAGTATCCTAGATAGGATTATGCGTCGCTCGGCAAGCACGGGCTTAGCAGGACTCCCTCATCCTTTGGAGGCTCGGACTAGTCCCGAGATCCTAATTCCGGACTCCTGGGGAGATTTGTGGCAAGCGAAGCGCGACCGGAGAGGACCTTTCCTCACATTAAGCGCCAAAAGCTCTTTTGTCCCCTTCCAACCTAGCCTTTTAACTGGCGAGGCCACAGGATAATCTCGACCCACGCGTATCCCTCGCTATTATGCGACGAGATCGCTGCGAACTATGCGCCCATAACCCATGCTAGGGGGTGAAAGCTTGAAATTTTACATCCCACACACCACCCACTTCATAGCCACTGTTGAGGATTTAACCGACATGCTTGCAATTCGCCTCCCGAGAACATCGATGGTTATGGGCGGCGATGCA